>CM045751.1:740000-907500 GCA_024760905.1 Plotosus lineatus | reverse complement strand
CTCTCTCTCTCACGCACTCTGTCTCGCTCTCTCTCTCTCTCTTTCTGTCTCTCTCTCTCACTCTCTCTGTCTCTCATTCTGTCTCACGCTCTCTCTCTCTCTCTCTCTCGCTCTCACTCTTTCTGTCTCTCACTCTGTCTCACGCTCTCTCTCTCTGTGTGTGTCTCGCTCTCACTCTCTCTCTCTCTCTGTCTGGCTCTCTGTCTGTCTCTCACTCTGTCTCTCTCTCTCTCTCTCCCTCTCGCTCCATCTTGTTCATTCCGGGTTTATTCCTTTGGGGCAGCTGTAGCTTACTGGTTAGAGAAGCAGCTTCAGGACAGAAAGGTCACTGGTTCAATTATTGAATCCGCAGGAGAAACGTGTGGGAGCTCAAGGCGCGCGCGTGTGTGTGTACGTGTGTGTGTGTGTGTACGTGTGTACATGTGTGTGTGTGTACGTGTGTGTGTGTTCACTACATAAACTCCCAGTACCAGCGGTGGTATCTTGCACTTGATCTCCTGCAGTAATGATTCGAGAGAAGGTCGTCACTGAATGAGATCACAGCACCGATTGAACCTGGATCAGAACCCAGCCGCCGCTGTGACATTCAGGAGCGATGGGTTTAGTACAGAAATGTAAACGATGCAAGCTTGTGGGCGGAGCTACAGTCCCTCTCCACATGGAAGGAAATTCCTGCGTGGAGACAGTTAATGACCGCCTTCATTTTTGCATTTTGCAAACTTACAAAGTCACAGAATTGAAGTGAACCACAGTTTGGTCCTGTGCAGGACCAGCAGACCGCCGCCGTGATTTCAACAGAAATACACCCTGAACACCGATCGAGCCATTTAACAGTCCAGCTCCAGTCCCGGCACTGAAACCTGTTTGATACGAACACTTATTTTCGAATGATAATTAGGGCCACGGGGAGGCCAGGAGCTTATTTCTGCCAACTCTGGGTGAGGGCATATTACACTCCGAACAGCTCGCCGGGTCATTGCAGGGCCAACAAACACACAACCAACCATTCACACTCGCACTCGCACCTCGGGGTGACTTGTCACAGCCAGTTATCCTCCTTCAATTATTCGACTATCCGACACAGTTTCTCTGAACCGTAGGAGGAAACCGGAGAACCCAGAGGAACCCACGCAAGCACGGGGAGAACATTCAAACTCCACACAGGGACTCTCAGGACTCCGACTCCTGTCGTGTTGTTGAGGATGAAGTGAATCAGGAGAATAAAAAGTTGCGATAAAGATGATTGACAGGAACAATGGCGCAGCGGTGCAGGCGCGCTGTGATGTCGATGTCCGACAGGATTAATGGAATTACACCGGCTGTGTTTCAACAAGAAAAGCCGCTCGACAGGACCAGACCAGAAACACACACCCACGTCTTTCTCACAGCCGACACTCTGCTCTGCGTCTTTCCGCATTCACGCCTGGAATTCACGCTTTCCTGCCGCCGATGTGGGTGTGTCCACGCGTCAAATACCCTGCCGTGGACTGTGTAACCGGTTTTATTCGCTTCTTCATGTGTGGCCTTCCCCAGCGAGAATCTGAACCCGACCCGGGTGTGCGGTACAGCCCAAACTTTCACTTTTACACAAAAGACAGAAATCAATCCGAGATTAAAAAAAGAAAAGCCGAATTTATAAATCAGTATTAATTCACTTTCTTTTTCAACTACAATTAAATCGTATGGAGCCGTGAAATAATAAAGAAGTTTAAAGTTGGCAACTCTGTCAATAAAAACACAAATAATCCTGAATTTAATTATGTTTTATTTGTAATGAGAAGATTTTAAGCACGGTTTTGTTTTCTGTGACGAATTAAAGCAAAGGTTTGTTGACATGACTGAGATTGAGCTTCAGACGAGGCGTCCCTTTCCTACCAAAGAGACGATTCATGGACGTGGTGAAGGAGGACATGAAGGTGGTTGGGGTAAGAGAAGAAGATGCAGAGGACAGGGTGAGATGGAGGCAGATGATTCGCTGTGGCGACCCCTGAAGGGACCAGCCGAAAGAAGAAGAAGAAGAAGAAGAAGAAGAGTCGTCTCTTTCCTGGCTTGATTTTTTTTATTTCCTCTCAGTTTTATTCATTCATTTTCTTCCCTCCTTTACATCCCAACTTTCTCCTTTCTTTTCGCTGCATCTGCCTTTTTCCTTCATTCTTTTTTCTCATAGCTCTTACTTTCCCTGTCAATTGTTTTCTACTCACCATTGCTTCCCCTCCTCCCCTCCTCTCTCCCACCCCTTCCTTCCTCTCTCCCCACCTCCCCTCCTCTCTCCTCCTCTCTCCCCTCCTCACTCCCACCCCCTCTTCCCACCTCCCCGTCCTCTCTCCCCACCCCTCCCCACCTCTCTCCCCACCTCCCCCTCCTCACTCCCAACCCCTCTCTCTCCTGACCCCCCTGTGCTCAGTGATAATGTAATAAAGTAAAGATTTTGTTAAACACACCGTCAGCATCTACTTCGTTGATCATGTCCTGTAGCTCCGCCTCTGTGGGGTTTTGTCCCAGAGAGCGCATCACTGTACCCAGCTCTTTTGTGGTGATGGTGCCATCTCCGTCCTTATCAAATAACGAGAACGCCTCCTTAAACTCTGTCAAATAAACACACACACACACACACACACACACACACACACACACACACACGTCTGGAGGTTTAAGCACACACTCATCACAAACACATACTGATTATTAACACACACTCATTATAAACACACTCGTCACTAACACACGCTTTTCACTAACACACACTGGTTATAAACAAACACATTATAAACACACACTGGTTATAAACACACACTAGTTAGGCATATTCAGTGCTGCAACCATCAATTCATTACAACCACACACTGCCTCCTGATGTTTCTCTTCTTTTCTCTTTATCCCTTGTTCTTTCTGGTTTATTTCAGTTTCTTTGTGTCTCTACATTTCTTCCTCTCTAGAATTTAATACTTTACTGATTTATTTTTCTGTTTATCTCTCTTTCATTTCTCTTTTCAATTTATCCATCGATCCATTCATCCCTCCATCCATCGGTTTTATTTTCTCATCCTGCTATCTTCCCACTTTTGTTTCTTCATTCATTCATTTTCTAAGTCATCTCTGGACACCCTGAACAGCTCACAGACCATCACAGGGCCAGCACGCTTACACCTGTTCACACTCACACCCTGGTCTAATTCGTAACAGCCAATCAGCCCACAATGCTTTGAGCATGTTGTTAGTCTGCGGGAGGAGAGCAGACAACCTGGACGTGAAAGGAGCTCATGCAGGAACAGGGTCAGGTCAGGTATGAGGGCATGCGCCGGGACGGCACTTCGCTGCGTCCACCAGCCGCCTTCACTCATCCGGCCGTCTCCTGGCGATCGACCGGGCCTGCGCAGGGCCCATACCCCCCGGCAGGGCAGCCCTCAGCCGCGACAACCACGTCGCACACGGCCATCCCCGCTATCGGCTCCTGCCCCTAGGATCCCGAACGGACAGGATCCGGTGTGCTGGGTCCGAAGGCGGGAAACACGCCAAGTGCCCGTAGTAGCGCAGCTGATGGTCGCGGATCAAGCGGGTTACTCTTACCTTTAACTCTCATTAGCTTTATATCTGTCATGTATATTCACTGACTTCATACTTTTCTATTCTCATCTAATCTGTGTTTTTTAAATGACTCTTTTATTACAGCAGAACAAGTTATACCTGATGAACATTTACAGTGCATTGTGGGTAACACACAGTACACAGTTTATAAATACTCCAATATAAAATAACCACCACCAAGTGGGTGTGTCTGTTTGTGTGTGCATGTGTTGCATGTGTCTGTGTGTGTGGACGTGTTTTTTTGTATTTGTCTGTCTGTCTGTCTGTGTGTATGTGTGTGTGTGTGTGTGTGTGTGTGTGTGTGTGTCTGCGTGCGTGTGTGTCTGTGTGTGTGTGTGTGTGTGTGTATGTGTTGCGTGTGTGTGTGTGGACGTGTTTTTGTGTGTCTGTGTGTGTGCGTGTATGTATGTGTGCGCGCATGTCTGTATGTGGGCGTGTCTGTATGTGTGTGTGTGTGTGTGTGTGTGTGTGTGTGTGTGTGAGAGTGCAAGATTTCTTTAGTGTGTTCTAATGTTTGTAATAAATGCTGAAATGTTAAATAATGCCGAAGTGATTAATTCCACACTACCTGCGATTTGCTCCTCTGTTAGTTGATCAGCCTGAAACACAAAGCAGAGAGAAACGATCCCATCGTCATAAAACTGGAAGCACCATCTTTAAAAAGATTGAATGATTTTACATAAAGAAAAATGCGCGCGAGTTTAAACAGCATTTAAGAACCTGCCGCTAGGAATTTCATAAACAGAGAGAACACCACGCAAGGCACAGACAAATCTGGAAATTAACAGGGGGGACGGAGGGGGGACGGGGGGGGAGACACCTCAGATGAATCTTGTTCCAGTGGATGTGGCCTATTATTCTAATAATCATCTCAATCAACAGCACGAAAAACTGACACCTGGCTACGCTGCTCACTAGGCCGACTCTTGATGATGTCAGACATGAGCTGAATATGAGCAAAACGTGGCTCATCTGGACCTCCGATCCCTCATGGAAACAAGTTCATGTTGAGTCCGGACCTCCACGAAGCGGGCTTTGAATGCCCCGTCTCAAAAGCTCCGGCGTCGGCTGCGTGTGGGTGGAGCCTGCATTCGGCGAAGCGCCACAAATGTGTGTTGTTTGTGTGTGTGTGTGTGTGTGTGTGTGTGTGTGAGAGAGAGAGAGAGAGAGTGTGTGTGTGTGTGTGTGTATGAGAGAGAGAGATAGAGAGAGAGAGAGAGAGTGTGTGTGTGTGTGTGTGTGTGTGTGTGTGTGTGTGTGTGTGTGTGTGTGTGTTAATAAAAAATGTTTAATTATGGTTTAATATGTTAATAAAATGTTTTCATTCCTCCAGCTTATCTTATTGATATTTTATTTTCCTTTAAAAGTTTTATGCAATTCCAAGCTCTTAGTGAGTCCTACCATCTTCAGCACCCGTACCAACACTACTGACCAATGCACTGTTCACTATACACTACTGATTGTAAACTGTTCACTTTAAGCCACTAACTAATATTCACTATGAACTACTAATACAGTGTCCACTACACCCTGGTCAGCCATAACAATATACAGTATATTAATAACTACACACTAAACACTACTGACAAAGCACTATACATCAACTGCACACGATACACCACACACACACACACACACACACACACACACACACACACACACACACGCTAAACACTACTGATTACACACAAAACAGGACTGACGATACACTATACACTATCTGCACAATATGCACTACTGTATATACACTATACACTAAGTACTCACTATACACTACTGTCTATACACTACTGCTTATACACTATATACTACTGTCTGTATACCATACAATAACTACAGATTATACTGTACACTACTGTCTATACACTATACACTAACTACACACTATATTCTACCGTCTATACACTATACACCACTTACTATACTATTGTCTATACGCTATACACTACTGTCTAGACACTGTACACTATCTACACACTAAACATTACTGACTAAACACTACTGACAAAATTACTGACAAAACTATTTACTACTCATGATACACTATACACTAATGACACACTAAACACCACTGATTACACATTATACACTACTGATGATACAATATACAGTACTGTCTATACACTGTACACTAACTACACACTATACTCTATACACTACTTACTATACACTACTGCCTAAACACTATACACCATACACTAACTACTCATTATACACTACAGCACTCCTTATACACTATACACTACTGTCTATACACTATACACTAACTACACACTATACACTACTGTCTACACAACTACTGAATACACACGCATGTTGATATTAAGAATGCTCCTGCTCTTGGTGGAAAATACAAAGTTTGAAATTACACAAAACTTGATATACATTGTGCTTTTTATTAGAATAATAAAATAATTAAATAATTAAATAACATCATATATATTTTTTATGATTTAATAATATTTAAGCAGTTAATTAATCATTTAATATATAATCAATTCATAATTATTAAATCTGTTATGAGCAGACAGATGTCTCTGAAGTTAAACCTGACTGTTTTCCGTTATTATATGACAGCAATAGATTTTTAACGCATATCCCATAAACTATAATATTTATTAAATACCCGAGATTATAATTTTAATAATGTTTTCTGTTTAATTGAATCCTAGTGCTCACATGAAAAGAGTTAATATAAGATTACATATTTCTCTGCGTTAAACAGAAAGCGTTAAAATATTACATTAAACAAACACACAGAAATCATGCACAGAAATATAATTCTATTCCTATAAACATTTAGAGCAGTAATTGCGAGACGTACCATGTTTGCAGAGTGGGAGGGAGAGTCTGGTTCAGGCGGAAGCGGCTTATGGGGTGCAGCGTTGCTGTTCGATCCGACTGCTTTGAGTGAAATGTATCCCTCCGCCACACACAAAAACTTCCAGGGAGTTTCTACATCCGGACCACTCCTGTCCCTCCCAACACCTTCGTGCTTTCAATTTCCGCTAGAGGGCGCTGCTGCAAAGCGGACTCGGTCGGAGGACTTGACAAATAGATAGAGATAGAGCCAGCCTCCTTGCAATTCTAGTAATAGGATTATGAAGTTCAGCCGATGATGATGATGATGATGATGATGAAGACGAAGATTGCACTTAATGAGCTGATTTAAAACTGATTCTGAGTTCAGTACTTTAGTACTGTGCACTGTATACTACATAGAAACTCAGCAAACCGTGCAATGTGGTTTTAAACTGGTTCGAAGGTTTTATTATATACCAGAGAGAAACACGCGGTACGTAAACCATCGCGGTATTTTTATAGGTTATTTTTGTAATTTTAGGAAGGTTAATAATGCCACTGCCTGTTCCAAACTGACCATGACAAACCAGGAATGTGTGTAATTTTGGTTCCATCATTATCGACCAGAGATAAAGTTTATTAATCCCCAGAGAGCAGACCAATCAGATGCCATTCCCGTGTAGTATATAGCATGGAAATAAACAGAAGACTGGCACCACTCAGTATGTGGCCTGCACTCAGTGTTCTGACCGCGATGAAGTTGCCACCGTCCTACTGGAGACTGTCTGCACTCAACAATCAGCTTTTATACACGTAAACAAGCTGCAGGACGTATCGCCCTGTTTAGTGATTCATTTTGAAGAGCATTTTATACACGGAGGTGAAATACCACGATACGAATAAAATTCAACAAAAATTTGACTTTTTCCTGGAAAAGAGAATAAATAATAATAATAATAATAATAATAATAATAATAATAATAATAATAACGTTATTTTGCAGCTATAATAAATATTGTTCCTTTATTTTCTGAAGCATATAATCTTAATTAGGGTTTACTGGGAGTAACGAGGATGGATAGGATCAGAAATGAGTATATCAGAGGGACAGCCCATGTAAGATGTTTTGGAGACAAAGTCAGAGAGGCGAGATTGAGATGGTTTGGACATGTACAGAGGAGGGATAGTGACTATATTGGCAGTAGGATGCTGAGGTTGGAACTACCAGGCAGAAGGCCTCGAGGAAGACCAAAGAAGAGATTTATGGATGTGGTGAAGGAAGACATGAAGGTCGTTGGAGTCAGAAAAGAAGATGCGGAGGACAGGGTGAGGTGGAGGCGGATGATTTGCTGTGGCGACCCCTGAAGGGAGCAGCTGAAAGTAAAAAAAGAAGATAATCTTAATTAGGGTTGTGGGGAGGCTGACACCCACCCCAGGGCCAGGTCGTGGTACACCATGCCCGGCTGTCCAGGCCGTTGCAGGGATGGTAGATTTGAGTCTGAGTAATATGGCGGCCGTAATGGGCACATCATTCCAGAGTGTTGTATTTTTGTTTATCATGTTTACTAATAGACTGGTAAACACTCTGCTGTCTGGGGTGCCCTGATTAACCGCTTAATCCTAATTAGGGTCGCAAGGGAGGCTGGCCCCCATCTCAGTCGACTCTGGACGAGGTACACCACGGACAGTTCGCCGGCCCATCGCAGTAAAATGAACATTCTTGACATTGAAAGTAAACGATAGCTTCTTATCATCCATCACTTTCATCACAGATTTCAAGCCCCACTCACCACAGGTTGTCAACGCACACACACACACACACACGTGCTCTCACACACACACGCACACACTCACATACATACACGCACACACACACACACACACACACACACACACACACGTATAAATAGTTGTGTGTGTGTTCTGTGTGTGTGTGTGTGCGCGTGTGTGAGAGAGAGAGAGAGAGAGAGAGAGAGAGAGAGAGTGTAAATAGTTGTGTGTGTGTGTGTGTGTGTGTGTGTGTGTGTGTGAGAGAGAGAGAGAGAGAGAGAGAGAGAGAGAGTGTTTGTGTGTGTGTCTGTGTAAATAGTTTTGTGTGTATGTGTGTATGTGTGTGTGTGTGTGTGTGTGTGTGTTTCCCTGCAATGGATTGTTGAGCTGCTCAGGGTGTACCCCACTTTCTACCAGGGTTGACTATGATTGGCTCCAGCCCCTGCGGGTTTGCTTGGGTGTGTCTCCATCATCAGATGTCTACTTTGAGTGACACTTTGGATAAAAGGACTTTTCTATTAAAACACATTTCCCTGATTCTTTCCTCCTCCAGCTGTTTCTGAGTGTTTGTTTTGTGTGTGAAAGGAAGACCCCACTGTGAGAAATGAGACTGCAGTGTGTGGGTTTGAGAAGCATCTGAAGTGAGAGAGAGAGAGAGAGAGAGAGAGAGAGAGAGAGAGAGCGATATGGGAGTCACCCCTGGTGGACCATCACTCAACATTACATCCTGCAATGAGTGAGCGACTCATAAAATACAGTATAACTTTGCCTCCTCTGTGTGATGCACTAAAAACTCCAAAGAGGAATCCATGTATTTTTGGAGGAAAAAAATGTAATTATTAAAAAAAGGACGTGAATATATTTAGGTTGGCGAATCATCTGGTTCTGGCCCAGTTGCGGAGATGAAACCAGAATCGCGGGATATTCCTCAGTTCTTAAACAGGGTGTGAATGGTTCTCGAAACATCTGCTTCTTGTTCTCACACAAACACCAGACGCACGAACACTCGAGCCACAGCTGGAATCGGAAGTAATTATTATTGTTCACAAACAAAGCGGAACAGACGTGTGAGGCTGAAGAATAAATGGACATGCCGCCGATAGAGTGGGAGCTGAAGGAGGAAACCCAAGCCCTCCGACTCGAGAGCGACATCTCGCTGCGTCTGCCGTTGTTGAATAAACATGCTTATTTAGGCGGTTTCTATAAAAACACGTCTGTGAGTATTAAAGTAATTTTTCACTCCGTCAAATTCTTTTAGGGTTGTGAGGAGGCAACGAAGGTCCCGATTTCCCTCGAGGACCCAAATTAACATCTGCATGTTGAGTTTTTTCTTGAACATTGTGAGATGAGACACTTTTTTACATCTTGGTTCACATTCAGGTTTGCGCTCTCTGACTGTTGTTGTTCTTTCACTTGTTTTATCTCAAACTTTTTTGTAACAAAAATGAGGTAAATAAGGCCACACTGCCAGCGACGGTTTTGGTGGCTGAATTCGACATGTGGACAGAAACCCCAGCGCACACGTGTCAAGGCGCACAACGGCGTCAGCTACTTGAGTAGGTTCTGGGTAATGAAGCAGGTTTAAGAGTGAACACTTCTGGAGTAATTAGTGAAGTTCCTTCATCACAAGTCCCAACTGGACTGATATTAGAAGATTATGATTAAAATACCTTTTTAAGAAGGGGGACCGGAGGGTGGGTTCCAGTTATCGGGGAATCACACTCCTCAGCCTACCCGGGAAAGTCTATGCAGGGGTACTGGACGGGAGGATCCGACCAGCAGTCGAACCTCGGGTTCAGGAGAAACAATGTGGTTTTCGTCCTGGCCGTAGGTCGAATTCGTTTCCGCTGAGGGTTGGAGTCCACCAAGGCTGTCCTTTGTCACCAATTCTGTTCATAATTTTTATGGACAGAATTTCTAGGCACAGTCGAGGCGTTGAAAGGTTCTGGTTTGGTGGCCATCGGATCTTGTCTCTGCTTTTTGCAGATGATGTTGTCCTTTTGGCTTCATCAAGCCGGGACCTCCAGCTCTCATTGAGGCGATTCACAGTCGAGTGCGAAGCAGCCGGGATGAAAATCAGCACCTCCAAGTCCGAGGCCATGGTTCTCAGTCGGACAAGCATGGAATGCACCCTCCGGCTCGGGAATGAGGTCCTGTCCCAAGTGGAGGAGTTTAAGTATACTGGGGTCTTGTTCATGAGTGAGGGAAGGATGGAGCGGGAGATGGACAGACAGATCGCTGCAGGCTCCGCTGTTAAACGGAGCCTGTACCGATCCGTCGTGTTGAAGAGGGAGCTGAGTACCAGCTTCACCGTGACCCTAATTAGGATTAAACGGGTACAGAAAATGAACTGAACTGATTAAAATAAAATAATCAGCAGGAGCTTGGATCCAACTGCTGTCTGGTGGTTGTCCCAGCTTGTGATTTTTTTGGTGGTTGATGTTTTTGTGTGTTGTTGTGTTAGACAAATGAAGCTGATCTGTGGCGTTGGTGTGGTATGTAAAACAGCACCTGGGTGAGTTTTCGCTTCAGCTCACTTGGGGTTTTGGACACTCAGAGCTGAAACATGCAGCTATGGAAATGATATTGAAATCATCAACAGACACAAAAAAAAAAAAAAAAAAAAAAAAAAATCAGGCGTTTCACGTTATACACTGTTTAACTTATTCTGAATGGGTGGTGGGCTTTTACTTTATAAAACTTTAAAAAATATTTTCTGTACTTCTGCAGGAAATTATACATTTTAATAACTTGGGATATTTTATCCCATCACTCAAAATGTGCAAATTTTGAAAAGAGTAAAAGAAGATTTTAACAGAACTAGTTGAGCATGCAGAAGTTATTCGATAAAACTGATATATGCAATGTTTCAGTAAATGTCTCCAATGTTTATATTATCATTATAATACGGCTTAAAAAAAGAAAGTCGCACTTTTTCAAGTAACACGGTGCAAAATTTTTCAAACAGTCTCCACGCGTTTTATCAGGTGAACTCACATTCCCGTCACTTTTCAGGGTCATGTTTACTTCAGGACAAACATGGTGTGGTTCTAACAAACTAAAAAAAGTGAAATTGTTGCCAAGTTTCTTACTTTTATGATAAGAGTGTAAACACTTTTAGCCGCTAACTGCACAGCAGTGCCACCTTCTGGTAAATAAACATAGCAGTATCTTGGCATACTTCATATGCCATTTTACAATATAAAAATATTCCCTGAAAGTGTATTTACGTGTCAAAATAAAACACTTATTCTTTTAATTATTAAAACAATTATTTTGAATGCCACTTGACAATTTTTTTTCCCCCACAAGTTACATTTACAAAAAACGTAACACTTCCCATACCGGGAGTCGAACCCGGGCCGCCTGGGTGAAAACCAGGAATCCTAACCGCTAGACCATATGGGAACTGACGACCCTGTATCATCTATTATATGTAACATATGTGTGACAGTGACCTTTTCAGGCATTTGTTATTAGCTCAAATTAAAGTTAATGCTATATTATAAGTTAAAATGTTATATATAAAATGAACTTAGTGATTTATTGTACATTGAGGTTAAATCTAGAGCTGGTACACTGAGCTCCCCCAGCGGAATAAAGGTGTGATCAAGATCAAGTGTGGCGTCGATACTGGCCTCTGTATCGTAGGCTGTGATTGGTCCTTGTATTAAGGTTTCTGATTGGTTGCTTGCAACTTGTAGTTTGATCTGTATCTGAGTGAAATGGAGAAATTATAATTTGCAAAAAGTTTATTCGAATGAACTTTTGACACTGAAGTTATGTGATAAGGTAATTAATCACGCCTGAAATTAATCCAAACAAATAAATCACATGATCACTACGCAAGTGCTTTCCTCAGACTTTCAGTTGGAAAATGTTGGCCGGTACCGGTGCCGTTCGTATGGGCTGAATGGCCAGCAGAGAGAGCCGGGTTCCAGCTCACGGAAGTCAAAGATGACAAAATCAAAACTTGAGCTCTGGTTTATCCTTCGGTTAACTTTAAACTCGACTGCTAGTAATTTATATAAGTGAGATTATGCCGTCATGCTGTCACTCCCATATGGTCTAGCGGTTAGGATTCCTGGTTTTCACCCAGGCGGCCCGGGTTCGACTCCCGGTATGGGAAGTAGAATTTTTCATGACGGTTATGGATAAACCACGTTTTAAAAACCTCTCCCTGAATCGCCACCATATCGTCGTGGAGGGGTTTGCGTGACCTCATGATCCTTGGAGCTATGTTGTCTGGGGTTATTTACAATAACGCTATCCTCCAGTTCAGTAGCCTCCAACCCTGGTTACACAAATTAGATAATAAAGCGGGATACCACACACACACACACACGTGTGTGTGTCCCCCCCCAGTGCAACTAATTGGGTTGTCAAAGACCCCCTTCAGTTGTCACCACAGCGAGTCATCTGCCTCCATCTCACCCTGTCCTCTGCATCTTCTACTCTTACACCAACGACCTTCATGTCCTCCTTCACCACATCCATAAATCTTCTCTTTGGTCTTCCTCTAGGCCTTCTGCCTGGTAGTTCCAACCTCAGCATCCTACTACCAATATTCTCACTATCCCTCCTCTGTACATGTCCAAACCATCTCAATCTAGCCTCTCTGACTTTGTCTCCAAAACCTCTTACATGTGCTGTCCCTCTGATGTACTCATTCCTGATCCTATCCATCCTCGTTACTCCCAAAGAGAACCTCAATATTTTCACCTCTGCTACCTCCAGCTCTGCATCCTGTCTTTTCCCCAGGGCCACTGTTTCTAAACCATACAACCATCGCTGGCCTCAACACCGTCTTCTACACTTTTCCTTTCATTCTTACCGATACCCTCCTATCACACATCACACCGGACACTTTTCTCCAACCATTCCAACCTGCCTGCACACGCTTCTTCACCTCTTTTCCACACTCTCCATTGCTCTGGATTGTTGAGCCGAAGTATTTATAAGCCGCCACCTTCCTTATCTCTGCCGTGTCTCTCACTGTCTATGGTGAGAGGTTCATGTAAAATAACCATTGCTGACTTTCAACAAGAGGAGCTGCAAAGCTGTCAGCATGTTTACTGGCGAGCTGTCCAGGGTGTATTCTGCCCTCGCCCAGAGTCGGCCGGGATGGGTGCCAGTCTCCCCACGACCCTAATTATGATTGAGCAGGTACAGAAAATGAACTGAACTCCAGGACCAGGGATAGCAGAAACCTCTGCTTGTTCACCAGTTCAATGACTTATTGTGCCAGAACTACTATAAAGGAAAATTTAACTCGCACATGGTCTAGTGGTTAGGATTCCTGGTTTTCACCCAGGCGGCCTGGGTTTGACCCCCGGAATGGGAAGTTTAATTCTCTCTGAAAAATGCCAGTGAAAGAAAGTACAGTACTGTTTGGTCGAGCCTACACTACATCAACCCTTCTGATAGGTCGATAACCATAAAAGAAACCAAAATCTTTAATAAAATAAGTTTATTGATAACCACATTAATGTGTTTTAATTTAATTTATTAATGTGTGAAGTACAATGTAATGGGTTGCATCAGTTAGCATGAAGCTAAGCAGTAAGGTTGGAAATAAATAATTAATAATCCCTCAGCTTCAATATGGTCCAGCGGTTCGGATTCCTGGTTCGGATTTTACTTGGTTGATACCAGGCCCTTTGAAGATAAGATTAGACTCCCTGTACGAGTCCGATTAAGCAGGTCATCAAATTAATTAAAGGAACATCATTTATGAGTTTGATGGCCTCAATGACAACAGAATAAAACCTTATTAATATTGTTAATATGAAATAATTCAGAATGCATGGGTCTCGTAGTTTATTAAAATGCGCCTCTGTCCTCGGACATCACTCAGACTGGCGATAGCGCCGTGGCCTTTCTGGCATGAATGCGTTGGTGAGTGTGAAACGTGCTCTGCCAGGTGAATCGTTTCCCGCAGTCGGAGCAATGGTATGGTTTCTCTTCTGTATGAATCTGCTGGTGGGTTTGAAGATTACCTCTCTGACTGAAACTCTTTCCGCACTGCGAGCACTGATACGGCTTCTCTCCCGTGTGGATGCGCTGGTGTTTCTGCAGATCGCTCTGTCGAGGGAAACATTTTCCGCACTCCGAACAGCGATGCGGTTTCTCTCCTGTGTGGAGACGCCGGTGCTGCTGGAGAGAACTCTGTCGAGTAAAAGTCTTTCCGCACTGCGAGCAGTGATGCGGCTTCTCTCCCGTGTGAACCACGTGGTGCTGCTGGAGGGAGCTCTGCCGAGTAAAAGTCTTCCCGCACTGCGGGCACCGATATGGCTTCTCACCCGTGTGGATGCGCTGGTGCACCTTCAGATTACTCCTGTTGGTAAACCCGTTCCCGCACTGCGAGCAGTGATAGACTTTCTGGAGCTGTCTGTGTGAGTTGCTGCTGGAACCAGAACGGAGAGATATCTTCTGAAGACTGGTGATCTCTCTCGATATCAACACTTCCTCATATTTCTCTTTATGGCTCATCCTGATGTGCTTGTCCAGGTCAGTCTGAGATGTACAGGAAAGTGAACACCAGAAGCAGGAGATGACCTGCAAATCATCGTCATCCATTTCTGTAGCAGGAAATAAAAACCTGTCAGAAACCTGTTGCCACATGGAGCAAAATGTGAAAGTGTTTTTCAGGAAACTACTAGAAGCGCAACAGGCTCAAAACAAAACACAGATACACATTACTGCTGATGAAGTCACATGGTGCGTGACCCAGTGAGTCAGATGGATTGTGCCTCTTGACCTCAAAATGCAAAATTCATTCATGTATTCAAAATTTATTCATTCATCTGTCCATTTCTGAACTGCTCAATCCTAATTATGGCCACTGGGAGACTGGTGCCTATCTCAGCCGACACCGAGTGAGAGCAAGGTACACCTTGAGCAGCTCACAAGGCCACCACTGGGTATTCCGAATCAATAATACTACTAATAAAAAAAAAAAAACGTATTCTACGACGGTGGCAGATTTAGTACTTTAACTTCACAGAAAGCAGGTCCATGGTTGGAGTGCCGGGCTGAGTGAGGGAATCTGTGTGGAGTTTGTTTGGTTCCCTGTGCTTGTGTGGGTTTTCTCAGGGGAATGGAGTTTTCTTCTCACAGTTCAAAAGCATGCATGTTAGGATAACCGGCTGTTCCAAATTGTTCCTGGGTGTGAGTGGTGTGAATGGTGTGTGGGGGTGTGTTAGCCTTGCACCGGACTGGCTTCTCAGGATGGGTGGCGTTAATAGGCGTGACCTTCCTGACAAATGTTAATGCTTCATAAACATAAATAATCATGTCAAGTCGACACCATGTTCCTGACGGCTGTTGTGGTGATGCGGATTCAGTGTACCTCGATCTTTATTACGCGTATTAAAGTCAGCGTTACCACAAACTGTCGTCATACAGATGCTGCCTTCATCTTCAGACTCCTCCTCTTTCACAAGCAGAATTTTAACTTCCTCATTCTGTCCATCCACAGGGCTCAATGTTACTTCACCTGAAATTCCATTATTTATCTTTAAATAATAAACTCAATGAAGCCGAGTGAAAAACCATAGGAATGAAAAACAAGCTTGTTCCAAGTCTTACAGAAATAATCTTCATCTTCAGGTTCCTCCTTTATTACAGGTTTCTCTTCAGTTCCCGCTGTGATCTCATCCACAACACCTGATGATTCTTCCCCTGAAATTCAATCAGACAAATTTAAAAAGTAGAGAAAAAAAAACAAGTTGAGAGGACTATATGGAGAACCACTGACTTACAGCCGTCTCCGTCTTCGGTTTCTTCCTTTTTTATAGTTTTCTGAAGGTTTACGAAGTTGATGTGACCATCACAGCCTGATGATCCTTCACCTGAATCTGTGAAGGATTCTATCCTCACTCCTTCACAAAGCTAACAGGCACACAGTAAATTAGGCTTAATCAGAAAGTTGACATCAAAATATCATTAAATGACATCAATCGAGTTTACTTGTTTCATAAATAATAATAACAATATTATCATCATCATCATCATCATCAACACCACCAGCCCCACTGTGGTATCTGTCTGAACATGACTTTAAACATGATGCTAACAATGTGATATGAGGTTACACGACAGGTAAAGGACCAGGGGGATTGCAATCATTACATTACTAGAGATGGACACGGAAATTTGGAGCCTTTTTTCGTTCCCCCGAGAGAGAATAGTTTGAGTGATGATGAAGACAGATGTCAGGAGGATCATTTATACGCTGCTGTAGTGGGTGGTACTATCGCCGCAGCACCCCATCTTTACTTGGGACACATTAGTGTTGCACACACACACGGTGAAGCGTTACCTGTGAGTGAGCAGGACTGCATGGAGATTTACTGAGAGGGTGCAGCTGTACCTCCGCTGACTCCATGAGGAATCATCGAAAAACTGAAAAAGAAAAGGAGTGATTCCCTGAGTGCTTGTTCTCAGCTGAACAGTGTCGAACTGCTGAGTTTATTTCCTGAAGGATCTGTAACTCAGGAGCGCAGCATGAACGAGCGCTTGAGCACGGACTGCATTCTTATTCTGAACGGGTCGGGTTGGGGATCAACGTTATATTCTAACCCAGAAAACCCTCAGCTGATAACAGGGATCACACCCATCCTGAGTACAACGACTGCAAATAATTACTCATTTACAATAAATACATCTCCACACTCTGAGGTTTGAGTAAAACTTTCAGACACAAATAACTATTTCCTGTTTCTAAAACTCAGGTCAAGGTACAGAGCCACAATCCGAATCGAATAATTACCCCGGCATCAGAATAACGTCCCGAGTGAACCCTGGTCATTATTCACCTGCTCCCCCTCCCCCCTCTCCCTCTCTCTCTTGCTCTCTCTATCTATCTATCTCTCTGGAACCCATTCCAGCCTCCTCTGGACATAAGTGGGGAATGGTATGAACAGCTCACCAGTTCATCACATGACCAACACACACACACACACACACACACACACACACACACACACACACACACACACACACACTCTCTCTCTCTCTCTCTCTCTCTCTCTCTCTCTCCTAGGGGCAACCTGAAACAGCCAATTAGTTTAATGTGCATGTTTTTAGACTTTGTGAAGAATCCAGAATACCCGGAGGAGACCCACAGAACCACGGGGAGAACATTCAAACTGCACAAACGAAATGCCTTCACCAAGCTCAGGACTCGAACCCATGACCTTCTTCATGTGAGGGGAATGTATTAACCACGACATTACAGCACAGGATTTCACTATAACAGCCACAAAACATGGAAGTGGGCGGAGTAACAGATTCTCATGTTATTGAAGGTAAATAGTGCAACACAAGTATTTTTGTTAGGTTTTCCACATGAGTGACGGGTGTGGGGACAGCACTGATCATCAGGAAGATGAATTCACGTACCTCAAGGAGCAACAACAGTGTAGTCATGATAAAGAGCAGGAGATATCACGGGGACAAAGACTCCACCCTGGGATTCTTCCAAACAGGGTTCGGGTTGAGTGTCAGCACTGAGACACTCTGCTGCCCGAGCACCTGAAATTATAAAAACGATTAAAGGAATGCAGTGTTGAGCCAAGTTCCCCCAAAACCTTTTTCTTATTAGTTGCCACAGAGCAGTGGTTCCCAACCATTGTTTACTCCTGCACTCCTAAAAAGATTTTGCTCTGACCTTGCACCCCCGACATTTTATTCTTTGTTCAAGGATAAAGGATGTGGATTCATATGAAATTTTATCAAAACAAGATATTTATTTCAAAAGGTACAGCCCTGCTTCTCGCAACCCCTGGAATGATATCTTGCACCCCTGGTTGAGAACCTCTGCCCGAGAGCCTTACAGCAGGTCCTGAAAGAAAGGAGCAAACACTAGCAGCAGGGTCCAAGGATAATAAACTGTTTACGATGCACACTTAAAAGACAGAGAGAGAGAGAGAGAGAGAGAGAGAGAGAGAGAGAGAGAGAGAGAGGAGAGTGTGTGTGTGGTGAGTGAGTGAGAGAGGTAGTGTGTGTGTGTGTGAGAGAGGGAGAGAGAGAGAGAGAGAGGTAGTGTGTGTGTGTGTGTGTGTGTGTGTGTGTGTGTGTGTGTGTGTGTGTGTGGGTGTGTTTGAGTGGGGGGAGGGGGGTTCAGTAAAGTTCAGTGAAAACTTTTCAACATTTCAACCAAAACTGATGTGCTGTATCAGACGATGTTTACTAGTTGAGATATTTGTTCTCGAGTAAATTTGAAGTGATCAGAAGCATTTAGTGTGATCAGCTTCACACAATCCAAACATTAATATCAAAGTACTGGAAATACAATTAGACATGAACTAATGTTAGTCTACTAATTAGCAATAATCAATCTATAAAAATAAAACTATAATCCAGACACTTACTGTTGTAGTCCATCTCTTGTGAGCGTCTGTGTTTTTCTCTTCTGGGGAAAATTGTGTAAAATAAATGACGGTGAACATGAACATCTCGGCTCGTTCTGCTTACAATGACTTTTCCTGCTACCTTTCCAGTCTATAACAACAGCAACAACAACAACAACAACAATAATAATAATAATAATGTGTGCACCTGTGATGTAGATAATACACTGTAGTTTGTGTGTTTCTCTTGATTATCAGATCACTGGATTATCTTTCACAAAAACCTTGTATTGTACTTTGAATGTGTTAAAGGTTGAAAAGTTTCATGACAAAATACAGGGTCGTAAAACTCCATCGTCTTCCTCTTAAGGAACGTAAGCTGGTTTAAGTATTTTTCTTCTAGATGGTTGTTTTTGTTGTTTTCCTTATTTCCTGCAAGTTTCATGGAAAAATTACAGTAGATGCTTTTTTTTGTTCATGAGCTGGTAGGTCCAGGACAAGAAATAAATAAAAATGTCAGTTGGAGTATTGCTGCCTTTGGGCCAACAAAATTATTTTGTTTTTCCTTCAAAAAACTCAAAAGAATCCAACATCTCACTTTAAAGGACTCTGCGACTTTGAAGCCCTTTATTTTGACATAAAGTCCTCAGCAATCCAGTGAATTTTAAATTGTTTGTCACATACTAATAACGTTTGGTGCAGTTAAAATAATATGATGTGCACCTGTTATGTTTACACTTTACCTGAACTTAAGGTTGGAGTGAAAGCCACACACACCTCAATGAGCTCATATAAATCACACCATCAGGCTTTGGTCGGCGTTTGGTAGCCAAGGCGCAAGTTCGCGCATGCGCAGTCGAACGCTAACTTGGCTTCTATTAGCTAATTTTACTTTTAAAGAAAAATTATTTAAAGTTCAAATGTATACTGGTTTGCATTATACACAATGTACATCAATGTTCTTATTAACGTCTTAAGCAAAACTCAATTTTATCTCTTGATCTCAAGTCACCCGGCAGGTACTTCCGGGGACTACCGAAGTCTAAATAAATCACGTGATATTGAATTGCTCTGAGCATCCGCCGACGTCAGTCTCTCAGTTCAAGGGCTCAGGTTCAGCCTAACAAATAAACCTAATGTCAAAAAGTGAAAGTAAACAGAGAAACCGGGAAGGAAAGCCAGAACGCTGTTCAGGTTTCATCCGTTTATCCATACGCGCTCAACAGCACTAACTGAACTTCACCCAACACAATGAATTAATTATTATTCATGCAGGTCTGCAAACAAATTAAGTTAAACATACCTTCAGGTTTTAACACATAACCTCAATTACATTTAAATCTACACGTGTTAAAAAACAGTATATATATATATATATATATATATATATATCTGTGTGTATTATTTTTATGTAATTAACTCAGTCTGAAAACTGGAGAGAAAAATAAACCTACAAATCCCCTCCAGCGTCTGGTCCAGCCATTCTTCTTCTATCATGGGTTTAAGCTGTGCGCTCGAGTCTCCAGTGCCATCTGCTGGAAAACTGTAACAACTTCATAAAAACTTCCTCCCTCTTCATTGTCCACGCTGCTTCTCATCTGCTATGTATGAACGCACGACAGCTTAGAGCTTCTGTAATTATGTATACGAAGATTTTATGATACTCTTATTTTTGTGTGTTAAGTTGGTAACTTTTACATGCAGTGATAGCGTTTAAGCTTTTCGTGTGACGTCAACAATATGCGCCATTATCGCCTTTGTTTACATTGACAGCACTTAGAAGCTCTAATCCAGAACGATTTACAGAAGCTTTAAAGTCTCTATCAGTGAATATATTCTTATACTGGTCACTCGGACACTCCAACCGTCATTTCAACTCATTCGGTAGGTGTGTGTGTGTGTGTGTGTGTGTGTGTGTGTCAGTCATTGTGCTGAATCTAAGTACGGCTGAAAAAGGTAAGTTTTCATCTGTCGTTTGAAGATATCCAGTGACTCAGCTGTCTGGACATTAATAGGAAGTTCATTCCACCACCTTAAAGCTAGAACAGAGAAGAGTTTAGATGCATTTTCTCTTGTCCCTTGGTAGAGGGAGGGATCAGTCTGGCAGTGCTGGAGGATCTCAGGGAATGTGGTGCAGTGTGAGGTGTGATAAATGCTTTGTGGTAAGAAGATGCAGGTCCATTTTTGGCTTAGTGATTTAAATTGGATGTGAGCAGCTACAGGAAGCCAGTGGAGCGATTGTAACAGTGGTGTGGTGTGGGAAGATTTGTGGAGATTGCAAAATTTTGATGTAGGGATGAGTCAACTCGTATTCTCAGCAAATCAGTCTTGTTTATATTCAGCTTCAGCTGATGAGCTGCCATCCATGATGAAATACTTGCCAGACGTGTATGGATCCGGGCAGAAACATCAGTGAGGGAGGAAGAGAGAACAAGTTGAGTGTCATCTGCATAGCAGTGGTATGAGAACCCATGTGAGGATATGACATCAACGGATATGACATCATCAAGGGACTTGGTATAAAGAGAGAACAGAAGTGGACCAAGAACTGAGCCCTGGGGAACGCCAGTGGATTGTTGGCCTGGAGAAGATGTGGAGCCCCTCCATGTTACAACATATGAGCGATCTTCCAGGTAGGAAGCAAACCACTACCATGCTGCACCACAAATTCCTAGAGTCCTGAGGACAGACAAGAGAGTCCTGTGGTTGACTGTATCAAATGCTGCTGAAAGGTCGAGGAGGATGAGAACTGATGACATCTTGGCTGATCTTGCTGCATGTAGCTTCTCTGTAACAGCCAAGAGTGCAGTCTCTGTGGAATGTGCTGCTTTGAAGACAGATTGAATAAGGTCAAAGAGGTTATTCTGCAAAATATAGGAAGACATTTGGGTATAAATAGTGCATTCATTAATTTTAGAAAGGAAAGAAAGAAGTGATACCAAAGTTGTTTGTAGATAGATATTAATTCCAGAGGGAAATTCACATGTGAGGTGATTTTGAGTAATGCCAGTTCATTGGTAAAATACTACTGGTTTAACTCTTGATAACCGGACATTCACATGTTTCCACATTACTATACAGTTCATCACCCACTGCGTTCACGAATAGAAGCATCAGAATGCATGGAAATGTGATATATTTTCTCTAACCGTGATATTCCAGTTTTCTTTTATCCTGAGTTGTAGAACAGTTCAGAGTTCTGCTGATAATGATTTGCTCTTTTTCAGATGATTGATTTTGAACCTTATTGCTATGTAATGGAATCATCGGAGGCACAGCTGGGCTGTTCCATAAAACCTCCGCACACTCCCGATCAGTCACAGGTTAATGTTAATCACATTGTTAATCAGTCTGATAGATATTTGGTTTGTTAAGGATTTATCAGTATTGAAACAGGCCAAAAAGTGGATACTTTAGAGATTTTTTTTTGCATGAGCTGGATAGCATAATTATAATCCTGTGTGTGTGTGTGTGTATATATATATATATATATATTCCCTTCAGGGGTTGCCACAGCAAATCATCTGCCTCCACCTCACCCTGTTCTCGGCATGTTCTTCTCTTATGCCAACGACCTTCATGTCCTCCTTCACCACATCCATAAATCTCTTCTTTGGTCTTTCTCTAGGTCTTTTGCCTAGAAGTTCAAACTTCAGTATCCTACTACCAATATATTCACTATCCCTCCTCTGTACATGTCCAAACCATGTCAATCTAGCCTCTCTGACTTTGTCTCCAAAATGTCTTACATGTGCTGTCCCACTGATGTGCTCATTCCTGATCCTATCCATCCTCGTTACTCCCAAAGAGAACCTCAACATTTTCATCTTTGCTACCTCCAGCTCTGCCTCCTGTCTTTTCCTCAGTGCCACTGTTTCTAAACCATACAACATCGCTAGCCTCACCACTGTCTTGTACACTTTTCCTTTCATTCTTGCTGATACCTTCCTATCACACATCACACCGGACACTTTTTTCCAACCTGCCTGCACACGTTTCTTCACCTCTCCATTGCTCTGGATTGTTGAGCCTAAGTACTTAAAATCCTCCACCTTCTTTTTTTCTGCTCCCTGTAACCTCACTGTTCCTCTTGGGTCCTTGTCGTTCACACATATGTATTCTGTCTTACTGAGGCTAACTTTCATTCCTCTCCTTTCCAGGGCATACCTCCACTTCTCTAGATTTTCCTCCACTTGTTCTCTGCTCTCACTACAGATCACAATGTCATCCGCAAACATCATAGTCCATGGAGATTCTTGTCTAACCTCGTCTGTCAGCCTGTCCATCACCATAGTGAACAAGAAGGGGCTCAGAGCTGATCCTTGATGCAGTTCCACCTTCACCTTGAATTCTTCGATCACGCCGACAGCACACCTCACCACTGTCTTACATCTCTTATACATGTCCTGCACCATTCTAACATACTTCTCTGCCACTCCAGATTTCCTCATGCAATACCACAGTTCCTCTCTCGGCACCCTGTCATATACTTTCTCCAGATCCACAAAGGCACAATGCAGCTCCTTCTGACCTTCTCTGTACTTCTCTATTAACATACTCATGTGTGTATGTATATGTAATGAAACTGGTACACTTTCCAACTATTCAACTTCAAACTTTGGCCCCCTACTTATGAAACCCCCTGGGTACGAAAACTCCGGGTTACGAAAAACATTTTCCTAAGTTTTCGTCCCCTGTATACGAAAACGACCTCCTCTTATGAAGAGCACCAAATGCGACATTCAAACGCGCCAATCAAAATTTCACAAGTTGCTCTCTCATTGGCTGTCTCCCAACATCCCACCCCGCTGGCCTCCCATTGGCCTCCCATTGACCAGGAGGGAGCTGAATCTCCATAGTACTTCACCCATAAAGCTTGTTTGTCACGCGCTTGAAGGAGAGTTGAACAGGACTGTGGCTTTTTTTGAGATCATTGCAGCATTATATTTTGTTATCGCCGAAACCCCTCTACAATCGGGACAATATTGAAGCAGAAGGAGACCTTAAAGCGGAAATACAGTGACAGAGGTGATTATTTTGGCACGATATTGAAGCAAAAGGAGCATGAGCAGAGTGCTCCGTGAAACAAGACCTCCGATCTTGCAAGGAAGAAAGTTTATATTGAATCAGGACCTCTGATCTTTCAAACAGGTACTGTAATTCTGCTGAGACCAAAGAGACGATTCATGGATGTGGTGAAGGAGGACATGAAGGTCGCTGGTGGAAGAGAAGAAGATGCAAAGGATAGGGTGAGATGGAGGCAGATGATTCGCTGTGGCGACCCCTGAATGGAAAAGCCGAAAGGAAAAGAAGAAGAGTCGTCTGTTTCCTGGCTTGATTTTACATTTAAATAGAATTGTTCCGTCAGCTGCGCCTTGCGTATTGGCGGAGCCCGCATTTGGCAAAACACACCAGAGACACACAAAGTTTTTTTTGTGTGTGTGTGTGTGTGTGTGTGAGAGAGAGCGAGAGAGAGACAGTGTGTGCGTGGGCGCGTGTGTGTGTTTGAGAGAGAGAGAGAGAGAGAGAGAGAGAGAGACTGCCTACAGAGTCAGTCAGAGATGAAAGGAGTCCTAACTCTCTTTCAAGAGCGCAGAGTGCCACTTTATCGGTTTTTTAAGTTGTTTAATTCAGTAACTGTTTAATAAACGTGGCACGCTCAGCCGAATGTGAGCAACACGCGGCTCATCCAGACCTCTGATCCCTCAAGGAATCAAGTTAAAGTTGAGTTTGGACCTCCGATCTGTCAAGCAGGGAATGCACTGTGAATTCCCCGTCTTAAAATGCTCTGGCATCCTACGTGTGGGCAGAACCCGCATTCAGCGCGACAATACAGACGCTCCCCAACTTATGTTTTTAATTGGTTTCGGACAGCCGAACGCAAGTTGAAAGTGAACGCAAGTTGTTACAGTGACGTATGACGTGTGACGTATGATGCTCATACTGTACTATATATCCATAAATACCATTACCATTTCTCATAAAATACCCCTACATCAATTATAATAAAAATTGTAAAATAATATCAAATAATATCAACATTGATTTCAAATAAGTCACTTATTTATACCGAGTCACTTTACATAAAGCTTAAAAACAGCCAATCAACGCTTACAATATGTGAAGCGCTCAATACCAAAAGTAGTGTACTTGCTGTGGGTTATACAGACTTCCGGTCTTTCAAGTGCACAAGGGTGCCTTTGAACTCGTTTAGAACACAGCCTGCACTGATGTGAATCTCAGCAAAGCGGAGAGTTCTTTCTTTTGTGTAAGTAAGTAAACTTTATTCAAGAGATGCATACAAAGAACAAGTACAAATCCTAATGAATATTAATATAAAAATAAGTATACACTCTTAGGATTCTGCTAAAAGATAATAAATATCTGTAATTGTTCTGTAATTTGTGGATTCGGGTTTTCATTGTACAACTCTCTGCTTAACTGAGTATGCATGGTAGAGTATGCATGGTGCCGATCTGAGCAGATAGTTAATTCATCTCTGTGTATGAGATTGCACCCATGCTAGTAGGCTTACACTTCTGACCAACCATATTTGCTTCGGGTTTGCAGTCTGTAGTTTGTAAACAATGAATGCAGCGTCATTTTGTCATTACGTCAGCGTACTACGTAGGTACGTCTAAACTCAAAATTTGACTTTTTTTTAAAAACAAACAAAGAAATTTAAAAAAAAAATGTAAAATCGAAAAAATGTAAAACGGATGAACATAAGTCGGGGAGCGTCTGTACACAAAATGTCAGGTGTGTGTGTGTGAGAGAGAGAGATCGAGACAGTGTTGTGTGTATGTGCGTTAATAAAAAATGTTTAATAATGGTTTCATTAATAAATATGTTGATACAATGGTTTAATATGTTAATAAAATGTTTAAATGGTTTAATAAATAATTTTCTTTTACTTTAAACACATATTTCATACAAAATTGGTGTACTTGTATCATTTTTAAAGGGTTTATGGGGAGCCTTGGAACGAATCACGCTTTTTATATGTAAAATGTGCCTCTACTTACGAAAACTCCAGGCTACAAAAAAGGCGCTGGTACGGATTAATTTCGTAAGTAGGGGGCCAACTGTATTTTGATGTCCAAGTTTATTTGCGAATCAATGTGTCAGAATCTTTAGTACAGTACATGCCTGTGAGATAAAATAATCTAAAAATATGTACATATGGTGAACACAGTTTTTGAAATAAATCAATAACTTCCTAGTATACACCTTTTTCATGCTCAATTTTGTGACAAGAGAAAGACCTCATTATTTTCACATTCCGCTGAGCCTGTGCTAAGGTCAACCTCACACATCTCAGCACCAGCTTCATGATCAATCACACACTAATATATACAGGGATCCCTCACTTTCCGAGGTTAATTGAGGTCGAGATCCCCACGTGACCATCGAAATCCTCGAAGTAGCATCACCCCTCCAACCGTCCCTGACTGAGGTATACGTACATGTGTCTTCTTCTTTCTTCTTCTTTTCCTTTCGGCTTTTCCCTTCAGGGGTCGCCACAGCGAATCATCTGCCTCCATCTCACCCTATCCTTTGCATCTTCTTCTCTTACACCAATGACCTTCATGTCCTCCTTCACCACATCCATGAATCGTCTCTTTGGTCTTCCTCTAGGCCTTTTACCTGGTAGTTCCAGCCTCAGCATCCTATTACCAATATACTCGCTATCCCTCCTCTGTACATGTCCAAACCATCTCAATCTAGCCTCTCTGACTCTGTCTCCAAAACATTTATTAATATTAAACATTACAATTAAATGTTATAAAATAACACAAGATGTAAATTAAATATAAATACACACACATACAGATGGTATTGCATGAGAAGATTATGACACATACATGTGTGTGTGCACACAGATGCAACAATGTAAGTAGTTTTAATGGGAGATTTTGGGTTGTTTTTTGTTTTGTTTGTTTAGGGTTTTTTTGTTATTGCATAATTGACCTTCTTTTTTGTGGCATTTTCCTTTAACTTTTTCCCCTATTCTTCCTTAATTTCCTTATTTTTTTAATTTGATGAATATTTATTTTTAAAAAAATGCGATGCACTGAAGCTGAATTGAAGCGTGATGTAGTGAGGGATCCTGTATATATATATATATATATTAGTGCTGATTTTCTTTAAGTTGTTGTTTTTTGGTCATTAGTTTTGTGTGCTGTTCAGACAGAAACTTCAACTGGAGAGACATCAGGCCTTGAGGGACACCTCACATCTGTAGACCTTCAGAAACCTATCAAAAAGGAAGAACCTGATGATGAAAGCTGCCTCGGTAATGCACCATGGCCCAATACAGTCCTGTTTCTCATTTCAGTGGGATTCAAATATGGGTTTTCTCCATTCATAAATCCACCAAGGCATATTTTTAAAATGTTTTTTTTTTTAATTGGAGTTATTGAAAGTTCTAGTTAAATCCCAGATTTAAACCTCACCGAAAGTTGTACAAATAGATCAAATATTTTTAAAAAGATTATTGGAACATTAGTTTTCTTATGACGGGGATTATTTTTAATAGTGCAATTGACAATTTGAAGACACCTGTAAGAGAAGCCCAGATTGACCTGAGTGGGATGCTGTTGATTTCTTGCATTCTTGTCGACTTTGGAAGCGGAATCTTCAGCTTTTGTGAAAACTGGCTAGTTAAGTCCACTCTCAGAGCGACCCAAATTACTCGCTCCTTAAAAATCAGACAATTCTTTTGCTCCTGGTTTTCACAGCTAGCTAGTTTCTATAAACAGTAATGTACTCAAGTCTAAAATAAATAAATATATACGTGTGTATAAACAAGTTTAATCATAGGAGTTTTGTAGATAAAACTGTATGATCGCTCATCATGCACTCATATTTTCCATACTGCTTATTCCCACTATGGTCGTGTGGAGGCAGGTGCTTATCTCTGCTGACACTGGGTGAAGTCGGGCTTCGCCATGAACAGTTCACCAGACCATCGCAGGGCAACACACTCACAACATTCAACTTGGAACAGCTAGTTCGCCTAATGTGCATGTGTTTGAACTGTGGGAGAAAACTGGAGTACCTAGAGGAAACCCACAAAAGCACAGGGAGAGCAGGTGAACTCCACACAGAAACACCTCAGTTCATCCCTTGACCTGAACTCGGGAGCTTTTTGCTATGAGGCAGAGTATGCTAACCTCTACACTACAATGCCACGCAGATTGTTGATGGGAAGTTTGATTTGTGGACTGCTAAGAGACAGAAGATCAAAGATCTTGTATTGTTTTGATGTATGTCATGGATGAAAAGCTATAGGAGCCCATTTTCGGAACTAGAAGGAAAAAGTTGCCTATAATATAATCGCAGAAATGGCCTTCCATAAACGTACAATGTTCAAGAAAGTTATGTTAAAATTTTGTTCATGAAAAAAAAAAGAATTCTAACACTGTTTATTTTCTTCTTCAGAAAAGAGTAATTCTGAGTTACAAGTCTTTTCTTGCTCCTGGTGTTCACTTTCCTATACATCTCAAATTTACCTCCATGAACACATCACACAAGGTCACTCTGAGGAAAATGAGACACTCCTAAAATCTGGAGAAATCAAAAATGACTATCTTCAAATTGGAAGCTCTGGTCATGAGCGTGCAGTCTCGGGAAATCTGAACAGTAATACTTCTCGTGATGCAACACAGAAAGACGTTTTCTTCTGCTCTGTGTGCTGTAGAACATTTTCCCAGCAGAGGAAACTCAACCAACATCTGTGCATTGACAAAAAACACACCTGCTCAGAGTGTGGGAAGACGTTCACTTATAAGTGTAATCTGCAGCGACACGAGCGCCTCCACAGCGCAGGAGAGAAATTCAGATGCTCGAAGTGTGGAAAGAGTTTCTCACAGCGCAGTTATCTCCAACAACACCAGACCGTTCACTCGACCCGGAAACCGTACCTCTGCTCACAGTGCGGGAAGACTTTTACTCGACAGTGTGATCTCCAGCAGCATCTGGTCATTCACTCCGGAATAAAAGCCCATCACTGCTCTGAGTGCGGGAAGGCTTTTATTCGACCGAGTCGTCTCGTCCAACACCAGCGCATTCACACGGGAGAGAAGCCCTACCAGTGCTCCGAGTGCGGGAAAAGGTTCGCTCAGCAGATTTATCTCCAGCAGCACCAGCGTGTTCACACGGGAGAGAAGCCGTATCAGTGCTCACAATGTGGCAAGAGTTTCATGCGTCATGGTAATCTTCAATCTCATCAACACATTCACGTAGGAGTGAAGCCGTACTGCTGCTCGGAATGTGGGAGGAGTTTTGCTCGACAGAGTGAACTCCAAATTCACCTGCGTATTCACACAGGTGAGAGACCATATCCATGCTCAGTATGTGGAAAGTGTTTTAGAGGCAAGAGGCATCTCAAATCACACCAGGACATTCACATGAAGGCGAAGTAGTCCTGTTGTCTGAGGTAGTCCTGTTGTCTGAGGTAGTCCTGTTGTCTGAGGTAGTCCTGTTGTCTGAGGTAGTCCTGTTGTCTGAGGTAGTCCTGTTGTCTGAGGTAGTCCTGTTGTCTGAGGTAGTCCTGTTGTCTGGGGTACAGGGAGAGTCTCAGTCAGAAGAGTGAGCTCCAAAACCACATCTGTGCTCATCCCAAGCAAAGACCCTTCACTTCACTGTGTCACGAAAGGATTTTTCACCCAAGCAGGCCTGAGATGGTTCTGATTTTTGGTGGAATGCTGAGCGTTTGAATCGTCTGCTAGATTTAATTAGTTTTGCGAATAATGTACAGTTTGCTTGAGTTATTGCTCATCAGGTTGAGGAAATTTCAATCTCATTCATACATTTATTTTCTGAACTGTCTAATCCGACTTATGGTCATGGCAAGGCTGGTGCCCATGTAAGCCGACTCTGGGTGAGAGAACAGTACACACTGGACAGCTCACCAGGCCATCTCGGGGCAGAAACAAGTTGATGGCAAGTAAACGGTCTCCTCTCTATGAAAGTCAGCAATTGTTCTTTTACTAATCACAGACAGTGAGAGACATGGTTGGCCTTTGATAACCCAGGTAGCTGTTCAGGGGGAAGCAGTGACAACCTGGTGATAGTGGAGCTCAAACCCCTGACCTGTGGATCAGTAAGCCAGCACCCTACCACCAGGCCACTTCTACCCCAATGTATCAAGCTGACTCAGCTAATTTTTTGCAATCTAAACTCCGGACAGGCTGAATACATCCAGCTGTTCATCGAGGTTGCTTCCTTCTTAACAAGAGCAGCAAACTGGTTTATTAAAGGTAGCGCATGCACAAAGCACAGTGAATCTGAAATGGTTTGGACATTCAGAGCTGCAACATGAACATAAACTTGCTCATTTCCACATTTACTACTGGTCACATCCGTTTAATTATCTGTTTAACACGTTCATGTTCTGTAAGCTTCTGATTTCTGTCTGTTTCATGAACATTTATTTACCTGTAAGTTTTTTCTAATGTTATTTATTTCTGATGATAAAGTTTGTCTGCCTACCTGACCTTTTTTTCTGAGATTGTGTGGTTTATTCCTTGCAAGTCTGAATGTGCACCTACACTGAACAGGACAATCCAAGCCATGCTCCCTGACACTGCTGCTCTGCTGAGGACCGCCGCTGTTATCACAAGTTTTTAAAATGTTGTAATTGTAATATATAGCCATGAAACCAGAAGGAGATAGGAACCTGAGGAAGATTGTGGAGAAGGGCCGATTCCAGACCTTGAGGCACCTGTGGAAGCAGTGGACTGAGCCTGGAGTAGAAATATCCAGAGCCACCGTGTACAGGCGTGTGCAGGAAATGGGCTACAGGTGCCGCATTCCCCAGGTCAAGCCTCTTTTGAACCAGAAACAGTGGCAGAAGCGCCTGACCTGGGCTACAGAGAAGCAGCACTGGACTGTTGCTCAGTGGACCAAAGTACTTTTTTCAGATGAAATCAAGGTGCCAGAGTCTGGAGGAAGACTGGGGACAAGGAAATGCCAAAATGCCTGAAGTCCAGTGTCGAGTACCCACAGTCAGTGATGGTCTGGGGTGCCATGTCAGCTGCTGGTGTTGGTCCACTGTGTTTTATCAAGGGCAGGGTCAATGCAGCTAGCTATCAGGAGATTTTGGAGCACTTCATGCTTCCATCTGCTGAAAAGCTTTATGGAGATGAAGATTTCATTTTTCAGCACGACCTGGCACCTGCTCACAGTGCCAAAACCACTGCTAAATGGTTTACTGACCATGGTATTACTGGGCTCAATTGGCCTGCCAACTCTCCTGACCTGAACCCCATAGAGAATCTGTGGGATATTGTGAAGAGAAAGTTGAGAGACACCAGACCTGTGGCGGAGATATATACTAGTCCTTCTCAAAAAATTAGCATATTGTGATAAAGTTCATTATTTTCTATAATGTACTGATAAACATTAGACTTTCATATATTTTAGATTCATTATACACAACTGAAGTAGTTCAAGCCTTTTATTGTTTTAATATTGATAATTTTGGCAAAAAAGTAAAGAAAAACCAAAATTCCTATCTCAAAAAATTAGCATATATTTTAGTCGACCAATAACAAAAATTTTTTAATATAAAAAAAGTCAACCTTCAAATAATTATGTTCAGTTCTGCACTCAATACTTGTTCGGGAATCCTTTTGCAGAAATGACTGCTTCAATGCGGGCGTGGCATGGAGGCAATCAGCCTGTGGCACTGCTGAGGTGTTACGGAGGCCCAGGATGCTTCGATAGCGGCCTTAAGCTCATCCACAGTGTTGGGTCTGGTGTCTCTCAACTTTCTCTTCACAATATCCCACAGATTCTCTATGGGCTTCAGGTCAGGGGAGTTGGCAGGCCAATTGAGCCCAGTAATACCATGGTCAGTAAACCATTTAGCAGTGGTTTTGGCACTGTGAGCAGGTGCCAGGTCGTGCTGAAAAATGAAATCTTCATCTCCATAAAGCTTTTCAGCAGATGGAAGCATGAAGTGCTCCAAAATCTCCTGATGGCTAGCTGCATTGACCCCGCCCTTGATAAAACACAGTGGACCAACACCAGCAGCTGACATGGCACCCCAGACCATCACTGACTGTGGGTACTCGACACTGGACTTCAGGCATTTTGGCATTTCCTTGTCCCCAGTCTTCCTCCAGACTCTGGCACCGCGATTTCATCTGAAAAAAGTACTTTGGACCACTGAGCAACAGTCCAGTGCTGCTTCTCTGTAGCCCAGGTCAGCCGCTTCTGCCGCTGTTTCTGGTTCAAAAGTGGCTTGACCTGGGGAATGCAGCACCTGTAGCCCAGTCCACTGCTTCCACAGGTCCCCCAAGGTCTGGAATCGGCCCTTCTCCACAATCTTCCTCAGGGTCCGGTCACCTCTTCTGGTTGTGCAGTGTTTTCTGCCACACTTTTTCCTTCCCACAGACGTCCCACTGAGGTGGCTTGATCGAGCACTCTGGGAACAGCCTATTCGCTCAGAGATTTCTTTCTGTATCTTACCCTCTTGCTTGAGGGTGTCAATGATGGGCTTCTGGACAGCAGTCAGGTCGGCAGTCTTACCCATGATTGCGGTTTTGAGTAATGAACCAGGCTGGGAGTTTTTAAAAGCCTCAGGAATCTTTTGCAGGTGTTTAGAGTTAATTGGTTGATTCAGATGATTAGGTTAATAGCTCGTTTACACTACCTGAACATCATATGCTCATTTTTTGAGATAGGAATTTTGGGTTTTCATGAGCTGTATGCCAAAATCATCAGAATTAAAACAATAAAAGACCCGAAATATTTCAGTTGGTGTGCAATGAATCTAAAATATATGAAAGTTTAATTTTTATCAGTACATTACAGAAAATAATGAACTTTATCACAATATTCTAATTTTTTGAGAAGGACTAGTATATGAGATATGTGTATGTATATGTGTGTGTGTGTGTGTGTGTGTGTGTATATATATATATATATATATATATATATATATATATATATATATATATATATATATATATAAATTAAAAATGTTGAAATGTTGTGCTTTCCACCCTGAAACGAAGACACAAAATGTTTTCCAGCTGATCTTGTTCCCATCGCGGGGGGCGTGTTGTGAGCCAGGGATCCCGGATGTGATGTTCTGTTGACTGGACTGAAGCGTCCACGTCATTGATCACGTGCCTAAGATAAAACAAAGCAAGTGATGATGCGCTTCAGGCAGAATGCAGGATTGTATTGTTTTATTTGACACACACCCCGAGGGCTCGGGATTAAAATGAAATTTTTACAGACTGGGTTTTGCTGACTGCAGGTTGGGTTCTCTGTGGATGGGTCTGAGGATGTTCCCGATGTTCTCCTGTGATATCTGAGGTAAATTCAACCCGCTGCTCTGATCAGATCACAGCTCGAGTCTCAATCCCAGATGTGTCCTCCTTACCTCAAGGTGTAATCCGTAGAGATACAGTGGTGTAGGCACCCTATGTAGTGCACTTTAGAATCCCAGAGGAGATATTGTATTTAGGGCTCGAGTTTATTACATCTGATGGATCGGACCGAGCTGGAATATCAGATCTATTTAAAACGAGTTTCTTTATTTTAAACTTTTACTGAGTTTTAGTTTATAGATATATCGTATATTATCGATATTTTCCACTAATTAAATAAAGAATATAAGAACTGTTTGTAATGCACTGCTTTACCATCTCACCTATAAATGTAAGGTTTTTTTTCTTATACAGTTTTCTGGAGTTAGGAGTGATAATTAAAATGTATTATATATTTTAAGATTTTTTTAAAAGAATAATTTACAAAAAACAGATAATTCCTGTGGATGATTACATGGCTCTTGTCATACATTGCGCTGTTATTTATGTCGAACACACCGTTGCCAAGTGAAACAGGTCGTTGCTATGGAACGTGATGAACTCATTAAATTCTTTTACAATCAATGCAAAATGTGTCAGTATTTTTTTAAAAACCACCGGGTTGCTGTACATTTAATCTCTATACATCAGACTGTAGACTTGGTGCTGGCCATCATATTCAAATGTGTCAACAAAGCCAAATGAGATTTATGATTGTTACTTATTTCAGCTCGTTTTCAAGATCACAACCTTTTAATTATCTCATTGTTCATTTTCTGTAACCACTTAATCCTAAGTAGGGTTACGGGAAGGCTTGCACCCATCCCAGTCGACTCCAGGCGAGGGCAGAGTACACCCTGGACAGCTCGCCAAGTCATCGCAGGGCGGAAACACGTTGATAGCTATATAGCTGCTCTGGTCGAAAGTCAGCAATGGTTCTTTTCCACGAACCTCCGGCAGAGACAGTGAGAGACACAGCCTGCCTTTGATAACCCAGTTAGTGCGCTGGGGGGACAGTGACAACCCGTGGAGAGTGGGGCTTGAACCACCAACCTTCGGAAGCGTGATCCAGCACCTTTACCTCCAGGCCACCACTGCTGTTTTAATTATCTGATTTGTTTTATTCCTCATAAAATTTTACAATCATACTTCTATTTGCTGAACTGCTTTATCCTACTAAGGCTACAGGGTGGGCGGGAGCAGTGCAAAGGTGGGGTATACCTTGAATAACTTACCAGTCCATCACATCTCAGGGCCAATACACACATACACACTCACGTATTCACACTCATAGACCTAGTGCAGTGCTTCTCAAGTAGTTGGGCATGCCCCCAATGGGGGGGCGCAATATGATGTTAGGGAGGCGGAGATGACCCCGGGGAACATGCTTTTCTGGAATAGTGTATGAGAATAGAGTGTAATTGCACCTCCACTCCAGTAGATGACAGTGGTGCTCTCATTGTCGAGCTATGGTGTAGCAGTTTTTTCGCACGAGCAAACGATATGAAGGGCAGTAAACAACCCCTCCAGGAACAATGCAGAAAAATTTCTAACAAGAACAAAGAGAAAAATGGCGAGAGGTGGAGATATTAAGACATAAATAAGTTGAATGAGTTTAAATAAGGATGTATTTTTTATTTCAGGCACATTGGTGCACTTTAAATCTTTTCTATTACAGATTAAAGTTTTTCTTTATTGTAAGTTGAACTATCTTTTTTTGTTTTTAATGTTAATAAAGACACAATGTTATGCAGATGTGTACTAATAACTTTATAGATAAATAATACTATTTATAGTCGCTCGTGTTGTGGCGGGGGATTTTTTTTTCTTCCTAGAGGGGGCACCAAAAAAAGTAATTGAGAAGCACTGACCGAGTGGCAACCTGCAACAGTCTAAAGTGTATGTCTTTTGACTGTGGGAGGAAACCTGATTGCCCAGAGGGAACTCACAAAAGCATCAGGAAAATCATGCAAACTCCACACAAAAAATCCCAGATAACGCTGGGACATGAAGCCAGGACCTTCTTACTCTGGAGCGGATGTGTTAACCACTACACCACCGGGCAATTCGAGCCAGCACCTTAAGCCACAGAACCCCCAGGCTGCCACTGTTGGGCCCCTGAAAAGGCCCTTAACTCTCAATTACTCAGCTGTGTAAAAACAATAAATATAATTCACTCTTGTTAAGAGCCATAAATATAAGTCTGCTGCTCTCCTATATACTTCTGTTACATTTTCAACAATACCAATAGGATTTATTTGCAAAAAAAAAAAAAAAAATATATATATATATATATATATATATATATATATATATATACTGTAGACAGACAGACAGACAGACATCGGTTTCAACAAACCAGTCGTAAGTCGGATACTATATTTAACACAACAAAACCGAAACCATGCAGCACTCGCTATGAAATCATGTGAAGCATATTCTTCACCTGCATGTTCTTTCAACATGTGAAATAAATTTGTATCCTTACTTTGCACTGCTTGCAACATCACTTTCACATTTTTTTGCCTATTACCTTCCAACCACGTGTATAGCATCTTTTCCATCTCTGCATTTGTCCTTCACGCTGTTTTGTGATGATAGTTGACTTAATTGGCGCTGCTGCTTTCACTGCTTCCTTAATGCCATCCTTGTCCTTTAAAATTGTAGACACTGTGGAGTGGGAGAGATGGAGATCTCACTTTCACTTTCATCTTCATCTTTGACGACAGCACCTTCCTCGCTTTCCTGGTAGAATTGCCATCTGACGAATCAAATTTCCTCTCGGGGAGCATGGTAACAATGTACAGTAAATGAATGTAAAATTGTACTGTAAAAGAGATGTTACTGCAACGGTATCTACTCACTGAGTGTAGCGGTAGAATGCTGTGAGTGTGAGATTCTGGGACGTTGCGCTGCCGGACATATACAGTAAACTCATAACAGGCATCTGCTCGACGTGGTCCTAAGTACGGGTGGTCGTAACTCGCGTACGTCTTAACTCGGACAGTGAGTGTATATATAAGTTGAGATAGCTTATTGTTCACTGTTTCTGTTTCTTGCTTCATAAGTGAATTGTTGTAATGTGTAATAGCTTTACTTTTAAAAACAGTGCAAAGGGAATTGTTTTAGGAATAAACCTGCTGCTTTTCTCATTGGCATGGTCTTTAAACTTTTTTACCTGAAAAGTGAAGCTGAAATTTGTCAACATGGAAATGCATCACACTACCCAGTGTACTCGGTCCTGTTAATCATTCAGTCTGAAGTTATCACTGACTCCTCAGCCAATATGCTCCAGTGTTAATGTTCTTTACTAATTAATTGTTATTAATTGTTAATTACTGCAGAGACATGCAGACAGGAAGTTGTATAGATTCAGGTGGAGGGACATCAGTCTATGAGGGACACATCAACTCTGTGGAGCAACATAAACATGTAAAGAAGGATGAACCTGAGGATGAAGGTTATGTCTGTAAGTTAAAAGGACACTATACAGATCATGTCAGTCACTTTCAGAAACTGCTTACCTGGTGACAGTCATGTTGGATTCAAAGCCCCATCCCGGAAACAGTATTCACACCCACACGTTCACAAACTCCTCCAAATCTAGGTACAACAAACCAACCCCAGATCACTGAATGTTCCCTGTTTGTGTTTTGTATGTTTTTAAATTCAGTTGATGAAATTTCAGGTGAAACGACATCAAGCCCTGTGGGACACCACACATCTGTGGATGAACAAAAATATATAAAAAAGGAAGAAACTGAAGATGAAAAGTATCTTTGTAAGTCAAGATAGTATAAGACACTTACACCTAGGGGCAATTTGTGAAGGCCAATCAGACTAATGTACATGTCTTTGTAATGTGGGATGAAATGCACGCCCTTTCTGAATCTGGGGCCTGAGCCCAGGACCTTCTAATTCTAAGACACACTTACTAACCATTACGTACATCTCTGTACCTCTGTCTAATCACTGAAGTGACACAATGTACATTTTGGATATTAGTTTATTAGTTTGGCTTCGAAAAGAGGCTTTTCAGGGTCCAACAGCTTTTTACGTTTCACCGAGCTGTCCGGGGTGTATCTGCCCTGGCCTGGAGTTGGCTGAGATGGGCGTCAGCGTCCCCATGATCCTAATTAGGATTCAGTGGTTCAGAAAATGGATGAATGAATGAAGTATGGTGATTCCAACTTTTTTCAAGGAGATGTGTAGAGTCCAGATTGGCCCTCATAAAATTGTATTTGACTGTATTTGTGCACCCAAAACCCACATGACCCCCATCACCACTGTCGTTCTCAGGTTTACTTGAGTTGAAATAATTAAAATGTAATTTGTGGAATTTCAGGTGGAGAAGCGTCAGGCTCTGTGGAAATTGTAGACCAACAGAGAGGATTTCAAGGATTTCAGATCACACATGTAAAAGAGGAAGAGTCTAGTGATGAAAATCACATCTGTACAAACTCAGTCTTGGGTTAAGTATCACTGACACTCTTACACTCATTCTACCCTCTATTCGTCTACATCTCATTAAATAGAAAACATCCAGGGAGTGATGAGGTGAATGAAATAGATAAACTCATTCCAACTGCCCTAATGTACTTTTCTTTGGACAACCAATGTACCCTGAGGAAGGCCATGCAAGCACAAGGAGAACATACAAACTGCACACATGAACTCCTTCACTGAGCTTGGGAGTTAAACCCAGGAGCTTTGTGTGATGAAGCAGATGTGCTTAGCACCGTGCTGCCCTGGGGCTGCTTACGTATCGTTTGGTTCTTCGGGATGCATGTTTATACCGCGTATGCAGGAGAACATCTGCTCCTTGTTGAATTTGCACCAGAAGGGCCCTGGAAGAAGGGCCTGAGGACCCATTACAGTTCTGAGGGTCTGTTTTTCATCTCTGTTGGCCATTTTATCTTGTGATACAGGATGCACGAATCCTCAAACAGCTTCAATACACACATTTTGATGCTTTGTTTATTTATTTTTCAGAAAGCAACGAATCCCAGTCACATATCTTTACCTGCGTCTGGTGTTCACGTCCCTATACCTGTCAAACTTGCCTCCAGAAACACATCACAAGCTGCCACTCTGAGGAATATGGGAGACCGACACAGTCGACAGAAAGAATGATTCAGAAAACCACCTCTGGTTCTTCGCAGTTGCAGAAAGATGTTCATCAGTGCTTGCAGTGCGGGAAGAGTTTTACTGATCAGAAAAATCTCAAAAGACACCGGTACATTCACACGGGAGAAAAACCACATCGCTGTTCACAGTGCGGGAAGAGTTTTGTTCGACAAAGTGATCTCCAAATCCACCAACGCATTCACACGGGACAGAAGCCGTACCAGTGCTCACAGTGCGCGAAGAGCTTTACCCAACACAGCAGCCTGCAGCGGCATCAGCGCGTTCATAACGCGGGTAAACCTCATCGCTGCTCCCAGTGCGGGAGAAGCTTCACTCGACAGAGCGACCTTCAAATACACGTCCGCGTTCACACAGGAGAGAGACATCACTGTTCACAGTGCGGGAAGAGCTTCGTCCGGCAAAGGTACCTCCAGAGACACCTGCGCATCCACACCGGAGAGAAGCCGTATCAGTGCTCGCTGTGCGGAAAGAGTTTTAATCAAAAGGTCAATTTCAAAGCCCACCAGTTCATTCACACCGGAGAGAAGCCGTACCAGTGCTCGCAGTGTGGGAAGAGTTTCATCGGACAGAGCGCTTTCAAAGTACATCAGCGGATTCACACAGGGGAGAAACCGTATCGCTGCTCTCAGTGCGGAATGAGCTTTGGCCGTCGTAGTAGCTTTCAGCGACATCAGCTCGTTCACACGGGAGAGAAGCCGTATCAGTGCTCCCAGTGCGGGAAGAGGTTTATCGGTCAGAGCGCTTTCAAAGCGCACCAGTTCATTCACACGGGAGAGAAACCACATCGCTGCCCACAGTGTGAAATGAGTTTCGCCCATCCCAGCAACCTCAGGCGACACCAACGTGTTCACACCGGAGAGAAACCGCATCACTGTTCAGAGTGCGGGAAGAATTTCAGTCAACAGAGGGATCTCCAGGCTCACCAGGCCATTCACACGGGAGAGAAACCCTACCACTGCTCTCAGTGTGCCAAGAGTTTTGCACATCGCAGTAATTTCCGAAGGCACCAACGTGTCCACACCGGAGAGAAACCGTATCATTGTTCACTGTGTGGGAAGGGTTTCATTCAGAAAATCGCCCTCCAGACACACCAGCATGTCCACACAGGGGAAAAGCCCTACCGCTGCTTACAGTGCGGGAAGAGTTATGTTCAACAGAGCGCTCTAAAAGCACACCAGGTCAGTCACGCAGGACTGACGGAGGAAGTTACGATCATGCCGTTTGAAATATGAATTCACGTGTAATCGCACACCCACTTAATCCTAGTAGGGTCGCGGGGAGCCTGTCAGCCAGCTCGCAGGTGGGCCGAGTACATCCGACCATTCACACTCACACCGAGAGGAGATTCAGAACAGCCAATCGGCCTGATTAGACTGTGGGAGGAACCCGGAGCACCTGGAGGACACCCATGCAAACAAAGGGAGAACAAAGTCCACACGGAAAAGGAACTTCAATCACTTCATATTCTTGCTGTAATATTTTACTGTTCTCTTGTGAATAAAAACGGCAGACTTTATGGAGTTTGTGCAGATTACTGACTTTTTTATAACTCGACACCTGTTCAGATTCCAGTGTGACAGAATCATTATATCCGACTCAACACGAGTGTCCCATGCAGTCACCTTACTGTGAGTTGTGTTTCAGTGATGAACTACGCTGAAGGTATTTATGATCGATGATGGAATTATGCTGCATTATTTTGGAAGTTATTTGGTTCTAAATATTATGAATAAAATCGTACTGTTTATTGTCTATTGGAATGTGAATGATGTTGTTTTGTCTGTGCTCGTGACAGTATTGTGACTGAACATGAAAAATCAAACAACCTGTAAAAATATACAGAGAATAAAAGGATTGTATTGTCGTGGCTTAAAGCAGATGTTGCTCCAGGAGATTTCATGTTTACATTTTGAAGTTAGTTGTTGTTGTTGTTGTTGTTTTCGCCGCTTAAATCAGTCTTTAATGGAGAAGGAAAGATCTGCAGGTAGAACAGCTGCTCTGATTTATGATACTGACTTTGCAAACCAACTCAGAAACAATTTCATATTTACTTTAACCAACATACTGAAGCAATACATCAAGTCGTCGTCATCATCATCATCATCATCATCATGTTGTGCTTAATTCGGGGTGAAGTCGAGGGGCACCAGCCTAAGCAATGAGGTCCAGACATCCCCCTCCACAGCCACTTCCTCCAGCTCTTCCAGGGGGACACTGAGGTGTGCTCAGGCTGGCCAAGAGACATAATCCCTCTACTGTGTTCTGGGTCAACCCCAAAGTCTCTTCCCGGTCCGACATTCCTGAAACACCACACCAGAGAGGCGTTCGGGAAGCATTCTGACCAGCTCCCTGAGCCGCCTCAACCGGCTCCTCTCAATGCACAGGGAGCAGCGGTTCTACGCCGGGTTGTCCCCGGATGGCCGAGCTTCTCACCCTATCTCTAAGGGAAAGCCCCGCCACCCAGCAAAGGAAGCGCATTGCAGCCGCTTGCATCTGTGATCTTGTTCTTTTAGTCACTACCCAGAGCTCGTGACCCTGTAGGTGAGGGTTGGACCGTAGATCGAGTGGGGAAAGTGAAAGCTTTGCTTGACGGCTCAGCTCCTTCACCATGACGGACCGGTACAAGCTCGCGGCGATCAAGATCGCAGCGGATGCTACTGAAATGAGCTTATTTTGCCAGGTGGCCGAACACCACACCCTGCTCCACACTGAAGTGGAGGTGCACCAAAGCATACCATTCGGCACGCTGTCCTCCGCCATCAACACCATCTGCAAGAGGACTGGATATCTGGGTGGGACAGTGGGTGTGAAGGTTATTGTTTTGCTGCTGAGGTGTCGGAAAGACAAACACAAACCGACTTAAAAAAAAGAAGTGGCCAGATTTAAAGGTGGCTGTTAAGTGCAGCATGGCTGGCCACCGTCAAAGTCTGGCCCAAACGTGTGAGGTGCTCCACCGACTGTAGGCGCTTGTCGCAAGTGACATATGGTGCTTGTGAGACAAAACGCGCTCATCTGGACTTCAGATCTTTCAACTGAGCAAATGCGCGTTGAATACTTGTTTAGTACTCAACCGTCACTGGCTCACTTGAAAGATCGGAAGTCTGGATAAGCCGCGCTTTGTCTCACAAGCACCATACATCACTTGCGACAATCGCCTACATTCGGTGGAGCACCTCACACATGTGGAAGCACAGAAAAGAAGTGCCTCACTCGTTTGAACACTCACTGCAATCACAGGCCACACTGCTCGTTCAAGGGGTGGGGGTGGGGGTCTGTGGAGCCCACGTGGGGGTCTCCTGTTACCACAAACATAATTATCTCCATATATGTTACTCACAAGGGTGAGCAGCCTGCTCAAAGCCCTGTAAGATGGAGGTTTGTGCGTGTGGATGCTATTTGGTTTGACAAATCCTGAAGATAAACATGACACTATAAGAGGATATCCAACACTTTCACTCATGTTCAAGTACAATTTGTTGATTTACATCAGACAATGACACGGAGAACACGCGGTCATCACCACGTTCCAAAGACTGGGGGATTTCTCCACCATCCCTGGTGCGAGTGCGCCCCAACACCAGCTGCTGCTGCGCACCCGACTGGCTGTGTCCTATCAGGGGCAGTCAGAAAGCTCTGGAGCTGTAGTTTAATCAGAACAGCAATTCACTTACTAGTACCGATGCTGGGAAGACATTTTCTTGACTGTGTCTGGGCGTAAACCTCACATGCTGAACTCTTCATCATAAGAGAAGTCATTAATATTCACTTCTCATAATTAAAGCTATTACTAACGATGGAGGAGACATTACTATACCTCCTGATGCAACACACTGAACCAGCTGGATGTACAAACCGGATTCCAAAAATTTTGGGACATTATACAAATTGTTAATAAAACCTGAATGCAACGATGTGGAAGTGCCAAATTTCAACATTTTGTTCTGAATAGAACATAGATGACAGGGTCAAAAGTATAAAGTAAGAAAAGGTATCATTTTAAAGGGAAAATATGTTGATTTGAAATTTTCAGTGTCAACAAATTTCAAAAAAGTTGGGACAGGTAGCTATAAGAGGCTGTAAAAGTCAATTGCACTTATAACAACCAGCTGAAAGACCAATTACCTCTAATGAGGTCTATTGGCAACATGACTGTGTATAAAAAGAGCTTCTCAGAGTGGCAGTGTCTCTCAGAAGCGAAGGTGGGTAGAGGATCACCAATTCCCCCAAAGTTGCGCAGAAAGATAGTGTCCCAATTTTTTTGGAATCTGGTTTGTATGACAGGCTGAATGTTTTAGATTAATCTGCTGAGATTATCCAACATGAACCATGTGCTGTCTTTAAATGAAAAACAAAATATTTTTCTTCTTTCTTTCCTTCAAAAATGAGAATGTGGCATTAGAGAAAAGTAAGTAACTGTATTCCAATAAATGCAAAACATCTTAAAGAAGTTCTTACTGTCAGCAACCTACTGACCAAACAATCAACCAGAGACCAAACTTGGGGATGTGGTTTATTATAATAATGATAATAATATTAATAATAATAATATACATAAAAACATGTACACTAACTCTTTTTTTTACTCTTCAACTGATTAAAAGAAATAATTATAAAACAGATATTGAGGCTTCATTGGCCTCCATGCTACAGAAATCTTCTTTCCCTTTCGGCTGTTCTCTTTCTCAGGGGTCGTCACAGTGAATCATCTGATTTGCATATTCGATTTGGCATAAGTTTTTACGTCGGATTCCCTTCCTGACACAACCCTTTACCAAAGGGCAGAATACGCTAATGGCGTTGCAGCTCCTCTTTACAAAAGTCAGCAATGGTTCCTTGACATGAACCTCTCACCATAGACAGTGAGACCTGGCTGGCCTTTGATAACCCAGTTAGTGCACTGGTGTTCCAGGATGCTTTTGGAAGAAATAAATGCAGTGCACCAAGAACCAAATTTGGCAAGATTCACCTCTAGTGAGATTTCCTTTTGGCTTTTTCCCTTTCTCAGGGCTCGCCACAGTGAATGATTGGCATGTTTGATTTGGTTCATAGATTTTTACGTCGGATGCCCTTCCTGACACAACCCTTGAGCGAGGGACAGAAACACGTTGACGGCTTTGCAGCTCCTCTTTACGAAAGTCAGCAATGGTTCTTTTACATCAACCTCTCACCATAGACAGTGACAGACATGGCCGGCCTTTGATAACCCAGTTAGCCGCACTGGGGGGGACAGTGACAACCTTGTGGAGAGTGGAACTCGAACCCCCAACCTTAGGATCAGCGATCCAGCGCCCTATACCATCAGGCCACCACTGCCCCATACTTCTAGTATGGGGCCAGATTTTGCATAAATCACACCATTCTACATGATAAATGTTAGAGTATGTTAGAGCTCCAGATACTGTTCAGACATAAACACTAAAAGAAACAGGTGAATCAGCTCCTGAACAGTTTTGTCAGACGTGGCATAAAAATGGGGACTGAATATACAGTCGGCCCTCTACTTACAAAAACCTCTGAGTACGAAAAATCCAGGTTACGAAAAACATTTTCCTAAATTTTCGTCCTCTTTTTACGAAAACAACCTCTTTTTACGAAAAGTGCCAAACACGCCATTCAAAAATTCAAACAATGCGCGAGTTGCTCTCTCATTGGCTGTCTCCCAACATCCTGCCCCGCTGGCCTCCCATTGGCCAGGAGGGAGCCAACCTGTACCCATACTTCCTGTTTGTCACATGCGTGAAGGAGAGTTGAACAGGACTGTTGGCTTGTTTTGAGATTGATCATTGCAGCGTTATATTTCGTTATCCATCATGGACCCCAAAAAAGTGATTCCCGGTGACACAGAAAAGAAGAAGCGGGCTCCGTTATCAATCGAAGTGAAGCGGGAGATGATAAAAAAATACGAAAGTGGGTTGTGGTTGAGCGAAATCGCAAAGGAGTATGGTTGAAACCCCTCTACAATCGAGACGATATTGAAGCAGAAGGAGACCTTAAAGCGGACATACAGTGACGGAGGCGATTATTTCGGCACGATATTGAAGCAGATGAAGGCATGAAAGTGCTCCATGGGACAAGAACTCGGATCTCGCAAGGAAGCACGTTAACATTGAATCAGGACCTCTGATCTTTCAAAAAACAGGTACTGTAATTCAGCTTTAAATACATTACTCAAATGCTCCGTCGGCTGCGCACTGTGTGTAGGCAGAGCCCGCATTCGGCAAAACACACCAAATAGACAGAGAGAGAGAGAGAGTTTTGTGTGTGTGTGTGAGAGAGAGATAGAGAGAGAGAGAGAGAGAGAGAGAGAGAGACAGTGTTGTGTGTGTATGTGCGTTAATAAAAAATGTTTAATAATGGTTTAATGAATAATTTTCCTTTACTTTTAACACATATTTCATACAAAATTGGTGTACTTTTATCATTTTTAAAGGGTTTATGGGGTAGTCTTGGGAGTCTTGGAACCAATCACGCGACTGCACCTCTACCTGGTTCCGAAAAAGGCTCTGGAACAGATTAATCTCGTAAGTAGAGGACCAACTGTACACATACATATTAAGAGGATCACGTTACTCCAGTGGTACACAGTGCAAAAGAAAGAGGCGCCACCTTGTGGCATGAACCAGCATTACAGCTGTACTCTGACTGTTACACTATACTGTGTGAATGACCTGGTGTGCTTTCAGAGTACTCTGTCGAGTAAAACTCCTCCGGCACTGTGAGCACTGATACGGCTTCTCGCCGGTGTGAACAAGCAGGTGTGTCTGGAGATCACTTTGTTGAATAAAATGCTTCCCGCAGTCTGAACAGTGATACGGTTTCTGTCCTGTGTGAAGGCGTTCGTGTCGTCTAAGATTACCGTGTTGGGCAAAACTCTTCCCGCACCCCAAACAGCGATATGGTTTCTCTCCGGTGTGAACACGCAGGTGTGTCTGAAGATCACCCTGTCGAACAAAACCCTTCCCGCACTGTGAACACTGGAACGGCTTCTCCCCTGTGTGAACGAGCTGGTGCCGCTGGAGATTACTGGGATGAGAAAAACTCTTCCCGCACTGTGAGCACCGATAGGGCTTCTCTCCGGTGTGAACGCGCTGGTGTGTCTGGAGATCACTCTGACGAACAAAACTATTCCCGCACTGTGTGCAGTGATACGGTCTCTCGCCCGTGTGAATGCGCTGATGTGTCTGGAGATGACCGTGTTGCTTGAAACGCTTCCCGCAATCCAAACAGTGGTACGGCGTCTCTCCGTTATGAATTCGCCGATGCTGCTGGAGACTACTGTGTTGGGTGAATCTCTTCCCACACACTGAGCAGTGATAGGGTTTCTCTCCCGTGTGACTGCGGATGTGTATCTGGAGATCGCCCTGCCGAATAAAGCTCTTCCCACAATGTGAACAGTGATGAGGCTTGTCTCCGTGATGAATGTGTTGATGTCGCTGGAGATGGCCGTGTTGGGTGAAACTCTTCCCACACTCTGAGCACACATGGTGCTTCTCTTCCCTGTGAAAGCGCTGGTGCATGCGAAGATGACTCGGCTGAACAAATCCCTTCCCACACTGTGAGCATTGATATTTTTTCTCTCCGGTGTGAATGTACTGGTGCTTTCGGAGATTTTTATAATCAGTAAAACTCTTCCCGCACTGCGAGCAGTGATGAACGTCTTTCCCATGTTTCTGGGCACTGTGGCTCGTTTGCTGAATACTGGAGCTTCTTGTTGGTACAATACCCTGAACCATTATCTCTCCCGACTGGATCAGTCTCTCATATTCCTCAGAGTGGCAGAGTTTGATGTGTTTGTGGAGGTACATTTGAGAGGTACAGGAACGTGAACACCAGAAGCAGGAGAAGACTGGCAAGTCAGAATCATCCTTTTCTGAAGAAGAAAATGAAAACATTAAAAACTCACTTTGTTATTGAGGAACGTTTGAGACTTTAATTACTCTGACACTAAACATCAAACAGTTATGAGCCCCAGTCCATACTCCACCCCCCCATGTGATAAATAACCCAGGGGTCAGGAATACTTAACCCAAGAATGAGGTTGTACAAATGTAATCTTCATCAATAGACTCTTCCTCTTTTACACATTTGATCTGAAATCCTTCCTGTTGGTCTACATTTTCCACAGAGCCTGATGTTTCTCCACCTGAAATTCCACCAAATACATTTTAATTATTTCGTGTGAAGTAAACCTGAAGTCTAATAAACAGTATGAGGTCCAATGTGGATGTTAATACACCCGGATGTCTTACAGAGATACTCTTCAACTCCAGGTTCCTCCTTTTTCATATATTTCTGTTCATCGATGGGTGTGGGGTGTCCCACAGGGCCTAGTGTCGCGTCACCTGAAATTTCATCAACTGAATTTAAAAATGTACAAAACACAAACAAAGAACGATCACTGATTTGGGGATGGATTGTTTTACCGAGGTTTGAAGGAGAGTGTGAACATGCGAGTGTGAATAGTGTTCTTGGTATGGGCTTTGAACCCAACATGACCGTGTCAGGATAAGGAATTAGTGAAAGTGAGTGAAAATGGGTTGAATTGTTTCCTTTTAACTTACAGACATAACCTTCATCCTCAGGTTCATCCTTCTTAACATGGTTCTGTTGCTCAACAGGGTGGAGGTGTCCCTCAGAGATGGATTTCTCTCCACCTGAATCTGTACCACTTCCTGCTTGCATGTCCCTACAAAGCTAAGGAACAATAAATAGTAATTAGTAATTAATTAGTAAAGAATATTAACACTGGATCCTGAGCATATTTTCTAAGGAGTCTTTGATAACTTTGGTTTGCCTGATTATCAGGACAGAGTAGCACACACCCAGAACAACAATTACAAAGTCAAGAAAACTTGCATATTAAATATTTGAATAAAACCAAATTTCCTAGATCATCAGTGTATATTGTATTATTGTAGCATCACATCAATAACAGCAGCAGCATCATGGCACGCCCGAGATCAAGGGTCACATGCTCTGCTGACAGTGATTGCCAGATATGCATGACAAAATACAGTTTAATACAGAAGGGGGGCTGGCAGACCCTTTCCTCGCTGTCACTCACCTGCACAGTGCTCACCTGCCAATGATGGGCATATGAAAGAGATGGATATTGTTTTTCCCTCAGAGTGCGTTAGGCTGCCCTCGAATTCACATGCACAGCAGTTCATAAAGATGTGTGTAGCAGCATCATGTATTCCAGACAAACTCTGAAACGAGACAGTATTGGAGAGGGCCGGGATACATGAATGTCTGATGCAGACTATAACAGATCTAATTTCTTGGCCACGTTCTGCGGAAGGTGAAACTGGACCCATTGGTTTTTACTGGTAGGGTGGAGGCCCAAAGAGTTTGTGGGAGGGAACATCTGATATACTTTCTCCCGTTTTAGAGTTCGTAATATCATACATAGGGTTTTTAAATCGAGTCAATAATTCATGGATTTTCAGGATCCGCGGGTAGGGGCGAAATGCACCTCACGCGAATAACGCCTTCTGGATCTGCTGAAACTTCAAACCTTAAGAAAGAACGGATTAGTTCTCCAACATTAATTATTTTATTTATTCATTTTTTAAGCCACTTAATCCTAATTATGGTCACAGGGAGGCTGATGACCATCTCAGTTGACTCTGGACAGCGGTGGGTATACAAAAGTTTTCCAGGCCATAGCAGGGCCAACATTCACACAACCACTCACACTTTATCGTGATTTGGAACAACCAGTAAGCCTACTGTGCATGTTTTTGGACTATGGGAAGAAACTGGAGCGTGTGGAGGAAACCCCTGTAGTGGCTGTGTATTAATGATGAGAAAAACATATCACTGATGGCACTCGCCTTTTATTCTGGGATCTGCCAAAGGAATATCCACACAGTCAGCCTCGGTTTCATGCATTCACACTGAAAAAAGTTACCCCAACACTTATTGTGCTTACCACGTAACAAACAATGAATTAGAATCATGAAACCATGTGTTTAAACAACAGGGAAGCCAAGTTTTACAAAAGATAAAATAAACACACGTTTTTATATAAAATTAAGGTAAATAATCCAATTTAATTACGGAGTTGATAACGTGCACCCACTCGGAACACAGCACGGAAAACCGTGGTTATCTTTGTGGTGTACGCTTCTAATCCGCAGGGGTGTGTTCAGTAAACGTGAAATAGAGCAGTTTCGCCATCAGTAATGACATACAGCAGTGTGAGGGGTGGCAAGCAGAATCATACAATTTATACATTACCTCTGTTACACGAGCAGAGGAGGACCATGCAAACTCTATACACAAACGCCTGAGCCCGCGGAACCGAACCAAGGCCTTCTAGCGGTGAGGCGGGCATGCCAACCTCTCCACCATTGTGCTGCCGTTCTCCCACTTTATTCATTTATTCATTTTCTGAACCGCTTAATCCCAATTAGGGTCATGGGGAGGCTGGTGCCCATCTCAGTTGACTGTGGGTGAGGGCAGAGTACACCCTGGGCAGCTCGCCAGGCCATCGCAGGGTGGAAACACTGACGGCTATGCAGCTACTTTTTACATGAACCTCCAGCACAGACAGTAAGAGACATGCTCGGCCTTTTATAACCCAGTTAGTGCACTGGGGGGGACTGACAACCCGGTGACAGTGGGGCTTGAACCCCAAACTTTGGGATCAGTGATCCAGCACCTTACCAACGGGCCACCACTGACACCGTTGTCCCACATTATGTGATCTGAATTACAAATGACTTTCTGGCCATATCGACATCTAGTTCGATTTCGATGAGTTCGGAAAGACTGGTACTAGAACTTGTTTCTGTTTACGTCTCAAACTCCAGGATTGATTCAGATTGATCATAAAGCCAGTGCATCCAACTAAGTGGGTAAGTGTGGCCTTCACCTTGCTGCATGTTTACATGTTCTGTACATATCTCGAGCCCGGTGGGTTCACTTGGAGTTTATTTTTGTGTAACCCGACTCTGAATGTAAGATCGGTTCTGCAGAATGGGCCTTGTTAAATCCAACAACAGACGCCTGACTGTTTTTTTTCGGAATGGGGTCAACAAGAGGATCCATTCATTCTTTTGTCGAACCGCTTAACCCTACTAGGGCCTGGGTGAAAATGGGATACACCCTGAACAACACACCAAACCATCACAGGGCCAACAAACACACAGCAACCTGAATTCACACCTTCGTGCAAGAAACCCTCGAAAGCACAGAGAGAGCATCAAACTCCAGACAGAAACGCCCTCGCCAAGCCTCAAACCCAGGACCTTCTCGCGGCAAGGCAGACGCACTAACCTGCCCGTAACCGTATCCATAGCAACCCGGAGATCGATTCAGATCAGATCGAACCTGATTCTGACGCTGTTGGGTGAACAGGGTCTCTGAAACGCCCATAAAAATAAATAAATAAATAAATAAAAACCTATCCAACTAAGTCAAATCTATCATACAAAAGCCAATCACTTTTATTTTCATCACAAATTACAATGTTCAACAGAACAGTTATGGCTTTAATAAAAACTGTGATTTCACATGTATTAACCCGACAGAGAAAAACTTTCAATAAACATATGAAATCAGCTAAAATAAGACAATCGGACAATGAAAGCACAACATCAAGCACATTTCCTTTCGTTTCATTTCTTTTTGACTCCACAGGGTGAAAAGCCCACTTTATTATTCTGTGGGTTTCTATTTTGAGGAGGGAGGAGGGAGGACGACCTGGGAACAGCCCAACAGCTTGAAATCAACTCACCTCAGGATTGACTTCAGAACAGGCTTTGCTTCTCATATCCACCCAAGCGGCCAGTGTAAAGCACTCTCGGGATCACTGCAAGGTAAATGGGCTCATCTAAGTGAGCAACGTGCTCACAGGACCACCAACCACCTTGCAGCTCGTCTTCTGTTGTGAGTTTCCAGCATTGCTGCCGGTCACAGCGCCTCCTGCTGGAGTTCTCTGGTAATCAGTACAGTAGAGCCTGACAACTCACTCAACGTGCAGCTCTCAGATTCCCAGTGTATTCACCACAGGAAACTCATATCCTACTGCGAGTCAGCTGTTCAGGGTGTACTCTGCCTTCCTCCAGAGTCGGCTGAGATAGGTGCCAGCCTCCCCGTGACCCTAATTAGGATTAAGCACGGAAAATGAATGAAGGAATTAATTGTTATACAGTATTAGAATATTCTGAACCTACCGGTTTGTTTAGACTGTGTCTTGTCCCCGGTTTGTTTGTTTTTTTCTTTTTTTTCTTTTTTGCTATACTGTACTGAGTTTATCCCACGAGGGAAATTCATCAGTTCAGTGTTCATTTTCTGGAACCACTTAATCCTAATTAGGGTCGCAGGGAGGCTGGCGCCCATCTCAGCCGACTCCAGGCAAGAGCAGAGTACACCCTGGACGGCTCGATAGGCCATCGTAGGGCGGAAACACGCTGACGGCTTTGCAGCTTATAAGATACAGACGGCCCTCTACTTACGAAAACCTCTGTATATGAAAAATACAGGTTGCGAAAAACATTTTCCTAAATTTTCGTCCTCTGTATACGAAACAACCTCTTCTTACGAAAAGCACCAAATGCGCCATTTAAAAATTCAAGCGCGCCATTCAAACATTCAAAGAGTTGCTCTCTCATTGGCTGTCTCCCAACATCTTGCTATTGGCCAGGAGAGAACTGAACTGTACCCAGTACTGTACCCATACTTCTTTTTTGTCACACGCGTGAAGGAGAGTTGAACAGGATTGTTGGCTCGTGAGTTTTTTTGAGAGTGATCATTGCAGCGTTATATTTCGTTATCCATCATGGGCCCCAAGAAAGTGATTCCCGGTGACACGGAAAAGAAAAAGCAGACTCCATTATCAATCGAAGTGAAGCAGGAGATAATAAAAAAATACAAAAGTGGGATGCGGTTGAGCGAAATCGCAAAGGGGTATGGCCGATACCCCCCTGCCATAGGAACAATACTGAAGCAGAAGGAGACCTTAAAAGCGACGACCCCTTCGAAAGGTCTCTCTGTGACATCAAAAAAAGAGGTCGTCACTGAACGACGGGATGAAGGGACTGTTACTCCTTTGGATAAAGGAGAAAGAAATTGCCGGAGATACAGTGATGCAGGCGATAATTTCAGAAAAAGCAACCGCCATATTTAGTGACTCGTGAAGGAGGGTGGGCGTGAGGGTTCTTCGGACCAGCAGACCCCGGACTTTAAAGTGTCACATGGGTGGTTCGAGAGATTTAAGAAAAGGTAAATAATTTTCTTTTACTTTTAACACATATTTCATACAAAATTGGAGTATTTTAAAATTTTTAAAGGGTTTATGGGGTAGTCTTGGGCGCCTTGGAACGAATCACACATTTTACATGTAAAATGCGCTTCTACTTACGAAAACTCCAGGTTAAGAAAAAGGCGCCTGAACGGATTAATTTCGTAAGTAGAGGACCGACTGTATTAGAAATTTTGAATCTTATCAAAATAAATAATCTTATTAACATAAATTTAAATCCTACTGAATCTCCAGCCTGCAGCTTTGATATAAAGATCAGGTTATTAAATATTCGATCTCTTACATCTGAAGCTCTTATTGTTAATCGAATCATTACTGATGTTTAGTGTGCTTAACAGAAATAGGGTTAAACCCAATCAATATGGAGCATTAAATGAAGCTCCTCCCCTGATATAGTTATATACACCAACCTCGTCACAGTTATTGGGACTGATAATCTCGAATTTATACAAAAATCCAGACATGAATTTAACGCTTTTGAAAGTTTATACATTAACATTAAGTATGTTTCTGGAAAAAATATCCACACTCACCTGATTCCTTTAATTATTATTTACAGACACCCAGGGCCGAACTTAGAATTAATCTGTGAATTTGTAGATTTTGTTTCAAACCTGGTTGTTTCTTTAGATGAAGTTTTAATTATTGGTGTTTTTAATATTCATTTCGATAACCCAGAGGTTCCTTTAAGAACAGCGTTCGTATCTATCCTAGATTCAGTCGTGGGTAAATCAGAATTTAATAGGATCCACTCATAAAGCTGCTCACACTGTCGATTTAATACTACCTTTAGGATTAAATATTGAAAATATAATCCAGTTTCACAGTCAGGAACTATTTCAGATTGTTATCTTGTCTCTCACGTCTCTTAGTACTAATATATACACCTTACTGTTTTACGCAACACTTTTACATCAACTACTACACAGCATTTCATTAATAATCTCACAGAACTGATAAATGGTCTTCTTTAAACATTACACTTTCATGAGCAATTCAATCAACACCCCCCCCCCCCGCCCCTCCTCTCTGAGTTTTTGTTGGGCTACATATGCTACTTCTGAGACACCAGTGATAACCATCCTTCTGCTTTCAGAATCCTGTGATCCGTCCTAATGTGCTATTACTGTACTGCCTAGATTTCTCAACTCCTGCTGAAGATGATCCATATGCACTTTAATGTACACTAGATGACTTTTTACTGTTGGCGATACAACTGCAATGGGAATTGTAGTCCTAAATAATTTCAGTAAGAGTTTATAAGATAACCAAGTGGACTTCATGTTAAACTCTTGCGACGTTTCTGCTACATGGTTTGTATTTATATCTGCTTTAACTCAGATGGCTTTTCCTTTTGAAACTGGTTCCTGTCAAGGTTTCAAACTCAGGAACTTCTTACACCATCATGGTGCCTTCGAATAATTCACATCATCACCAATTCACACCGAATGAAATTATGAGGAAACCAACATTCAGAGCTCAACGTAACAGATTATTTAGGTAAAAAAGATAAAACAAATATTTTTGTGAGACTTTTTATTTGTGAATCTTGAAACAGTTTGTCAGATTAACAAATAAAGATCTTGAGTGATGGTTATAAACAAATGCTGTATAGAGAATGTTCCAAGTAAAATATATTCATTAGCCTTTGTGTAAATCAGAGTTAAATATTTGTTCTAAATTTCATGTTGTCGGGAATTATGGAAATATTCGTTACGTAGAATTTTTTTTTTTTTTTTAATCTAAATGCATTTTCCGCTTTTTAATTTTTTTTTTTTTTTTTTTTTCCATAGCGTCTGTAATTCATACTTTGTCTGTACCTCAGGCCAAAAAAGAAACTTTTCAAAAATACACATACACACTGGTCTGGTGTTGAAGGGTCACATTTTACCTTTTGTTAAAGCCAAATTCAAGCTTTATTTATATTTATAAATAGCGTTATATTGAGCCTCTTGGGAATATTTGGTTAGAAATGAGTCTTGCAAGAACATTATTCAGTTTTACATTCAAAAACAACTATAGTGCCGCCACAATGCAGATATCGTGCGCTTTCAATTTAAATTCCAAATGGCGATTTTATCATGATCCTGTGTGAATGACCTCATGTGCTTTCAGAATACTCCGTCATGTAAAACCCCTCCCTGGTGGGGTGTGTCAGGCATGTCCAACAAGGAGGAGACCGTGGGGGCACAGTCTAGAACTCACTGGATGGACTATGCCCGTGGACTGGTTTGGGAACGTCTCGGGATCCCCCCGGAAGACCTGGGGGAAGTGGCTGGGGAAAGGGACATCTGGACCTCAGTGCTTAGGCTGCTGTCCCCACAACCCGACCGAGGACTTAACGAAAGGAAGATGATGATTATGATGATGGTCCTGGGCTCACCCTTGGGTATGGCCAGTGTTCCTCTTTGTTGAAAGGTATAACTCAGGTTTGTATGCCTCTGAGAAGAGGAGACCGGCCGTCCTGATAGGAATTTTGTTGAGATCATATAAAATGACAAACTTTCACGAAATACAAAAGAGAAAACAATAAGGCCATAACACAGACTGTACGGTACGACTTCTAGGCCGTGTGAATGCACCGATGTGTCTGGAACTTAGTTTGTTGCTTGAAAATCTTCCCACAATCTGAACAGTGATACAGTTTCTTGCTTTTGTGGACACGCTGATGTTGTTGGAGATTACTCGGATGAGCAAAACTCTTCCCACACTGTGAGCAGCGATACGGCTTCTCTTCCGAGTGAACGCGATGATGACGTTGGAGACTATTGTGATGAGTGAAACTCATCCCACACCGTGAGCACCGATACGGTTTCTCTCCTGTGTGAACGCGCTGGTGTGATCGAAGATGACTCTGCCGACTAAAATTCCTCCCACACTGTGAGCACTGATAGGGTTTCTCTCCTGTATGAATCCGCAAGTGCATCTGCAGATCACCCTGCTGCTTGAAACTCTTGCCACACTCTGAGCACGGATACGGCTTCTCCCCTGTATGAACACGCTGATGCGTTTGGAGATGACCCCGCTGTTTAAAACTCTTGCCACACTCCGAACAGTGATGTGTTTTTTCTCTGTTCTGGTTGCACCCATGTTGTTGGAGGTCACCGAGTTGGCCGAAACTCTGTGCACACTGTGAGCGTTGATGCTTTTGCTCTTTTTTGTGAATGCATTGGCGTCTTCTGAGTGTTTTCTGATCAGTAAAACTCTGCCTACTCTGCGAGTCCTGATGCTGAGTACTAGAGATCGCTTGCTGAATTCTGGAACTTCCTGTCGGTAAAATACCCTGAAACATTATCGCTCCCGACTGGGTCAGTCTCTCTTGTTCCTCAGAGTGGCAGTGTGTGATATGTTTGTGGAGGTACATTTGAGAGGTATTGGAAAATGAACACCAGAAGCAGGAGAAGACTTGTAACTGGGGATCGTCGTTTTCTGAAGAAAAAAAAAAAAACAAATTTATTTGAGTTTAAAGTTTTTCATTAAGTTCCCAGATATATCAAATAAAGATATATACAATGCTATAAAAATGGAATTGGATCAACAGTTTCCTCCTGTACACGAGTGTTATGAGCCCTGCGACAGCTGCCATGATATTAATAACATCTCCATCTTCATTACTGCTCCTGAAATCGTTTCCCATCTTCTGTTTCTCATCATGTGATCTTAGACTTTTATATCTTATATCAATCGATGTTGCGCCGCCAAGTTCTCGCACACGCACGAGATTGTTCCTCCGGTCACGCCGTCACGTTATTGTTATCATAAACATACAGAATCGAAACAAGATGTACACATAATAGATATAACAAGAGATATTAAGTCCATGTGCCGGGGTGGTTTCACCAGGAAATCTCTAAATTCATCCAGAATGAAAAATAATAGAAGAGAAAACACATCAGATATTCACGAGTGGGGATTTAAAGTGATCAAGATCAGGCTGTTCAACAGCAGGTTCAGACTACACTACTGGAAGGTGCAGAACCATGGAAGATGATGAAGACCACTAGTCACAAGCTGGAAGGGATGGGATCACTTTCAGCAATTCAGGATAATGCCCCCATTTCACTGGAGTTCAAAATGCAATTATCGTGACGGAAAGGAACTTTACAGAGGAGCTTCGGCATTTTTACACGGAAAATAGGTCAAAAGCCAAACGGAAAATTGTACATTCGGAACACTTTCGGAACGTTCACTTCATGTGTGGAACAGACACGGAAAGACCGCGGTAAAATGTAGGAATACATGCGTAAAAGTGCACGGATTACCTTCGGAACCAGTGCGGATTGCAAAGGAAGACTTTCGGATAATTCACGGGACGTTCACAGAAAGCACAGAACACTCGTGGAATGACTACGGCACTACTCCATTTTAGAAGGAAGACCTTCGGAATGATTGCGGAACGAAAGTGGAACGTTTACGTTCAACACGGAATGACTGAGGAATGACTGAGGAATACCCGGTGTAACCACGTTACAATGGGGAAAAATCGGCACATATCAAAGGATTTGCTCCGGATTCCGCCTATAAATACGCGGATTCAACCAAGGAACCTCATTCTCTCATTCATACTATTCTTATAATTTATAATGTGTTTATAATGTACAATATATTTAAAATTTAACATATGCTAATAATGTTTAATATCAATTATGTCAATATGTTTGTTTTATTTGCACCTCAATAAATCATTCCAGACTAAAAACCATGCACACAAGTCCAAACCACAGTGATTATAACCTTAAAACTTTATTACATGAACAGGAAAACAGAAAAAAATAAAGTGAATGAACTGGAATAATTTAATAAATTGAAATAAAAAAATCAAACATCTCACGGGCCACAGGTGGAGTTCGAGTCCTATAAATCATCACAACACTGCCTGGCACACTGGAAAGGTTGAACATGCTGGGCTCACTTCCACTTGTCTCTCTAGCCGCAGGGTGGTTACAGGTGTCGATGTACATGTAACCGGAGGGCAACTGACTGGTCTGCTGGGTTGTGGTTGCTGCTCTCCTGCAGACGACGTCGATTGTTGTGGGCACGGTAGTGTCGCCCACCTTGCGTCTTGTGGACCCCAAACAGGCATGGGTGGACCCGACAGCCGCGTGGTCCACGGCGTCAGTGGGGACGACCAGTAATGCTGCTGATGCCACTGGTGGTGCAGAGGTGGTGGTTGAAGCTGCTGGTGGTGTTGCTGCGAATGCTGCTGAGGAGGCCGGAGCTGCTGTGACTGCTGCTGCATAGGAGGTGGTTGTTCCTGCAGCTGCATCTCCAAGGCTTCAGCTCTGTCCAAGCATTCATTCAGCAGTTCTTGAATTTTCAATTTGGCATTCCTGCACAAAAGGTTTAGGTAAATTATGCAGCACAGCTGCCGCCCAACTGGTGAAACTCACCCTCTCTGACTCATCGGCCGTCCGTACCCACTTCTCTGGTTCACCAGCTGTTTGGCTACTACGAGAATCCGGTCGACTGTCGTCAAGACTGGACGTTGCAGACCTTGCCAAGGTGGACCTGGATGCTGCGGTGACAGGCGTTACATTAAGAGAGCTGACGGGTGTTGCTTTTTCTGCCAGCTGGTGGTTGATATGTGCACTGTCCTTTGACCCCAACGGCGTTGATGGCAGTGGAGGTTCTCCAGTGGTGGTGCGCGTTGAACCGCCGGAGCCAGCTGCAGCATCAATCTTTGCCTTGAGAGAGACCAAGTTCTTCCGCTGTACCTCAACAATGTGTGGAAATAGGAAGCTAAAGCGATCATATATCCACTGGTCCCTCTGAGACATGTTCAGATCAGCTTTCCCAGCCTCGTCCGCACGCTATGGGACCATTGTTTCAGTTCCTCGTCAGGACTTTTTGTCCGTCCAGGACCAAAGTTTCAAGTTGTACAAGCACTTGTTCGCCTGGATGATTTCCACCATGGCCTGCTCCTAATCATCGGAAAGCTTTATGTAGATGCGTGCCTTCTTGTTCTCAACGACGATATCGGCGGAAGTGACATCCAGCTCGGCGCAGACCGCCGCTTGATGAGAAGGCTCTTCAAGTGGGGTTTCCGACGTTGGAGACCATGGCCTCTTGGTGGATGTCTTCCGCTTGGCTTTTGGCATCGTGGCGTCTCTCGAAATGAATCGTTCTTGTCTTGCGTGCCTGTATTTATAATGGAAGTGACTTCCGTGAGTGTTCCTTAAGTCTTCCGTGCTTTTCACAACCATTCCTTAAACGTTCCGCATGTATTCCGCAAACGTTCCGCTTAGTTCCGTGTACTGTCCACGGTAATTACGCAGTGTTCCTCTATTGTTCCGTATGTATTCCGTGCCTTTCATGAGTATTCCGTGGGGATCCAGAGATGAACGCAAACGTTCCGTGGACGCTTTTGACCATGGGAAGGCTTGCAGAACAGTCACGGAACACTTGCAGAATAAAAGCAAAGATCACAAAACGTTTGCGGAAATTACGTAATGTTCATGGAAGGACTGTGGAACGAAAGGGAACACTGACGGAAAATTTTTCCATGAACGTGCTTTTGAACATGTAGACGGACGATTTTGGTCTTCCGGAAGCGGAGGAACACATTCGGAATCATACGGAAGAACACGGAAGATAAGGGAATGACTAAGGAGCGTTCGAGGATGACTACATTTTTGCTTCCGCGAGTCTGCTGCGCTAGAGTGAAATGGGGGTATAATATACAGCTGTGGAGTTAACTGTAACTACACAGATGAACCAGATTTTACAGTGAATGCCCTTACACTTCACATACCATTATTACCATACAATGATAACCCAGATGTTTATGCATATAACGTAGTCCTTCAAAAGACACACTTTGTTTTTGCTGCTTCCAACATATCACCTTCCACAACTATTTATATTTTGCATAATAATATTATGTATTATATATGTCTGTATAATATGCCCCACTGCTTGGCAGGTACCACTGTAAAAGATAAATCCGTGTAATTTAGTTCACACATCAGCGTCATAGGTAAAGTCTGTTGGGTTTTTACACCTGAGCCTCATGGCTCATCAGGCCGGTGCTTATCCCCGGTTTCCATAGCATGAAGCGACCAGGAGTTCAACTCCCCCTGGATGGGACACTAGTCCATCGCAGATTACCTTCCCAGTATATTTTTACTGGTACCCATTTATACTGCTGGGTGAACAGAGGCACACTTGTGGTTGAGACCTTGCCCAGGTCTTAGCACAGTGAGGGTCTCAGTGGGATTTGAACTCAAAACCTCCTGATCATGAGCGCAGCACCCTAACCACTATGCCACCGGCCCCACACACACCAGCATCATAATGTTATAAAAATAAGCAATGCCATGTGAAAGGAAAAGTGTACAAGACATTGTTGAGGCCAGCGATGTTGTATGGTTTAGAAACGGTGGCACTGAGGAAAAGGCAGGAGGCGGAGCTGGAGGTAGCAGAGACGAAAATGTTGAGGTTCTCTTTGGGAGCAATGAGGATGGATAGGATCAGGAATGAGTACATCAGAGGGACAGCACATGTAAGAAGTTTTGGAGACAAAGTTAGAGAGGCCAGATTGAGATGGTTTGGACATGTACAGAGGAGGGATAGTGAGTATATTGGTTGTAGGATGCTGAGGTTGGAACTACCAGGCAGAAGGCCTAGAGGAAGACTAAAGAGAAGATTTATGGACGTGGTGAAAGAGAACATGAAGGTAGTTGTAGTAAGAGTAGAAGATGCAGAGGATAGGGTGAGATGGAGGCAGATGGTTCGCTGTGGCGACCCCTGACTGGAAAAGCCGAATGGAAAAGAAGATCTATTTGTAACTACAGTGGTATGAAAAAGTATCTGAACCTTTTGGAATTTCTCACATTTCTGCATAAAATCACCATCAAATGTGATCTGATCTTTGTCAAAATCACACAAATGAAAAAACAGTGTCTGCTTTAACTAAAACAGTTACTTATTTCTCCCCCTTCTGTCATTGTTTGCCTGCTATCCTCATTAAAATATGAAAACCTATAAATGTTTGGGTGGTTTTAGTTAAAGCAGACACTGTTTTTTCATCTGTGTGATTTTGACAAAGATCAGATCACATTTGATGGTGATTTTATGCAGAAATGTGAGAAATTCCAAAAGGTACAGATACTTTTTCATACCACTGTAGTTTACATATTGCTTAGAAATCTTGGTCACCTTCAAGGACAACTGTAGAGCTCATTATACCATAATAATCCACTGTAGAGCTAACAGAGCAACAACTAAACCCATTCTCCTCACCTAGTAGAGAGAGATGTAGAGAAATAGATGGTATAATGAGTGTAAGAGTGTCAGTGATACTTAACCCAAGACTGAAGTTGTACAGATGTAGTCTTCATCATTAGACTCTTCCTCTTTTATATGTATGATCTGAAATCCTCTCCGTTGGTCTACATTTTCCAAAGAGCCTGATGTTTCTCCACCTGAAATTCCACCAAATACAATTTAATTATTTCATCTAACTGAACAACAGTGGAGGAATTGGAGTGTTGGGAATCAGGGTTGGGTGGGGAAAATACACAATGATAAAATATATGAGGTCTAATATGGACCCGAATACACGCGGTTGACTTACAGAGATACTCTTCTTCTTCAGGTTCTTCCTTTTTTATATATTTCTGTTCATCCACAGATATGTGGTGTCCCACAGGGCCTAGTGTCACTTCACCCGAAGTTTCATCAACTGAATTTGAAAATGTACAAAACACAAAGAGAGAAAACAAACAGTGACCTGGGGCTGGTTTGTTGTACATAGGTTTGAATTGGTGTGAACAATTGTGTTCATGAGCTTCGGACCCAACATGACCGTGACCAGGATAAGCAATGATTGAAAAGTAAGTGTTATTGATCTGTATTGTGTCTTTTTAACTTACAGACATAACCTTCATCCTCAGGTTCATCCTTCTTTACATGTTTCAGTTGATCCACATGGTTGATGTGTCCCTCGGAGTCTGATGCCCCGCCACCCGAATCTGTACAACTTCCTGTCTGCATGTCCCTACAAAGCTAACAAATAGTAATAATAATAATAATAATAATAATAATAATACAGTAATAATAACTCATTAGTAAGATAACATTAACACTGGATTCTGGACATACTGTATTGTCTGAGGAGTGGATGGACAGCTCTCCAGGCCAATCATAGGGCAGAAACAGGCTGACAATTGCAGGACTAGGCGATGTCAAAAAAAAAAATTAAATAAATAAATAAATAAATAAATAAATAAAAAACCCATACGTATTGTGATATTTTCTGACATTTCCACATGGATAATATTTATCATAATAGAGATGTACATTCTGTCCTGAAAATAACGTTTAATACCTGATTCAGATTTTCCCGAGCTCAGATTCCCGCCCAGTCCTCAGAATTTCCTCCAGGTTGATGCTGAATCAGATTGGAAATGCTGAGGTCACAACAGGAGGACACGGCCACTGTGGAGGAGTCACCAAGCTACAACTTTCACTAATATAACTGAAAAGACGCAGAAAATCAAATTTCAAATAATTCTATTAAATAACTTAAAAAATAATCTGAGACTGCGGTTCCAGCTCGGTCCGATCCATCAGCTGCAATAAACTCGAGCCCTAAATATCTCCTCTGGAATTCTAAAGTGCACTACATAGGGTGCCTACACCACTGTATCTCTACGGATTACACCTTGAGGTAAGGAGGACACATCTGGGATTGAGACTCGAGCTGTGATCTGATCAGAGCAGCGGGTTGAATTTACCTCAGATATCACAGGAGAACATCGGGAACATCCTCAGACCCATCCACAGAGAACCCAACCTGCAGTCAGCAAAAAACTACCCAGAAGATGATGAAGTTCTGTGAAAAATCTGTTTATTCCCTCAGAGGAAAAACCAACAAACACGCAGTTACTTCTTGTTTTTCTTCTTCTCTAGTAAACTAACTGGATGCTCACATTCGAGAGATTTCATCAAGACGTAACCAGCACCATAATTACAAAACGGGTGTTGTCTTGCTCTCTGGTAGACTGAGAACAAAATACAATTAAAATCCGTTGATATTTCCTCCCGTTAAAGCCTGCGGAAGCTAACGGCTCTGGAATCGCAGCTCTTTACCGTAATACCCTCTGTAAGGGACCGTCTCAAAAGTGCAGGCACCAAAAAAACTGAAAAAAGGGTTTCAGATTTGCAGTAATTTCTATTTCTGTGTTTGATATCCTTTAACTATGTGTTCACATTTGTTTTCCTATGGAAAAACACAAAGTGTTCTCATCAGTATTGTAACCAAGATGTTGTTCGTGTTTTCTTGAGAGACTGTTACCAATGGTCCATACGTTTGTTCTTGTAATCAGCACCTTGCATCTGCTTTGTATCCCGTTTAGTCAGCTGTTCTTTTATCTTCAGAGCTCAGGGCTCACACCTTGGGCACAACAGTACTGTAGTTTTATAGTTTTTTTGACCCCCACCCATAAATATTGTAGGTATACTCTGTTTACCTCTGTAAGCTTCGGTGAGCTTGTGAATAAAGAACATGACTTTACTACGGTATTCACTGCTCATCCCAGGCCGCCCCAGAGCTCTGGGTCACACCGACCACTGATCCACGAGATGATGAGACCTCGCTCAGAATCAGCGAGACAAAGAACTAGACAACCAATAGAGGTCCCAACAAAAACGTAGGGTTTTATGAAGTTTATACTAATCTCCTTCATCCAAAGAATATAAGCCGGAATATGAGTCATTAGTAATACATTAAGTTTAATTTTAAGTAGATCTGAATAATAATTGTCAGATCATTTAAACCTGAAATTAATACAGTAATTGTTTTCATTTTTCATTCAAAATACTCAAATATTCAAGAGAAGATTCATTTTCTTCTTCTTTTCCTTTCGGATGTTCCCTTCAGGGGACGCCACAGCAAATCGTCTGCCTCCATCTCACCCTGTCCTCTGCATCTTCTTCTCTTACACCAACGACCTTCATGTCCTCCTTCACCACATCCATAAATCTCTTCTTTGGTCTTCCTCTAGTCCTTTTGCCTGGCAGCTCCAACCTCAGCATCCTACTACCAATATACTCAGTATCCCTCCTCTGTACATGTCCAAACCATCTCAATCTAGCCTCTCTGACTTTGTCTCCAATACCTCCAACATGTGCTGTCCCTCTGATGTACTCATTCCTGATCCTATCCATCCTGGTTACTCCCAAAGAGAACCTCAACATTTTCATCTCTGCTACCTCCAGCTCTATTTCCCATCTATTCCTCAGCGCCACTGTTTCTAAACCATACAACATCGCTGGCCTCAACACCGTCTTGTAGAAGGTTCATTTTCTGTAACAACTTAATCCTAATTAGGGTCCCGGGGAGGCTGGTGCCCATCCCAATTGACTCCAGGCGAGGGCAGAGTACACCCTGGACAGCTTGCCAGGCCATTTCAGGGCAGAAACACGCTGACGGCTTTGCAGCCTACTCATGTTGAAAGTTAGTTAGTGCACTGGGGGGGCAGTGACAACCTTGGGGCGAGTGGGACTCGAGCCCAAACCTTAGGATCAGCAATCCAGCACCTTATACCACTAGGCCACCACTGTTCGCTAAGTAGAAGGTCTTGCATTCAATTCCCAGGCTCAGGAAATCCAGTAATTGAACACCAGAAGCAGTGATTTAGGTAGAATGAATAAATAAATAAAATGGGTGCATGGTTTCTTGTAGGTCAGATGGATAAATAACTACGTGTTATTTCAGGAGGGGAGATTCGAAAATCAGTATTCCTTCCACATAAAGCATAAACTCGGTCAAGTCAGAAGAGCAGTATCTGTAGTATCTTTCTTCTGGTTCTCATCCAAGTTTCTGAACATTTCGTGATGTTCAGCTACGGTGGATATGAAACTTTACGCAGACCTGTAAACATTGTTTTTGTAATGTAAAACATCAAGACTAATGTAAAATATTTTGAGAACTTTTAAATGTGAATTAAAATTGTAGTTACATACATCTGGTTTTATCAACATACACAGCCACACTTTGATTTTATGACAACATTCAGTCGTTTTGGAAAGTTTATACATAAGGCACATCTGGATTCGCCCACTCAGGCAGAAGCACCAAACCAGTGAGACTCCAGGGTAGCCTTCCTGTGGACCACAGACCACTTTAGTTCGATCGGATTTAGGTCTGGGCTCTGGCTGGGCCATTTCAAAGTTTTCTTTTCTTTCAGTGTGAATGTAGCGGTGCCGTCTGAGCGTTTTCTCGTCAGTTAGACACTGTGAGCACGGAGAGATCTTTCTTCAGTTGAAGGGTATCTGAGGTGGTTTGCTGAATACTGCAGCGTACTGCAACCTATTGCTCGATGTCACACTAAAGAAAATGTCCGTCTCTGGGAATATTCATTGATGTCCACTTTTGATTTCAATTTAATCATTCATTATGTCATTAACATGACACTTATAAGGTTCAACAATTGTTTTTCTATAGAACATACTGTCACCTGATCTATTAATCTATCATCCATCTATTCTTCCACTATTTATATCACTTATCCACTGGAGTCAGTCCCAAGTGACGTCGGGTGAGAGGTGGAGTTTCCCCCTGAACAGGTCTACCGCAGGAGTAACTGTGATTCACTCTCGCAGCCACACCCACGGACCTTTTAGCAAACGTATGGAAACTCCATAACGACCCATGGATTACCAGAACTGCTGGACTACGCTTCCGTTTCAATTCTAAAGGGACACAGAAACCAAATACATTTGCTTATATGTACCTTGTGGTATGTTCAGTAATTGCAATTATCACTTTACTTTTTTCTTTTAACATCACTTATTTAAAAAAAAAAAAAAAAAAAAAAAAAATATGTAATTCTCACTTGCCCCACAACTCGCTCTGCGCCCACCTGTAGTTTGAAATAAAACATTTCCCAGAAAGCTGGCGGTGATACTGACGTTACTCTGACAGACACTATTTTATTTCATATAACCAAAGCCCTGACTTCACGCGATATGATCGCTGATATTTTTTGTTCCCCAGGCCCGGTCCAACATTCTCATATCTCAGAAATTGGTGAACCTCACTGTGAATTTCATTACGGCGGCTTGATGAGTAATACAATGAATTTTGGGGAGTTATGGTTAATCGTGCATATTGTGACTAGACAAAATCCATTATCTGATACTCACTGAGCATAAACATCTTCTACGAGTCATGCCGTGCGGGTTACGCCTTCTTTTTTGTGTTTGTTTTGAGCAAGGCTTAATTTCATGTAATTTTATTGAAAAAGACTTTAAAATAACACCACGGGCTAAAATTTCTTTGGATGAAACAAAATGCTATCTACTTGTATTTTCCATGTCTATGAACCTTGAACTTCAAACAATTTATTTTCACACGCACGGCATTTGATCAGTCGCATGGTTTGGTCGACCAGAGCGCCGTGCAGTCTCTATGAAAACCGCATCACCATGCTCGCTCACTCGGTTTAAAGTCAGCCTTAAGAAAATATAGATTCATAAACCCACGACATTCTCTCTCTGTCCATCAGCTGAGTTTCAGAAGGGGGCACGGTGGCGTCGCAGTCGGCATCCTCACCCGACACCGAGAGAGGCTCCTGGACTCGAGCCCTGTGTGTGGCGAGGTTGCGTCTGTGTGGAGTGTCTGGGTTCCGTGTGGTTTCCTCCCCAGGTCCAGAAACATGCACATTAGCCTATTTGGGAAGCGAGTCAGGTTTTTCTATACAGATTTCCAGTGGCACGAGTGCGGCGTCGTGCGTCTGTTCTGCGTGAATGACCTGATGTGCTTTCAGACTGCTCCGACGAGTGAAGCTCTTCCCGCATTGTAAACAGAGATATGGCTTCTCTCCGGTGTGACCGCGGTAGTGCTGTTGCAGACTCGTGTTGTGGGCGAACCTCTTCCCACACTGTGAGCACTGATAGGGCTTCTCTCCCGTGTGAACTCGCAGGTGCGTTTGGAGTTCGCGTTGTTGAATAAAACTCTTCCCACACTGCAAGCACCGATACGGCCTTTCTCCTGTATGAATGCGCAAATGTGTCTGGAGATTACATTGGTAATTAAAACTCTTTCCGCAGTGCGAACAGTGATAGGGTTTTTCTTCGTTATGAACGCGTTGATGTCGTTGGAGGTTACTGGGTTGGGCGAAATTCTTGCCGCACAGTGAGCAGTGATAGGGTCTCTCTCCGGTGTGAATGCGCAGGTGAGCTTTGAAATTACTGTGTCGATTAAAGCTCCTCCCACACTGCGTGCAGTGATAGGGTTTCTCTCCTGTGTGAATAAACATGTGTGCTTTGAAAGAACTCTGCTGATTAAAACTCTTCCCACACTCTAAACAGTGATATAGCTTCTCTCCGGTGTGACCACGCTGGTGTCGTTGGAGGCTGTTGGGATGGGCAAAATTCTTCCCACACTGTGAGCAGTGGTACGGCTTTTCTCCCGAGTGACCGCGCTGGTGTGTTTGGAGATCACTTTGTTTAATAAAATTCTTGCCGCACTGAGAGCAGTGGTACGGCCTCTCTCCTGTGTGAATGCGCAAATGTGTCTGAAGATTGCTCTGCTGATTAAAGTTCCTCCCGCACTGCGAACAGTGATACGGCTTTTCTCCGTTATGAATGCGTTGATGTCGCTGGAGATTATGGGGTTGGGCAAAACTCCTCCCACACACTGAACAGCAATAGGGTTTCTCTCCCGTGTGACTGCGGATGTGTATCTGGAGGTCACTCTGTCGAATAAAACTCTTCCCGCACTGTACGCAGTGATGAGGTTTCTCTCCGGTATGAATGAGTTGATGCCGTTGGAGATGACTGCGTTGGGTGAAACTCTTTCCGCACTCTGAGCAGTGATGCCGCCTCCTTTCTGAGTGAACGCGCAGGTGTATTTGTAGCTCACTCTGTTCAACAAAAACTTTCGCACACTGTGAGCACTGATAATTTTCCTTCCGCACTTGCACAGTTCCAGAGATTGTTTGCCGAATCCCGGAGCTTCGTGTTGGAATCATATCCTGACTCATTATCTCTCCGGATTTTACCAGACTCTCATATTCCTCAGAGTGGGAGCTTGAAATATGTTTGTAGAGGCAGATTTGAGACGCATTGGAAAATGAACACCAGGAGCAGGAGAAGACTTGTAACTGGGGATCATCATTTTCTGAAATTGAACATACAAGGTATTACAATCTCATTACATAATACAGGAGGGTTTCATGGTTTATGATCAAATAGTCAAACCAGTGAAATACAAGCCCCACAGGTGATGACGGATCCCCAAACCAATCAGACGTCCCTTCTCCCAGGGCCCTTTTAGTGTTGATTCTGAAGTGCTGGGCTAATTAGGCCCCTCTTACACCTGGCATTGAAATGCTTCCTGAATAAGTAGACCATAAGTGAACAATGCAGAAGTGAATGGGATCAAACGCATCTTCAAGGTCACTCAGACCAGATTTGGAGGTGACATGAGAGGAATGTTTGATACACACGGCCACAATCGTTCATTTATTCTCTACGACTTTCCAGTTGGATTGAGGAGCTGCACAAAATCACTTCCTCCACAGGCAGACTATGTCTTCAGTTTACGAGTTCCCCTTTACGGTTTTCTGCCAGAATATCCTTGAGGCCACCAAGTCATGCTCCATGGCCCTCCAGAGTCTCACAAGAAAACCAAATTCAAGCTATGGATCTAAGACCTAGGGCAGTGGCATGTGGACCTACTGTAGGGCATTCCATGAGTCTAAAGAAAATTTCATTAGCTGGGATTGGACCAGAGACTGAAATTATAACTGGCTACCTGCCCACATCTTTACTATAAAATGGTAATTACAACTAAGAAGAGTGTGTGGTGTTTCAAAATTACGTTAAATAGGAGAGTGGAATAAATCATACAGTAAATTTTATGTGGATGACACACAGAGCAAAAACCAAACCCTTTCTCCTTGCCTGCTCCTGAATGTTTTCTATTTAAGGAGATGTAGAGGAATAGATGGCATAATGAGTGTAAGAGTGCCAGTGATACTTAACCCAAGACTGAGGTTGTACAGATGTAATCTTCATCACTAGACTCTTCCTCTTTTATATGTGTGATCCGAAATCCTCTCTGTTGGTCTACATTTTCCACAGAGCCTGATGTTCCTCCACCTGAAATTCCACCAAATACATTTTAATCAGTCCATCTCAGGTAAACCTCTGAACAACAGTGGAGGAAATGGGAGGCAAACACAGTCTAATAAAATGTATGAGGTCCAATATAGACACTCGTATGCCCTGTTGCCTTACAGAGATACTCTTCCTCTTCAGGTTCTTCCTTTTTTATATATTTCTGTTCATCCACAGATGTGAGGTGTCCCACAGGGCCAAGTGTCGCTCCACCTGAAATTTCATAAACTGGATTACAAACCATACAAACCACAAACAGGGAATATTTAGGATCTGAGGCCAGTTTGTTGTACCTTGGTTTGAAGGAGAGTGAAAAACATGTGTGAGTGTGATTAGTGGTCCTAGGACGGGCTTTGAACCCAACATGACCGTGACCAGGATAAAGAGTTAGTGAAAGTGACTGACAATGGGTTGCATCGTTTCCTTTTAACTTACAGACATAACCTTCATCCTCAGGTTCATCCTTCTTTATATGTTTCTGTTGCTCCACAGGGTTGATGTGTTCCACAGAGACTGATGTCCCTCCACCTGAATCTGTACAACTTCCTGTCTGCATGTCCCTACAAAGCTAACAAACAATAAATATTAATCATCAAAGTAAGTGAATACTGGAATAATAACTATGTTTTGAAGAATTTCATAAAAGGCACAGAAACTGATCAACAAAACAGTTAAAAGCTCAGGAAAATCTGTTACTCATTAATTAGTATAATATTTTTAATAATAGAATAAAAAAGTATTATGAATCTGAATATATAATCAAATCCATTCCCTGATCTCAAAAAGCCTTTGGGATACGCCACAACTCAACCAGAGCCGCACATGCAAAAATGTACGGATGATGTACGGCTAAGAAATCGGTTTACATTAGGGGCAGTGGTGGCCTGGTGGTACTGTGCTGGCTTACTGCTCCAAAAGTCCGCAGTCTGAGCCCCACAATCACCGAGTTTTTGCTGCTGCCAGCCACTGCGCACTGCAGCTATCAAAGGCTAGTCATGTGTCTCACTGTCTGCATAAAAGAACCATTGCTGTTGATCATAAAGAGTTTACTGTGTTGCTGTCAGTATGTTTTGTCCTGTGATGGCCTGGCAAGCTGTTCAGGGTGTACTCTGCCCTCGCCCAGGGTCAGTGGACATGGGTGCCAGCCACCCAACAACCCTGATTAGGATTAAAGGAGAAATGAAACGCCGACTAAATAAGTTGTCGGTAGCTTAAGTATAGTTTATTGAAGTGATTGTGGCTTAAATTTTATATCATAAATAAACCATTAGACACACAGCGCTTTTGTTTTATGTGCTTGTCGTACAAGTTATCGACCCGAAAGCAGCCATTGCCAAGTGCCCGCCTTCACAAAGTTACCGTGACGTCACTGGGTTGGTATAAAGTACCACACGAAATCTAGTGCATGCATATCACAGCATATTATATGATATAAACAACATGGAATCTCACGCCAACAGCATGCACAGTTTTTCAGCAGAAGACGATTATTTTTCGGAAAATGAAGGCGATATGGGGGAGAGGAAATGCCTGCTAATCCACAGCCATATGCTTTCGAGCCTATCCGAGGGATATCGCCGACATTAGTCCAAGAACCCCGGCTGAATCTGACGCCGAGAGCGATAATAGGGATATTGACAGTGATGACGGACATGCCAGTGAACATGACCAGAATGGCAATTTTATGTGCACCTGTGACAATTGTACACCATTACCACAAATACCTCGCTGCCAGGATGCCGCGCTTGAGCATCTCTTGCGAACTGAGGAGGAGCTCACCTGCATAATAAACCACAGACTGTTTCCTATGCGGTGCCTTGAAAGAGATATTTTAGAGATGGCCATGGTCTCCGTGAGAGATGTCCGTGCTGAAACCCTCGAACGCCCCATAAATAGTCGGTAGGTTTACAGATCAAGTCAGAATTGTCATGTTATTCTCTCTGGCTGTCATGTTGTTGTCTATGGTTGGGTGAAAAGTTAACTGGCTTTTTACAGTTAGGCCTACACACAGTATAATCCACTTTGGAATATGGCCCAGGCAAGCATTTATAATACAGTTTATTAATACAGTCATAACTTTCAACTTATAATAAAATATTTTCTTGGCAGAAATTTATATAAAAAAAAATATTGCCAAGAAAAACAACTCAAATCAAAAAGCATAATACTGTATTGCGCTATAGATGTTAGTATAACACACACACACACACACACACACACATATTGTGTGAGTGTATATATATATATATATATATATATATATATATACACACACACACACACACACACACACACACACACACACACACATACATACACACATACAAACATGTTTAGGCCTATATATATTCCATACCTCTGTGTGTTCAGCCTGGAGAGCTCGTTTTTCCGCCCTTCGCTTACGTGCTGATGCTGTATTACTTTGCAGTGTGTCGGGTCTCTCTGTGCTTGTAATATTGTATGCAGAAAAGTCAAATACGGTCGGAACTGATCCTGGTTTCAACGATGCGGTTTTGGACCACACCATGGAACCAGTTTCGTCGGATTTGTACGTGTGTACATAATCTTCTGTCTTAAAATGGGCACTGCAAATGCGTGAGCTTTCACTCACCGGTGGGTCGGCACGTTTCAATGCACTGAGCCAGGCTTTCAATAGCTTACTGTTGTTTAAAGGCAGCCGGTGAAAGTGCACGCCTTTACGTTTATAAAAGCTGTTTGTACAGCCCGGTGCCATACAATGATGACCGGTACTTAAGGACTTTTTATTATTATGCATTGATGCGTTGCTAGCCATTGTGATATTTACACAAGTTTACGACCACCAACCCAATGACGTCACAGGAAAACGTGGTCTCGGCCGGGGACCAATGGCGGCTTACATGGTCTCACACTACGAATTTCAAATTGAATTTACATTATTATTATCAGGGCGATTTTCAACTGATCAGCGGCAAAAACGTGATATTGAGGACCAAATGAAGCAAGACAATGTTACATTGCGATGTGCTTCAATTCCCCTTTTTAAGTGGACTGAATGAATGACACATTGCTCGCTGCACGTTACGTTCAACTGGCAGTACTAAGGGAAGATGAACAGTCCGCTCCTGTGCCCACACTCTCTGCACCATAGGTTGAAGTCAGTGTTTTGGAGACAGAAATATGTATTTTGCGAGAATGATGCCACTTTCACGTAGCACGCAGGACTTTGCAGGAAATGGCACCGAAGAAGAGAGCAGATGCCGATTAAGGAATGTTTGCAGCAGCGAATTTCCCCAGGTACGGCTGGCTGTTCCAGATGTGCTTGTGCCTGTAGCTTGCGCACTTCAGAGTGACCACCCACAAGGTACCCAAAGTGTCTTTAGAGATGCTAATCGGACAGTTTCCCCAGCTGGGACAGTGGTGCCATTTGAAGAGCTGAGCCAAACAGTATGAAAACACAATGTACTTCTCTTCCTGGTCTGGTGGTAACAGACTGGGATCGGAATCCGATTCTGTATCAGTTTCACAACTGCACATGGATGAACTGGACTGCGTGGACTGAATCGGATTCAGTGTCCTTGACAGGGGGAGAGCTCATGTCAAGATCTTCAGCCAACAACCCGACAGGTATCCGCATCGATGTGTGTGTGTGTGTGTGTGTGTGTGTGTGTGTGTGTGTGTGTGTGTGGCTGCTGCTCCGTGAATAGCGTGCACTGCACTTCCGCACTTCATGGACAGGTGATTTCACAAGATTCACCTGCACAGGTGAAAGAGGCAAAATTTCATCGGTATACAGTAGCTCTCTTGATTACGTTAGTATAGAGCACAACCACATACGATTTTGGCTTGTGAAATATAAATTATGTTTTTGTTTCCCACGTAGGCGTGTCCCGAGTTTCTTGCTTCATTAATGAATTTTGGGGTTTGTTTGGCCTGTGAAGATGCTGCTGTGTGCCTGAAAAAAAAAAAAGTTTTCAGTTATAATTTTCATTGAATCACTTCTAAAAATACACCAGTATTTCCAGAGCAGATATCAAGTCAGCACAAATTCATCAGAAACCTCAAGCTCCAGGTCTGGTGGACATTCTTCTTCCACATCTGGCTCACTGGCAGCTGTGTATTCTTCCATTTTCTGGATGATCTATAATTGAACAAAGAGACTTTCCATTTTTGCATTTTAAGATTTCAACAGTGTCAACTTGTCACGATACAATAAACTTCTCTTATTCTGTCAAACCAACTGTGTTGCTTTATTAAAATAATTTGTGAGTGGTCGATGCAGATTTATTGTGAAGTCGAAGTTTTTACATCTGGTCACATTCATATAAATAATGAATTCTACATTTAAAAATATGCATCATGGGAGTCTATATACTTCCCAGTAATATATACATGTACAATATCTGGCCACAGCAAAATTCAAACAGTGAATATATATTGGTTCCAGCCGTGACCTTATGGTTAGAGGTTTTGTGGCCGAAAGGTCGCGGGATTGATTCCCGAACAGCCGTGAAAAATGTGTAGCATGAGGAGTGAGCTGCACCTTCAACTCCCTTCCTTCATCGCAGTAGTACCCTTGAGCAAAGCACCTAATACAGTATTAAAATAATAAATTAAATAAAAATGCATACCTGAGCTCATTCTCTTTTGGCAAAAACTCCACCAGATTTACTTCCTTTGAGCATCAACAGCACCGCAGTGATCCACCTGACTTCTGACCTTTTGATTCAGCCTCTCCAGCACGAGTACATACGTTGGATCAAAGTTTCTTCATGTCCTTGCTGACAGTGTGACGCAATGATCCTTGAAATGAGCTGAACACAAACATTTCGTGCATTTCCTGTTCATATGTTGTTGTTTTTTGACACTTTCCCACGCCGTCACAATTTCAGGGGGTTTTCCAGGGGAAAAGATCAGGTTTCACTCTTTCTGATATAGTGGCCACCAAATGAACCCTTTGCATTTAGAAGTCATACTTTGATGATGATGATGAGTGAACGGAAACTTGTACACAAAAAACCCCGGAATATTGATGTGATGTCATTTCCTGCCTCCTGGAAATTACTGCTATTCACACTCAGGTCAATTTCATAGCTGGAACTTTAAAATGCTGCAAAAGGTTGTAAACATGCAGTTCAATGGGGCATTCATCCCAGACTTTATTTAAAAATACTTACAAAGGGACTGTTGATGGGTCTTTAAACTCCATCCACATATCCATCCATCCATTCATCCACTCACATATTTTCCTTATGGCTGTTACAGAAAATAATGAACTTTATCACAATATGCTAATTTTTTGAGAAGGACTAGTATATACTATATCTTCTTCCTCTTTTCCTTTCGGCTTTTCCCTTGAGGGGTCGCCACAACAAACCATCTGCCTGTATCTCACCCTATCCTCTGCATCTTCTACTCTCACTTCAACTACCTTCATGTCCTCCTTCACCACATCCATAAATCTTCTCTTTGGTCTTCCTCTAGGCCTTCTGCCTGGTAGTTCCAACCTCAGCATCCTACTACCAATATACTCACTATCTCTCCTCTGTACATGTCCAAACCATCTCAATCTAGTCCAAACCATCTCAATCTCAAGCTAATAAAGCTCTTATGGCTATCCATAGATATCAAAAGAGAGCAGGGGTTTTGGCTTTTGTAGATCTTTTTAAAATATTCGATGCTATGGTTAAACCCATATTATGTTATGGCTCAGAAATTTGTGGTCACACTTATTGTAAAATTATTGAGCAAATACAAATAAAAACTTGTAAATATTTCGTGAAAGTTGGCAAAAAATTGTTGTAATAATCTGGTTTTAGATGGATGTGGCAGGTTCCCCCTACAAATTACTTATATGACAAGGGCTGTTAAATTTTGGTGTAGACTTTTAAGACTTCCAAGTTCTAGATGACCTCACCAGTTCTATTTAATGTTGAAGGCATTAGATGAGTCTGGACTCACAACATGTGCATGGTATCTTAAAAATATCTTGTTCAGACTGGGGTTTGGCTTCACTTGGGTATCACAGGATATTTGTGATGTTGATAATTTTATTTCAGTTTTAAAGCAGAGGTTATCTGATAATCTTTTCCAAAATCGGCATTCATCATTACAAAACACATCTAAGTCCTCTAGTTATTTACTGTTCAAGTCCCTTCTAAATGTTGAAACCTACATTAACTCAGATATAGCACCTTATTTGAGAATCTGTTTAGCAAATTTTCAATGTGGTACTTTCAAACTTTGCACTGAGACTGCGAGATATAAAAATGTTCCTTATAATTTAAGATTTTGTCCTTTATGTGAAAAAAAAACCCAATATCTATGAAATTGAAGATAAAATCCATGTAATACTTTATTGCAAAGGCTACACGGGTATAAGAAATACATTATTACGTAAATATTTGAAGTACCCCTTATCACAACACAGTTTTATTAATATTATGTCATCGACTGATGATAATGCAATCCGAAACCTATGCTTATTTCTTATCCATGTTAAGAAAATCAGAAATTCAACTGGTCTACAACAATAGTTCATGCTTTCATTTATCCATTTTGTCTGTATTTTGGGCTAATGGCCTTTTATTGAATAAAATGTCTGTCTGTCTGTCTGTCTCTCCAAAACCTTTTACATGTGTTTACTGGTGCAATCGCCTCTAGCCATGTTTCACAAAAACACAGTCCTGTAGATCCGTCTGCGCTGCAATCGGAGCATGAAGCTCGTCCATCTTGTTTCACAGAAACTGAACAATTTCAAGCAGTATGGCCGGAAGTGCTAACCAAGCGCCGGAGACTGAGAACTCCGCCTGGGCTCTGCCATCTGTTTCTTGTTAAACAGAGTGTGGTTAGCACTGAGCTCCCATGTGAGCATGTTAGCGGTTAGCATTGAGCTCCCATGTGAGCATATTAGCGGTTAGAATAGAGCTCCCATGTGAGCATATTAGCAATTAGCATTGAGCGCCCATAGCATATTAGCTCACGATAGTTGTTGCGTGCTTAGTTGCCTGAAGCTGAAGCTGCTCATAGCTGTAGTAGGATCGACCGATCATAGACGAGCATAGTGCAAAACATGAACAAACAAATAAAACAAATTAAAACGAACAAAGTAACAATTTGACTCCGAGAACTCCACGACGTTGCCCTCTAGGCAGCACCATCTTGGAGACGTCACTCCAAGTTCAATGTAAAAGGACATGAAGCATAATAAAGTTTATCCTTTTGGTATCATTTGTTAAACATGCTACAGAACATAAAATCTCACACACAAACATTCTCAGAATTAACTGAGGTACTGTACTGGAATAATAATTGAAAAAGACTTTAAAATAAGTGCTTTACAACAGTATATGCTGTATAATGTTTATATTTTATCATCAATAAAAATAAGAGTAAAAATTGAAAAGTTTTTCTTAATCATTACTATATTTTACTACATTAACACTGTATTAAATGAGTAAGACTGTCTATAGAATGTGTTTAAGAAGCATATTTTAGTGCATGTAATAGATACATAGTATTTTACTTCCGGCTGCTCATTCGCGCATGTGAAGTGATACATGGGGTTTTACTTCCAGGTACAGAACTCGCGGATTATCTCGATTCGCTGGAGGGCTCAGAACCGAACCCCCGCGAATGTCGAGGGCCTACTGTACTCATGCCTGATCCTATCCATCCTCGTTACTCCCAAAGAGAACCTCAACATTTTCATCTCTGCTACCCCCAGATCTGCCTCCTGTCTTTTCCCCAGGGCCACTGTTTCTAAACCATACAACATCGCTGGCCTCAACACCGTCTTGTATACTTTTCCTTTCATTCTTGCCGATACCTTCCCTTCACACCCAACACTTTTCTCCAACCATTCCAACCTGCCTGCACACGCTTCTTCACCTCTTTTCCACACTCTCCATTGCTTTGGATTGTTGAGCCTAAGCGCTTAAAATCCGCCACCTTCTTTATCTCTGCGCCCTGTAACCTCACCGTTCCTCCTGGGTCCTTGTCGTTCACACACATGTATTCTGTCTTACTGAGACTAACCTACACTCCCCTCCTTTCCAGGACATACCTCCACCTCTCTAGATTTTCCTGCACTTGTTCTCTGCTCTCACTACAGATCACGATGTCATCTGCAAACATCATAGTCCATGGAGATTCTTGTCTAACCTCGTCTGTCAGCCTGTCCATCACCACAGCAAACAAGAAGGGGCTGAGAGCTGACCCTTGATGCAGTCCCACCTCCACAATGAACTCTTCTGTCACACCGACAGCACACCTCACCACTGTCTTACATCTCTCGAATATGTCCTGCACCACTCTAACATACTGCTCTGCCACCCCAGACTTTCTCATGCAATACCACAGTTCTTCTCTCGACACCCTGTCATTTGCTTTCTCCAGATCCACAAAGGCACAATGCAGCTCCCTCTGACTTTCTCTGTACTTCTCTATTAACATCCTCAAAGCAAACACTGCATCTATGGTACACTTTCTTGGCATGAAACCAAACTGTTGTTCACAAATGCTGACCTCTGCCCTTAGTCTAGCTTCCACTATTCTTTCCCATAACTTCACCGTATGCTCATCAGCTTTATCCCTCTGTAGTTGCCACAACTCTGCACATCTCCCTTGTTCTTAAAAATGGGCACCAGCACACTTCTCCTGCATTCCTCCGGCATCCTCTCACTCTCTAAGACCTTGTTGAATGTTCTTGTCAGAAAATCTACTGCTATCTCTCCTAGACACTTCCATACCTCCACCGGTATGTCATCAGGACCAACTGCCTTTCCACTCTTCATCCTGTTCAATGCTCTCATCACTTTGCCCTTACTAATCTTTGCTACTTCCTGGTCCTCAATGGTCACCTCTTCTACTCTTTTTTTCTCTCTCTCATTTTCCTTTCATCAGCTCTTCGAAGTACTCTTTCCATCTTCCCAGCACACTTCTGTCATCAGTCAATACATTTCCCACTCTGCCATTAATCATTCTAACTTGCTGCACGTCCTTCCCATCTCTATTTCTCTGCTGTGCCAACCTGTATAAATCATTTTCTCCCTCCTTACTGTCCAACCTAGCATACAAGTCATCATACACCCTCTGTTTGGCCTTTGACACCACTACCTTTGCCTTACGCTGTGTCTCCCTGTACTCCTGTTTCCTCTCTTCAGTCCTCTCACTGTCCCACTTCTTAGCTAACCTCTTCCTTTGTACACACTCCTACACTTCCTCATTCCACCACCAAGCCTCCTTATCTACTTTCCTTCCAGATGACACAACAAAGTACTCTCCTACCCGTCTCCCTGATCGCATTAGCTGTAGTTGTCCCTTCACCCGGAAGCACTTCCTGACCAACCAAAGCCTGTTTCAACTCCTCCTTGAAGACAACACGACACTCTTCCTTTTTCAGCTTCCACCACTTTGTCTTCTGTTCTGCATTTGTCTTCTTCACCTTCCTCACCATCAGCGTCATCCTGCACACCACCATCCTATGCTGTTTGGCAACACTCTCACCCACTACTACTTTGCAGTCACTGACTTCCTTCAAATTACATCGCCTACACAAGATGTAGTCTACCTGTGTGCTCCTACCTCCACTTTTATAAGTCACCCTATGCTCCTGTCTCTTCTGGAAGAAAGTATTCACCACAGCCATTTCCATCCTTTTTGCAAAATCTATCAACATCTGTCCTTCTGTCTTCCTGTCCTTCATACAAAACCTGTAGACACTCTTTTCACTTCCAGAACACTCCTGACAAACTCCTCCTTCAAGATGACTCCTACTCCATTTCTCATTCCATCCACACCATGATAAAACAGCTTAAATCCTGCTCCTAAGCGTCTAACCTTGCTACCTTTTCACATGGTCTCCTGAACACACAGCATGTCTACGTTCCTCCTCTGCATCATGTCAGCCAGTTCTCTACCTTTTCCTGTCATAGTTCCAACATTCAAAGTCCCTACTCTCAGTCCTACACTCATGCCTTTCCCCTTCTCTCTCTGCCTACGGACACGCCTCCCGCCTCTCCTTCTTCGACCAACAGTAGTCCAATTTCCACCAGCACCCTGTTGATTAACAGCACTGATGGCAGTCATTGTTAAACCGGGTATTTTTCACTCGCATGTTTTATGTGGCATTGGTTTTACGCCGGATGCCATTCCTGACGCAACCGTCTGCATTTATCCGGGCTTGGGACCAGCATGAGGGTGAACACTAGCTTGTGCCCCCCCCTCACGACTGCATTTATCCATCCATTCACATATCCATCTATCTCGCCAGTCACCCATCCATCCATCCATCCATATATCTATCCATCCATTCCCAGTAGGGTTATGACTAATATTAGATTTCTAAGACTGTGGTTTCAAATGACGAACTTGAGCCTGAAACTCACATAAATAACCTTTTCTTGTTCATACATTGAAAAACCTTCCGCACCTGAAATAATTTACTATTTAAACAACAAAAAATGACCCCTGCAAACCTCCAAAAAGCCTCACATTGCTAAAATAGCAAATTAAATCATAGAATTGTCTGTAAACAAATTTAAAATATTATTTAAAAAATAAAAAAAAATTGAAATAATATATTATTAAAGATCTGCAGAAAAAGTCTCAAATTTCTGATTTGATAAATTTACAGTTCAGATATTTTGTTAGTTTTGCACGTGGCGTGGATCTGCTCCATCAGCTTCACACATCTCTCAGCCACGATGTTCTATATGCTATCTGTTAACCAAGTAAAAACTGGAGGTTTGAATCGAGTTCACGGTTAATATTCTGATGAATTCAAAACATCACCTCACTGCCTTGGACCGGTGTTGCTTATTAATATTTGTAGACACTCTGTGCCTTTCTTGCCTTTGCTTTTCTTTAATCTTTTTGACTCACTGTCTTCTTACACAACACCTAACATAAGGTGAAGTGACTCAAATCTTTGCTTTCTCCAATATTTCAGTCTGGGTCAGAACACAATTCTGGTGATCATTTTTCTATTTCTTTCAAGGATTTTGCACCTCGTTCATGGAACTTGAAATGAACCCAATCTGGGTTCGACTGAAGACACGCCTTTCAGCCTTACTTTTCCTTGATAGTTCCTCTGTACTGGTGTCACACGGCCCTTCATGCTGACGACCTTGAGTGTGTCATGGCTGATTGCTCTTTTAACCCTTATGGTTTCAGTGCCTTACAATATGCATCCAATTTGCAACATTAAGCGCTAGAGAAGAACCAGATAATAATAGTTATAATTATTATTAATCTTATCAAAAGTTAGGTGATGTTGGGTGCGGGAGGTTCTTGCATTACACGATAAAATTAATTTAAAATAATTATATATGAATAAAAGTTCACCCAATGGAACATCAGGAAAGTAGAAATCTTGAAAAAAAATTAACAGTCATAACCCTAATTCACATATCCATCCATCCATCCATCCATCCATTCATTCACATATCCATCCATCCATCCATCAATACATCTATCCATCCATCCATCCATCCGTCCACCTATCCACGTATGTATCTATCCATATATCCATTCATCCACATATCCATCCATCCATCCATCAATATCTCTATCCATCCAGCTATCTATCCAGCCATGCACGCGTTTATGAGACAGCAGCACACTCTTTGTTAAAAGAAATACAGTACTTACTTCAGCCTTAAAAGAAGAAAGTCATAAAATCGTTCAATACAAAACCCGTTACTTATTTTTAAATTAATTGATTAATTATTACTAAAACACGTTCTGAGTATAATCAGGTTGTTCTAGTAATTAAAACAACGACAAAAAAATAGCTTTTGTTTCGAGTAAATAAAAACCTGCAGCTCGCCTTCTTCTGTGCGAAGTTTACAGTGCAGCTCCGGTTCACAGCGCCACCTGTTGGAGTGGAAAATCCCATTCTTGGTATAAAATGTAAATCATTTGATCAGGAACTAGTGTTCTTGCTAAAATTATATATTTATCTCTAGAATACTAAACAGGGCTTTCAACTGATTTCCTTCCAACTCATCTTCTCTGGATAAATGATTCCCACACCGTCAGCAGTAACGCATGCTTTCTTCCCTGTGTGACGTTATTTATGTTTTTTTTTAAAGATCATCCTGTTTGGCAACATTGGAGACAGCTGTAGCCGAAACCGTCAGAGAAGCAGCTTTAGGACCGAACGGTCGTTGGTTCGATTACCGAACCAACAGGAAACCTGTGTGGTGGTGGGGCAGTGAGCAGCACCTTCCCTTCCTCCACATTAGTGGCTGAGGTGACCTTGAACACCAAACCCACAACTATTCTCCAGGTGCCCCAATTTGTGTGTGTGTGTGTGTGTGTGTGTGTGTGTGTGTGTGCGCGCGCTCATTTTAGATAGCAGAGGAAATAATCTCCTTTATGAGATTAATGCAGTTGATCAAAAATGAAAGAAACCTCTTTCCAGCACGTGTGAGTGTGTTGATGTGAGATGAGCCCAATTGCTAAAACTCTTCCCATGCTGTATGTGATACGGTTTCTAAGATCATTCTTTTTTCACCCTGACAAATATTACCACTGAGAAAGAGAGCATCAGTCCATCGATATCAGGTTTAAATAAAGTTCCAACTACAGGAGGTTCACGTTCATCCCTGTCTGGTCGAGCAAATGCAATTGAACTGATGCCCTGCAGCGAGGCTCTGCAAGGGGTTGTTATGGCTGTTGGGGATAATCTGGGTCCTACTCCCATTACATGTGCATAATAAACACGACTCACTGCACAACCAGCACTATAGGAAGGCCACGCCTACCCTTCCCATGTAGCGTTTGATCCCCAGACAGTCAGGCTCCTCTCCACCCCAGTACCCCTGACTGCACCAAGAGTGTCTCCACCCCAGTACCCCTGACTGCACCAAGAGTGTGAAAGCTGACACCGCGACTGATCTGTACTGTACTACTGTTTACACTACAACAAAATCAGTGCAAGTCCTTTACATCTCCCACAGTGTCATTTTACTACATCTTTATTTTCCTACGTTTTCATCTGACTGGCACAAGTCACTTCACCTTCTGCTCATGTATCACAACCTGTTTGTTGTTATGATGTCGCAGTGTGTAATGTCTTATGTTTTGTATTTTGTTACACCATGACAGCACAGCGGCGTAGTGGTTGCACTTAGACCTGGGTTTGATTCCTGAGCTCAGTGTCGAGTTTACATGTTCTCCCCATGCTTGTGCGGGTTTCCTCCAGGTACAGTAGCCCCCCCCCATTCACGGTTCACCACTCATGGCCCAACATACTCGCGGATTAGCGGCAGCCCCAGAAGTTTCAGGCACGTGATTCAAATTTAGCCAATGGCTGAGAGCTTTTGTTTCTCCCTCCTGCTGATTGGTTGCAGATGATGTGTATGTACGCCTCTTTTTTTTTTTTCCATCGCGCACATATTATCAACGTGATTGAATTGTGAATTCACGTTTTTTTGTGTGTTTTTAATTATTTAAACCCTATGATGCCACTCAAACGCCCTGCATCTTCTCTCGCTTCTGGTAAGGAGCCTCGGCGCTTTATTTATTCATAAATACTATCACAGTACAAAATTAAAACGCTTTTACTTCATCATTACTACATTATTACTGTATGAATGAGTAAGAGTGAATACAGAATGTGTTTAACTAGCAGATTTTAGCGTGTGGAATATCATACATAGTGTTTTAAAACCGCATCAATAATTCACGGACTTTCAGGATCCGCAGGAAGGGGCGGATCATAACGGGGGTTACTGTACTCCAGTTTCCTCACGCAGCCCAAAAACATGCACAGGTTAACTTCTTTTCTTTTACTTTCGGCTGCTCCCTTCAGGGGTCGCCACAGCAAATCATCCGCCTCCATCTCACCCTGTCCTCCGCATCTTCTTTTCTGACTCCAACGACCTTCATGTCTTCCTTCACCACATCCATAAATCTCTTCTTTGGTCTTCCTCGAGGCCTTCTGCCTGGTAGTTCCAACCTCAGCATCCTACTGCTAATATACTCACTATCCCTCCTCTGTACATGTCCAAACCATCTCAATCTAATGCACAGGTTAACTGGCTGTTCCAAATAACCCCTTGGTGTAAGTGATTGTACGTCTGTCGGTCCCACAATGGGCAGGTTGTACCTCGCTCTCACCCAAATTCAGCTGAGATAGGAACCAGCCTCCACGTGGTCCTAATTAGGACTAAGCCATTTAGAAAATGAATTACTGCTACACCATGCGTAGAAAATTTACTTTCACTTCACTGTAGTTGTAACACAGAGAGAGAGAGAGAGAGAGAGAGAGAGAGAGAGAGAGAGAGAGACGAACATTATTTTAAATATTGACTCGATGCAGTGGCATCTCATTTGGTAGCGGAGAAGCTGTCATGGACCTGAATGGGTGATAAATATACGGGAAGTACCTGCATTTTCCATGTCATAGAACTTTGTATTATAAAAATGAGCACAAAAACAATTTTAATGTTTGTTTGTTCAAAGACAATTTTTTTTTACCACTTTTAAATCTGAAAAGGTGAATGAAAGAAACTACGTTTTTATCAATTTTTATGAAAGGCTTTGAGGTCAAAAGTCATTTTCAGATGACATCAAATAAACACCATTCCTTGTAAGCGGTGACACAGTCTCGCCCTCGCGTGACCGCGATGGCGTACCTAGAGCTCATTTTTACAACGTAAAAAGTGTTCCACGCTATGTGCAGGAATGTGGTTTGTGTCCTGTGTGAAGGCGACCGTGGCGTCTCAGATTACTCTGATCAGTGAACCCTTTCCCACACTGCGGGCACCGATGGGGTCTCTCTCCTGTGTGAATGCGGACGTGTCGTCGCAGATTATCCCGTCGACTGAACCTCTTCCTACACTGCGAGCACTGATATGGCTTCTCTCCCGAGTGAACGCGCTGGTGAATCTGCAGATCATGTTTTCTGGAAAAATTCTTCCCACACCGCGAGCAGCGATACACTTTTTGTCCCGTATGAACGCGCTGGTGTGTTCGGAGATCATCCTCTCGAGGAAAATTCTTTCCGCACTGTAAGCAGTGATACGGCTTCTCTCCTGTGTGGATGCGTTGGTGCATTTGGAGATCGTCCTTTCTGGTAAAACTCTTTCCGCACTGTCGGCACTGATACGGCTTCACCCCCGTGTGGACGTGTTGATGTTGTCTGAGATGACCCCAGGTAGCAAAACTCTTCCCACACTGGACGCAGTAGTAGGGTTTCTCTCCTGTGTGAAAGCGTTGGTGTATTTGGAGATCGTCCTTTCTGGTGAAACTCTTCCCGCACTCGGAGCACGGATACGGTTTTTCTCCTGCATGAACCCGATGGTGTATTTCCAGAGTGCCCCGTCGAGTAAAACTCTTCCCGCATTGGGCGCACCGGTGTGGTTTCTCTCCTGTGTGCACGAGCTGGTGTGATTTGAGTCCATGCTGGTGAGTAAAACGCTTCCCACACTGCGAGCAGTGATACGGTTTCTCATTGGTGTGAATGCGTTGGTGTCTTTTCAGATTATATCGCTCAGTGAATCCTTTTCCACACTGCGTGCAGTGATGAACTTCTTTCTGCATTCGATTACACGACTTATTATCAACCACACTGAAGATCATTTCCTGAACTCTGGAGCTTCTTGTGAGTGGTAGATGTTGATATTGTACTTCTCCTGACTCATGTCTCTCATATTCCTCCCAATGATGTCGTCTGATGTGTTTGTTGAGGTAAATTTGAGACGTATAAGAAAGTGAACACGAGGGGCAAGTGAAAACTTCTAACTTGACATCATCCATGTCTGGAGAATTAAAAAATGTATTAAAAAGAACAAGACATTAACATTTTTTTTTTTTACAAAAATACTGTGAATGAGACAGAAGCCTATTGAGTAGGGTTCCACACAAACAAACAAAAAAGTTTGTAATGTTTATTGTCCCGCCCCTTATGAAAAGAAAAACAGGGCCAAAGTTTGGCTGTATTATAATAATTTTTACTCGTCGCGCAATCGTGCCAAATTTACAAAATGATGTGTAATATTCCGCAAACACCTGAAATTGTCACCTAATGTTAAATTTATCATAAAAATATAAAACGGCAGAAATAACTTGTTGATTTGAAGGAAGTTTGCTTCCAGAGATTGTTTCCAGAGTTCCTCCAATCAGTCGTATTCCACGCGTCATCTCTGAAAACAACAACTGTGTACCACTCGTCCAATACTATATTTCACATTCTTCAATCATCAGATTAATATATATATATATATATATATATATATATATATATATATAAACACTATAGCTAACTGCAACATGGTAACCCAATCCTAGGCTCTTATTAATTTTCCAAATAACAACTGTTATTGTGTTATATAAACAGTACAATGTAAGTATATAAGTTAAATAATGTCACCGAGTCTCTTCCCCTATTATCACGCAATCAGTGCTATTCTATGTGTCTGATGTATAAATACTGTAGTAAACACTGATGTATTTACGCGGTCACAGTGGTTGTTTTGTTCATGATGGCAAATGACAAAACAGATCTAAACAAGAATACTGACTTCAATAAAATAAAGCACACAATCAGTTCTATAATATAAAGAAATGGTTCAATTAAAATAAGATTACATTTCAATAAACAATGATACCTTGACTTACGAAATTAATCCGTTCCGAGGGCGTGCTCATAAGCCAAAATGTTCGTTAGATAAAACAATTATTCCCCTAAGAAATAACAGAAAACCAATTAATCCGTTCCAACCCCCTCCCAAACTCATAACCTGACACAAACACGTATATTTTACCTAATATATTAAAGATAAACGTGTGAAAACAATAAATATTTAATAATAATAATAATAATACAGTACATTAAATGAATAATAATTCATAATAAATAATAATAAAACAAGAATAAACAATAAGTCAATTAACCCTTCCGATCATCGGCTGCAGCGAAGATGTCACGTAGGCAGACACGAGTGGTGCGTGACAGAGGAGGAGAATTTTGTGCATGTGCATGCTACAAATGCCAGCGGGAAAGGCTCGTGATGAGCTCTCATTAGGCTCCTGCTTCTCAAATGTGATGCCAGGTGGGGCACGTATGACCCTATGGAGAACATGCTTTTTTGCCATACTGTACTAGAAATAAGTGTAACCGTATATCCTCTACAGGAGGTGGCAGTGGCCCTCTCACTGTCCCACTATGGTGTAGGGAAAAAGCACTGAGCAAACGATATGAAGTGCAGAAAATACTATTTATAGTCGCGCACAGGGTGCTGGGGGTGCATGAAATGTTTTTTTCTTCCTACAAGGGGCGTCACAGAAAATAATTAAGAAGTATTGCACAAGGCATTCTCGAAGCGCGGAGGAATACACGCGGAATAATATGAGGCTAATTGGCCCGGAAAAGCCATTTCCCCAGCAGAGCTTGTAAATCAAAATTTTGCTGGTTGGATGGGGCAGATTTTTGGTAAGATCGAAGCTCGTATCATGTAAAATTTGTTATAAAAGACACACGTAAGTCAAGGTACAAGTGTATAATACAGGTGTTAGCACGCAGGCAATGACCAACCGCTGAATACATGTGAATACATGTTAAGTTACTCTATAAAAATATTCCAGCCAATTGAGCTACCAGTAAATATGCATAAATTTCTATCAAACTTCCTGTAGTTACTATACTTCATAAAAGTAACAACACTAGGGGGTGGGGCCTGAAAAATATTTAATTTTTTTGCCATTATAGTCGGTGGCACCCTACTATTGAGATATAGAAGATTAGCAGCAGTAAAAAAAAAAAAAAATTTGAAGTGGCGAAACAGACAGAATGTAACCAGCTAATTTATGCAGTACGAACCTGAATGTCGACTCAAAAGTCAGCGATCGAGGAGCAAAAGTGCTTCACTGCTTTAGGTTGATTTTAGCCAAAAATACTATCGTAATGCTTGAAATTAGTGGCCTCTACAAAAACCTTTGACTATCTTCACATATATTAATTAAATGTGTGGAAAATTCTGATTTTTACACCAAGTTTCTTGTGCAGGTCCAAAATTTTCACCAGGACAGTGAACACAGATCATTTATCCAGAATTCAACCATCTATTTCCAAAAATAGGTGAATCCCAGTTTGAATTTATTCAGTTCCCTTCTAAATAAAATTTGATTGTACTTTCAGACCTGTTAATGACCTGATCATCCATCTTTAACAGAGGTTTGCATGGCAGGGTTGCCAGGAGAAACTCATTGGTCTCCAAAAAAAAATCACTGCTCCAGTCAGCAGTTTTGCTAAAAATAATATGGACAAGTCAGAAGAATACAAGATAATGTTTTGTTTATGGAGAAGACTAAAATTTTTTTTGGTTTAAATTAGTGTGAAACATGTTCATCGTACTGTCAAGGTTTGGGCCTGTTTTGCTGCATCTGGGCCAGGATAGCTTTCCATCATTGATGGAACATTAATTTATAACATTTATACCAGAAAATTCTAAAGAAAAATATCAGGACATCTGTGAATAAAACTCAGGAAAATGTGGGTCAAATGAAATCAAATGTAGCAAAACAAATGCCCCAAAGTACACAAGTAAGTGTACCAAGAAATTGGTTAAAAAAAGTAAACATTTTAAAATAGGCAAGACAACAGCAACAGGCAGAATCTCTGGGATGTGAATATGGGTAGAGATTCACCAATCTGCAAACAACCGTATCTACAAAATGTTGAACATAAAATACAAAAGACCTTGAATATCTCATCATGTACACTATCATCAAAAGATTCTGATAATCTGCTGAAACATCTTGTGAACTGTGGACACCTGTGATCCTCAGGCCCCCAGAGAACATTTCATTAAACACAAGCATGATTTAGTCATGGAAATAACTGCATATGCTCAGGAACACTTCCAGAAATCATTATCTATAAACACAGTTCGTCAGACAATCAACAAATGCAGGTTAAAACTCTAGAACAACCCAGATGTGAACATGATCTAGAAATGTCACCATCATCCCCTGGACTGAGGCCAAGTAGAAAACTGTTCTACGATCAGAGGAATGTAAATTTGAAATTCTTCAAAAACATGGATGCCGTGTCCTCCTAACTAAAGAGGAGAGGGACCATGGCTTGTTATCAGCACTCAAAAGTCCGCACCTCTGAATTGAGGTGTATTAGTGCCCGTGGAATTTCAAACTCCCTGTAGTTTACAGCAATCACCAGCCAATCATAGACTGTGAGGTCATTTGTGATGCGGGTTGCAGCATCTTGTCTCATAGTGGGGACACGTGCATTCTTGCACCTCTCAAACGGAGAAAAAAAAAACATGGAAAAATATTACTGCCCTCAAATGAGTTTATGAGATTTGCACGTAATTGCATTGCTTTTATTTACACGGCTTCTCAACTTGGGGGAAATAGGATCCAACCTCCTTACAAAGACTAAGTGGTTCAGAAAATGGATGGAAAGATGGATAAAATAAGCATAGAATGAGTATAAGAGTGTCAGTGATACTTAACCCAAGACTGAGGTTGTACAGATATAATCATCATTAGACTCTTCCTCTTTTACATGTGTGATCTGAAATCCTTTCTGTTGGTCTACATTTTCCACAGAGCCTGATGTTTCTCCACCTGAAATTCCACCAATTACATTTAAATCATTTCATCTCAAGTAAACCTTGGAACAACAGTGGGAAATATTCGGGGAATATCTGATGTCTTACAGAGATACTCTTCCTCTTCAGGCTCTTCCTTTTTTATACATTTCTGTTCATCCACAGGTGTGAGGTGTCCCACAGGACCTGGTGTTGCTTCACCTGAAGTTTCATCAACTGAATTTAAAAACGCACAAAACACAAACAGGGAACGATCAGTGACCTGGTGCTGGTTTATTATAGCAAAGTTTGAAGAAGTGTATGAGCATGTCAGGTGAGGATAGTATTCTTGGGATGGGCTTCGAGCCCACTCCAACCATGACCAGCATACACAGTTACTGAAAGTGAGTTACAAAGGGCTGGTTTGTGTCCTTTTATCTTACAGACATAACCTTCATCGTCAGGTTCATCCTTCTTTACATGTATCAGTTGGTCTACAAGGTTGATGTGTCCGTCAGAGACTGATGTCCCTCCACCCAAATCTGTACAACTTCCTGTCTGCATGTCCCTGTTGGTTATTAACAAAAGGAAACAAGAGGATTTTTATATAAAATATTTATTTCATTCCTGTTTCATAAATATCCTGGAAAACTGTTATCATAATCCCAACATCTTGCACCGAAGCGAACTGCATGCGAGGATAATCATTGCATGCCCTTTTCCTTTAACTGTGAGGCACGAGAAGGTGAGTGAAGGTGTTCTTAAAAAGCTTTGGGCTTCGTCTCGCAGGTTGTGATTCTAGAAAATTAGCTAAAACATCAGAAAAATAGAATCATAATCATAATACTAAATGCATCCTAATAAAAATCAGATTATATTAAAGGAATTGTGTTTCCAGCTCAAACAGCTGCACAGGAGCTTCCACAGGATTCATAATCTCACTGTATGGGATTGAGACTTGAACTGATCAGAGCAGCGAGTTGAACTTACCTCAGATATCACAGGAGAACCTCGAGAACATCCTCAGATAGACAGAAAATCCAACCTATAAGATGATTACTGTACACTGAATGAAAACTGATCACTTCGAGAGAAACGTAGCAGCTCTTCTTCATCTGCTGTGTGTTGCTTTGCAAGTGCTGCTAAAGCGCCTCCTGTTGGAGAATTCAAACATACCATGTAATAGTGGTACTGTCTGTCTTCCTTTCGGCTTTTTCCCTTTTACTCGGGAGTCGCCACAGAGAATCATCTGATTCGCACGTTTGATTTGGCAGAGGTTTTTACGTCGGATGCCCTTCCTGTCACAACCCTTTCTTGAGCAAGGGACAGAAACACGCTGACGACTTTGCAGAAAGAGCACCACAGATGCAGTGTTTGCTTTGAGGATATTAATAGAGAAGTACAGAGAAGGTCAGAGGGAGCCACATTGTGCCTTTGTGGATCTGGAGAAAGCATATGACAGGGTGCCAAGAGAAGAACTGTGGTATTGCATGAGGAAGTCTGGAGTGGCAGAGAAGTATGTTAGAGTGGTGCAGGACATGTATGAGAGATGTAAGACAGTGGTGAGGTGTGCTGTCGGTGTGACCGACGAATTCAAGGTGGAGGTGGGACTGCATCAAGGGTCAGAACTGCATCTCAAGGCTGATTTAAATCCAATATACATTTACAAAAAGAAAAATTGCATGTAAATCAGCCTTGAGATGGACTGCCATTAATACAGGTATACCCTGCCTTAAGTCGTTTCGAGTTAAAATGTTTTCAATTATACGTCGGTTTTCAAAAAATATATGAAATAAATAAATAAATAAATAAATAAAAATAAAGTTTACGTCATTATAATCATGACCCACTATTTGAGAAGCACTAAATTAGCGGCAGCCCTGGCAAACTATACATATGTATCATCATGACATTACTGGCACATGATTCAAATTTAGCCAATGGCTGAGAGCTTTTGTTTCTTCCTCCTTATGATTGGTTGGAGATGATGTGTACACCTTTTTTTCCCCTTTGCACACATGTTATCAACATGATTGCTTGAATTGCGAATTCAAGTTTTTTTATTGTGTTTTTAATGATTATTTAAGTGCTATGATGTCACTCAAATGCCCTGCATCTTCTCTAGCTTCTGGTAAGGGGCCTCAGCGCTTTATTTATTCATAAATATTATCACAGTACAAAATTAAAAAGTTTTTACTTAATCATTACTACATTTTACTGCATTATTACTGTATTAATGAGTAAGACTAGCGAGAGAATGTGTTTAGCAAGCAGATTTTAGCACATGTGATGTCATACATAAGGTTTTAAAACCACATCAATAATTCAAGGATTTCCAGGATCCGCGGGTGGGGGAGGAACATAACCCCTGCGAATAATGGGATCTTTCTGTATATTATATAAATCCGTGAGTTCTTCCATCCGGGAAACCGAACAAAAACTGGAAGTCGAATTTGAGAAATGCGCGAGAAAAAACGAGACCAAGAGGGAGGAAAAGTGCACGACTTCTGGAGGTTGTTGATACTGTGTTTGTTCTGGGGAAGTCCGGAAGTTGTTGATACAGTACTATGTACGTATCACAAGCACTAAAGCTAAGCTAAAGCGCTAGCAGTGCTGTGAACACATTTAATGATGAGGTCATGAGCCACTTCTGTAAGGTTTTGAAAAGAAGGCAGAAACAAGCCACTTTAGAAATGTTCTTCAGGAAAAAAAATGGAACATCCTGAAGAAGACTCATCCATGCAAAGAGGTAGCAAGAAGAAAAAACACCTTTGGCTGATTTACCTGAAATTGTTATGAAAGGGAATCCGCTTCTTCTGTTCCTCTCCAACATTTACGTATGCCAGCTGCTCACCACCACAAAGGTTAAAATTATATCTTTATTGTTCTTGTGCTTTAACTTTTCAAGCTGTCCAGGGTGTATTTTGCCCTTGCTCGAAGTCGGCTGGGATGGGCTCCAGCCTCCCCGCGACCCTAAATAGCATTAAGCGGTTACAGAAGATGACCAGATGAACGAACGGTTCAGAGAATGAATGAATGACAATCTTTGAAGCTTCCCTATAACCCCACGTGTCATGTACAGACCGACCTGCAGGAGGCGCTAAAACCGCGAGGTTGTGCGTGTTGACTCGCTCGGTAATGGCGCATGCGCACCTGGCCTTGCTGGTTCGGGTTTCAACCCTAACCTTTATGACGTCTGAACTTTGTGTGTTGTTTTTTGTTTTGTTTTTTTTCAGGCCGAGCTGCAGGAAACCTGCGCAGTTAGCGGAACGCGCGGTGGCTGCGGGCGGGTTCTCTTCAGTTACCAGATCAGGAGCAGATCCAGTTTCAGACAAGAGACGAGTGTGACATGTTCAGCACCAGCCGGGTGAGGGAGGGGTGTAAATGTTAGAAGTGTAGGAGGAATCAGGTGATCTGCGGACAGCGCGATCAAGTTTTATTCCTGGTTTTAAATCAACGACACCAGGACTGGATCCACTCCGAGATCTTCTCCATCATTTCACACCGAGATCTTCTCCAGGTCTTCTCCAGCATTTCACACCGAGATCTTCTCCAGGTCTTCTCCAGCATTTCACACCGAGATCTTCTCCAGGTCTTCTCCAGCATTTCACACCGAGATCTTCTCCAGGTCTTCTCCAGCATTTCACACCGAGATCTTCTCCAGGTCTTCTCCAGCATTTCACACTGATGGATCTCGGGTTGCTGGTGCTCTCCGGGCTCAGTGCTCTGCTCTTAACATTCCTGTGTGCAGTGTATAGACTAGGTTTGCTTTACCAGCTCCTTCATAAGGTATTTCAACTTAAAATCCTTACAAACAAACAGCATTTTTATTATTAAAAGTTTTCTTCCATCTGCAGATCCTAGAGTGGACTGAAGGACTATGACAATAGTAATAATAAACAACAACAACAAAGGAACAATTACAATAATACATGCGCAATGTTCTCATGTATACTAATACAGAGTAAATAAAAAGTTACTTTTTATGGCAGTTCTATTGAAATACAGTATGATTGTATTTGGCTGATGCTCTCCGTACATTTTCAGTGAAGCTCGTAAAGTTCTTTCATATTTGATGGCGCTCGACAGGTCTATGCTCCTGGTTATTGGCTTGGTGGGCTGCACAGTGGGGTACTGCTGAGCATCGCCGCCTCACAGTAAGAAGGTCCTGGGTTTTTTGCGTCCCTGGCTTGGGCGCTTCTGTGTGGCGTGTGCATGAGTTTCTTCCAGGTCCTCGGGTTTTTTGCCCACAGTCTGAAAAACATGCACATTAGACTTAGTGTCTGTTCCAAATTGCCACTAGGTGTGAGTGTTAACCCTGCAGAAGACTGACAAACTGTCCAGGGCTGTACCTTTCCTTCAACCTGAGTCAGCTGAGATAGGTACCAGCCTCCTGGCGGACAGAGTAGGATTAAAGAGTTCGACAAATGAGTGAATGTATGGACAGTTGTCAGCGCAACTGTTTTTGCGTAATGTGACCTTTGGACTTGCAGCATTTCAAGATAGTTTAAGATTTAAACCGAGAGGACACGATGGCATGTAAAGGTTTATCTCTGCCAGCAGTTCGATTCCTCGTTCACTGATGACCAGAATGTTTAATAACGATGGTTTCTGATTCATCACTGTTTATCTGTAAGAGATTTCTGTCCTTTGAGCACTACTGAAGTCCTGAGGGTTGAGAGACAGAGGCGTATAGAGGTGTGCTCTGTGTTGATGAAAGGGTAGAAGACAGAAATAATTGATTATTCTGTCCTATGGGGAAAAGATAAAGTGCAGAACTGAACGTTGAGTGGTGCTATAGTGGTTCTTAATTGAGAAACTACCAAGAGCATGATATTACATAATATACAATAATTACCGACACAAGAAGTACGATTCGAATCAACAGCGCTGCAGAAAATACAACTCGTAGCTTTATTTAATTTTATGTCTCCATCTGAAGCAATAAATTCTGATTCTTATATGGAGAGATGTGGATTTCTGATCTCAGAACAGTTTTCTGCTTTGCTTTTATTTTAAATCAACCTTGGCCCAGAGAAGACGACGACGCCATTTCTGGATGATGTTCACACATCGCCTCTTCTTTGCATATTAGAGCTTTAGCTTCCATCTGTCTGTCTTCCTTTCGGCTTTTTCCCTTTTACTCAGGAGTCGCCACAGCAAATCATCTGATTCGCACATTTGATTTGGCAGAGGTTTTTACGTCGGATGCCCTTCCTGTCACAACCCTTTTAGCAAGGGACAGAAACACGCTGACGACTTTGCAGCCTACTCTTTACGAAAGTCAGCAATGGTTCTTTTACATGCCTCTCACCATAGACAGTGGGAGACATGGCCCGCCTTTGATAACCCAGTTAGCTGCACTGGGGGGGACAGTGACAACCTTGTGGAGAGTGGGACTCGAACCCCCAACCTTTGGATCAGCGATCCAGCGCCCTATACCACTAGACCACCACTGCCCCCTTTAGCTTCCATCTGTGGAGACTTATTTGTGGAGGTGTTCCTGATTCCTGTTCCTGAGCCCATTTCGAAATTTCCAAAACAGAATCCTATGCCTGTTTTTAATGCAGTGGCACCTGACGGGAGATTAGAGAACCTCTGTGCATGTTTTTTCTATCCAATCATCTGACTAATCTGTTAGCAATCGACCAAATTAGTTGTAGAAAGTTCTTCCAGCTGTCTTTTTTTGAGTGCCACTTACTTTTCTGGCCTTTTGATTCCCCATCCCAACTTTTCTGCGACCTGTTGCTGCTATCAAATTTAAAATGATACATTTTTGAATTAAAAGTACGGTTTCGTGGTCAGGGTTGTCTTTTGTAAAAATTTTACCTTTCAGTGGGCACTTGAACACTTTATATCTGTCTCTTGTTTATTGTTGTGTAGAGGAAGACAAGTCCAGGCTATAATTAATTATTTTCTCCATTCTGATAAACAGTGTTATCAAAGGAGAATATCACTCACATTTTGACCAAGTACAGAATTCAATTCCTTTCTCTGTAATAAAAATAGTAGATTTTTTACCTGATAACATTCTGAATTGCTTCCTAATTAATAACGAACTTTTAGTTTTGCAGCTGTATTTTCATACAATCTAGAAAAATGTTCTGATGCTTGTAAGTTATGATTCATAATCCAAGTGGCTTTGTTGGGATCCTTTATCCATCCAAAATGTCTTCTCCGGAAACTAGATATTACCAGTACATGTGGACAACAGAATGTTTTTTTCAGATATGAATTGCTTTTTCTCAAGCACCATAGTAATGTCTGCATTTCTGAAAAGTATAATTGTGATTACATGCGGAATACTTTGTGTACAGAGCGCCACATCAGCTTGATAAGCAGGTTCGTCAAAAAGTGTCTTCTCCATAAAACCACAATGTCTGTGATGCTGTTGTTAGTGCAATTAATAATATTTACAACTGATGTTGCATGAAAGCTGCTCAGGCAATGTGTTGAGTGAGTTTTTGCTTTGAATTCTTCACAGGTGGTGCTCGATACATGATTTTAAATTCTAGTTGTTCCAGAGTCCCTGTATCTGTTTGAATTTCACACAGTGTCATCTTCACAACATTAGACCTGATAGGAAAGGTTAAGGTCTGTTGGGCTTTTTACACCCGAGCCCAGTGGCTCATCAGGCCGGTGCTCATCCCCGGTTTCCGTAGCCTGAAGCGACCAGGAGTTCAACTCCTCCTGGATGGGACGCCGGTCCATCGCAGGTTACCTTGCCAGTATATTTTACTGGTTCCCATTTATACTGCTGGCTGAACAGAGGCACACTTGTGGTTAAGACCTTGCCCGGGGGTCTTAGCACAGTGGGGGCCTAACTGGGATTTGAACACGCAACCTTCCGATCATGAGCACAGCACCCTAAGCACTACACCACCGGCCCCGCCGCATTAGACCTGACACTTCACACTAAATGTTCTAGTCTCTTAAGGTGTTGACTGGTAACTTCAAGAAGCCACAAAAACTCTGAGTTTTATTTTTGAGATACTCTGAACCCAACAAGTTTTACTCTGGTACTCTGGGTGTAAAACAGCCCATATTGTACAGTTTCTGTTATATTGTGAATAAAATGGTTTGTGAGGTTTGCATTTACATTTTTAAACAGCAGTTGCCAACTTTTTTTTTTTTTTTTTTTTTTTTTTTTTTTGGTATCGGACTTCGATGATCTCTTCGAAAATGCTAATGACAAAATGGATGCCTAATAAATCACATACAACCAGGATATTGCTTAAGATCTTCTGCACCGTTGTGTTAACTCCTACAACTCTTCTCAGACGGACCGGAAGAGCCCTCGGCAGGGCGGCGAGAGTGTGGCGAAGGTGCTTCAGGCTCATGGCATCAAGTTTGTTTTCACGTTGGTTGGCGGACACATCTCTCCTATCCTGGTGGCATGCGAGAAACTGGGGATCCGAATCGTAGATACTCGCCACGAAGCCACGGCGGTGTTCGCTGCCGATGCCGTCGCAAGACTTTCCGGTAAAGTGTGTTCCAAATTAGAATTGATTCACCGACTGCAGTTGAATTTAACAACCCAAATTAGTCTCAGTAATTCTATTTCTACAGTAGAGCAGTAAGTGTGTTCTAGTTTCATGATCAGTTTAAAAACAAACAAAGAAAAAAAAAAACCAAACAAAGAAAAACCGAAACGAGGGGCTTCAGAGCAGCCTTGAGAGATTCTTACGCAGTGCTAAATAAACCCAGAAGCTGTTGAGTAGCATCAGGTTATTTGTACTGCAGTGTTCTGGATGATTTGGTGTTGATTTACGATTTGTGTAATCTCGAAGGGGGAGGTGCTTATCTAACACGCTGTGTACACAGGCTAAGTTCAGAATTTGGAAATGTAGAGTTGATGAAGTGTTGTCTGTTCATGTGATTTATTGTTGATTTGGGCCCATTATCTAAAATCATTTAGAATAAGTTTCCCACTTCCTGAACATGAATGCGTCAGGGAGCCCGGAGTGGTTCACTCGGCTGCTTCATGTGTCAAAACACAGTTGATAAATGTCTTTTGTTTGTTTTTTCTTGTGTATGCAGGTACAGTAGGTGTGGCTGTAGTAACTGCAGGACCAGGCCTGACGAACACAGTGACTGCAGTGAAGAATGCGCAGATGGCTGAGTCACCTTTGCTTCTGATGGGTGGAGCAGCTTCTACTCTGCTACAGGTCTGACTTTAATGAATTTTTTTTGTCGACTGTGAGGAACCTCGTTATGTTAAATTAAATGAGAGAATAGAGAAGGATTATGGCGACACGGTGGTGTAGTGGTCAGCACGCCTGCCTCACAGCAAGAAGGTCGTGAGTTCATTTCCCAGCCTGGGTGTCTCTCTGTGGACTTTGCATGTTTTCCCCGTGCTTGTGTGGGTTTTATCCGGGTTCTCTGGTTTTCTCCCGCAGTCCAAAAACATGCACAGTAGTTTCATTGGCCTTGTTTTTAACACATAAACATGGAAAGTGAAAGACGAAACAGTAATAATTTACAGACCGGATACTTTTATTCAAATGTACACAGCTGTAGAACACAATGAGTGTATTTTCCTAGTACACTAAATGTGTCTCACCGTAGGCGGAAGGAGGACTGGTGCATGTGATTGACAGGTATTTCTTGTTGTCCAGGTGTGCCTTGTACAATTTTCTAAACAATTATTATCTCTGAATAGCTCCTCTTGTTTTTTCTGCTCTGGCTTCGCCCGTGAAGACCTCATTTCTTCTTTAAAAAAACAGATAAACCAACATGAAGTCCACAGAAATAACTACAGAGACAAGAAAGAATATTGATCACAAGCATTCAGTCTATTCAGTACAAGAGTTTGATAAAAAGCGGTGCACCAACAACCAGACATGGGGCAGAGCAGCTCAACAAAAGAAACAGCAGATGCTTCCAGACACTGAGAGAACCTCAGAAACCAGTCAGTTCCGCCTCACCGACATCCGCAGGACAGGCATGAGGGCCTCAACATCCAACATTCAAAAGAAATGTTTGAAGCAGAAGTGGACAGAGCCGTAAGACCATAAGAGTCTCACCACTCATCAGCAGGAACAGTCAGAGAGACCATGCCAGGAAGTTCGCATGGAGATGAACCACAAACGATAAGAAACCCTGATGGAAAAGCCAAAGTGTGGAGAAATAAAGGATGAGTCCATGCTCCAGAGCACAGAGGCTCACGGGGGAAGCATGGTGATGCTCATGTCATGGTCTGGGCACGGGTGGCTGCTTCAGAATGCAGTTGTTTCAGTCAAGAAATAAATGACTGGGTGCGAAGTCTGGACAGAGGAATCTCAGCCGGAGGTCTTCAGTACAGACTTGGGGGGTGAAGATAGACTTTAAAACATTAAATGCGAAAAGTGCTGCATTTTTTTGAATTCTGTTGTTACTGTTAATGTTTTTTACACTGTTAATGAAACTGGTCAAGGTGGGACCACGGTCTGAGATTTCTTTGTACACGCCGAGCAAAAGAGGTAAACAAGTAGTTTATGATGGAGCTTTTTAAAATGGCACCTTTTATTTATTCACCTTGAGCTCGTACATGCTCCTCCTCGTCTGGGTTCTGAGCTTCTTCCTACCATGAACAGCAGCTTTCCGACCAGCATCGAATACTTCATGGAGCTTCATGAACTTTATCTCAGAACTTTTCCTATACACCTTTTCTCGGAAAGATAGCACTGGATGCTTCTGTGGAAGCTGCTGAAGATCGTAGCTCGCAGTGAAGCGAGTCAACAGCTGAGCTGTCGGTCAGTACATCGGTCAGTACATCGGTCCCTTCGTGTTTTGTTGCCTCCTCTTTCAACCAATCACATTGCTGCGTGTATTGTAGCAATGCACATGTCTGTGGACTGTGGAAGTAAAGCAGGGTGCCCGAAGGAAACCCATGGAGAGATCACACAAACTCCAGACAGAAAGGCTCTTGCTAGGCTCGGAATTTGAACCCAGAACCTTCTTGCAGTGCAGAGGATGTACTAACTACTACACTAATCATGCCACCCACCGTGATGTGGAGCAGCATGGTGCTGCAGCTGTTAACACATCTGCCTCACAGCAAGGAGGTCCTGTGTTCAATTCCCTTGCTTGGAACACTTCTGTGTGGACTTTACATGTTCTCCCTATGCTTGCGTGGGTTGCCGCTGGGTTCGCCGCTTTTCTCCAACGGTCCAAAAACGTGCCCAGGAGGTTAATTGCTTGTCCCAAATTGCCCCAGGTGTGAGAGTGAGTGTGAAGCGGTGTGTGTGTGTGTGTGTGTGTGTGTGTGTGTGTGTGTGTGTGTGTGTGTGTGTTGGCCCTGTGATGGCCTGGTGAGCTGTTCAGGTTGTTCTCTGTCCTTGCCGTACGACTCTGATTAGGATTAAGCGGCTTGGGCACTGAATGAATGAATGGTCTGTTCTCATATTTTTCAGAAATTTGGAATTTCTGCCATTAGAGGTGCAATGTTTTGTTGTTTAAAAAAATCAAGGTGTAAATATTAGGAAATAAAAGCTGAAATTCTGATCTCTCATCTCGTATTTATCTCAAACCCACAGGTTTTTGATGCAAAACAAAATAAATAAAAGAAGTGGCCTTTCTGTTCCGATACAATGACTAGATTATTAAAAATTGCACTTTTATAGCAGACAGGACTACCACGGTAACAAATCCTGTGTTTAGGGTCGAGGAGCTCTGCAGGACATCGATCAGATGTCCCTTTTCAAGCCGATCTGCAAGTTCTGTGCCTCTGTGAGGACGGTGAGGGACATCATTCCCACTGTGAGAAAAGCGCTGGCCATCGCTCAGTCTGGCACTCCAGGTACACCGCATACGTCGAACATCCTTCAGAACAGGATACACCCTGAACATGTTGTTATTTGTGATCTGATAAACGTTGGCGCCTGTTTCCAGGTCCTGTGTTTATCGAGTTTCCCATCGACACCCTTTATCCGTATCACCTGGTAGAGAAAGAGCTCGCTCCCAAAAGCATTCCGAAAGGAATCGTCGCAACGATCACTTCATGGTATGAGGATGGTGGTGAACACGTTGCACTGTCGTACTGAGCACACAGTTGATGTATGATGTAATAACGTGTGAATGTTAGTCATAGCTGTTAACGTGCTCCGGTGGATCATTTGAAGGTGTCTGGATGAACTGAAGCCCGAGTGAGTAGAGGTTTTTCTCCTCACAGGTACCTTCACAATCATCTCTCCAACCTTTTTGCCGGCGCGTGGGAAGCGAGGGACGTCTCTCCTCTGCCTGTACACGTACCGAAAGCAACAGCCGAGCAGGTGAACTTTAATTCCTGGAGTTGTTGAGATGGAAGTGTTTGAAGTTCTTCGTTCTCGTCTATCCTGTCGTCATCTTTGAACTTTGGAGTGTTTTGTCAGAGTGTATTGTGAGGATATTCTGGTGCCGCTACCCGTGAGGTGTGCGATAAGAGTGTCCAACAAACTAGTTACACATCGATTACTCAGGCTTATGGAACCAATCGTAATTCTACACTTGAGCTGCATCCACGTGGGGCAATGAGCAACAAGCGATTTGATCAATAAACAAATGCCGCTTGTGGATAGCCCTGGTTACCTGGGTAACCTTTTCATGGTTTCCGATTATGGGATGTTTCCGAGTGAAACTGTGAGCAATGAGCACCGAGTTCCAAACAGGAAGTTTAGATTCACGAGCAGTATCGGGTTATTTCATTAATGAATATCTTGTGTTATAAAAAGCTTATATTATTCTAGTGTACATTATCATAATAAATTGTTTATTATGATCATTAGGGCAGCACAGTGGCATAGTGGTTAACATGTCCGAATCACAGTAATAAGGTCCTGGGTTCGATTCCCAGCTCGGGCATTTCTGTGTGGCGTTTGCATGTTCTCCTCGAGTCTGTGTGGGTTTCCTCCGGGTACTCCAGTTTCCTTCCTCAGTTCAAAAACATGCACAGTAGGTTAATTGGCTGTTCCAAATCACCCCTATGAATGGTTGTGTGAGTGTTGGCCTTGCGATGGCCTGGCGAGCTGTCTCGGGTGTACCCCACCCTCACCCAGAGTTGGCTAAGATGGATACCATCCTCCTCATGACCCTAATAAGGATTAAGTGGTTCAGAGAAATAATTAATTATTATTATTATGTTGGGCATTGTGACCCAGGAACAGTTAAACATACAGTATATAAATATAAACTAGCAGGAGGTACAGAATCATGGACCCCAGCATGGCATTTCCAGTTATTATCCTTACAAAATGATGATCATGAGCTGCTCCTCCATGTTGATGTAGGCGGAGTCATTAAACTTGTTTGTGTTGTTTCCCTATTGAGAATGTTTTGAGGAACTCCGTGTTTGATCTGTCAGTCAACGATATCATTAAGCTCGTTATTGTGTTGAATGAAAGTTCAGCCCAGTTGAACTTTGTGCCCGCCCACTGCCTGTCACATGACAATTTTGCCTTTCATTGTAGTGGGGCTTGTTAACTTTGCATAGCCACTTGTTGCTCATCGCTTTTTGTGTGGAAGCAGCTTAAGAGTTCCCTGGAGAGCAAGGAACATCAGGACCAACACCGGTATCAGGCTGTTCAGGAACACCATCCTGAGCATAGTACTGTACAGCACTCAGTTATGGAAGTCTTCCAAAACTGATGCCTCAACAAAATCTCTAAGAGTGAGCTAGTCAGAACAACAGCCGTCCCAAAATGGTTTTGGGCATGTGAACATCAAATAACACTAGAAAGGGCACGATGGCACCGTAGCGTAATCAACTGCACCAAGCAGTAGCTGACTTGGAAGTGCATACAAAAGGTACATCTTCATTTATTTATTTATTTATTTGCCAAACTGCTTAGTCTTATTAGGATCACAAAGTTCTGTCCATCAGTAGCCCATGACCCCTAGTATTATGGGATATCTATGACCCTGCATATACCATCAATGCTGCTGCCAAGACTAGCCCTCCATTAGATGGCGGACGGCTGGAAATGATAAAAGGGTGTGTGTGTGCAAGGCAGTGATTAGTGGAATACATCAAGAAACTGTAGTGTTAAAATCTGTTACCTTTTACCTCGGTATCTCAGACATCCCATAATACACACTCCTCGCTCTTCTGGACTTTGGGTTTTGTCTCATCTCCAGGTACAGAAATGTATAGAGCTGATAAGCAGGGCTAAGAGACCTGTGATTGTGTTGGGAAGCCAGGCAACTCTACCGCCAGCACCTGTCGCAGATGTCAGGTAGGTTTTTATTTTATTTTAAACGATAACTGCAACACCTTCCAATCCCTGTATGTTTTTAATCTCAGGCCATGATACATTATGGTCCATGATCTACTATTTATGGATACTGTATTAATATCAACAGTTTTTTTCCCCCTGATCTCATATTTTTGTCCTCCAGGAAAGCTCTGGAGTCTTTAGGCATTCCCTGCTTCCTAGGTGGGATGTCCAGGGGGATGCTGGGTAAGGACAGCCCTCTGCATATCAGACAGAATAGAAGAGATGCGCTGAAAGAGGCCGATGTGGTGTTGCTGGCAGGTTATCAACACACACACACACACACACACACATACACACACACACACACACATACACGTCTGGGTCTGATCACGAAACTAATGGTGAAATGTGTGGTACTGACCTTTTACATTTTCTGCAGATTTAGAAAAATAGTTTTTATCATGAGTCTGATATGCAGTGAATCCTGGTAGATGCAGCATCATCAAATTATCCGTAGGAGACTCAGAAAGTCGGTAACATGCATAGAATGAACAGCTTCTATTTGCTAATAATCCCTTCAGATAATAACCATGTAATTAGTTACACTGTGCTGATTGATGGTGCTTCATGTGTTTAACTTTTCTTTATTATCGGAAGTGAATAAATGTGAATCCATCAGTGATTGGTGGGAACACAAGATGCACCTCGATCCTGCACACATGCAGATTCTGTGATTCATTGTGCAGCACCAGTGCTCCGATTCATGTGGTTATTGGACCTGTGGAGACCTTAGCAGAGGTTCAACAGGATGTGAAAATATGGACGTTTCTCTTGTCACAGAATTCAACATGAAAAAGGTGTAAACCAGGAAATATTTAAATTCAGAAACTTTGTTCACCAAATGCACATATTTTGAGATGATTTTATTTCCCAGGCATGTACTAAAGATTTTGATGCATTGATTCACAAATAAACTTGGACAGGGAAATATTTATTCACGTTTGAAGTTGGGTAGTTGGAAAATGTATCAGTTTCGAGGTCAGACCCATATATATAGTGAATAATTATTAGAGGTGAATAATTATTAATCCAATGATGTTTGGGAAGTTTTATGTGGAATTTATTTATTTTTAACAGGCACGGTGTGTGACTTTCGACTGAGTTACGGCAGGGTCCTGAGCAGACGCAGTAAAATTATCTCGGTCAACCGAGACAAGACCCAACTACTGAAAAACTCGGACCTGTTCTGGAAGCCCACAGTGGCTATTCAGGGTGAGGCACAAAATTACAAAACACCACAAAGAACACTGAATTACCTGAAGGTAACCACGTCCAAGTGTTTATCCCTGAAGCACTTCTCACCCTTTATTAAACTATAATTCAAAACATTTCTGTCAGTTCTAATTAATGCTACACTTCAGTCCAGCAGCTGAATGTTCTGATGAATAATTAATGAATAGCAAAGATTTTTAAAGGATCTTGTTTTTTCTGTTCTGCCCATGTGGGTTTTCTCTGGTGATACAGTTTCTTTGATGTTTGGCAAAAGTAGTTGTCAGTGTAGTGGTTATTTTAAATTGATCTTTGTGCTGAATGGGTTTGCGCTTGTGTCGGTGGTACTGCAGGACGAACAAGTGAAGACTTACAGTGAACGAGTGTGGAGAAGATTCCCTCTAGTGGATGGATTCAGAATAGAGGTGGAGCATATAAAGGTGATGTCTGTACTGAGGGAGGAAAAATTGAACACACTCAGAGCTGGTTATTATCTCCAGCAAGGAGGTTCTGTTTATGTTCAGAATTTAGATGTGGATTTTCATGAAAATTAAACTAAAACGTGGGTGGGGCTTTGTACAAGGAAGACTTTGATTTTTATTTTGGAGCTGATTCACATCCTGAACTTTGGATACAGATATTGTTTTAAGTAAAGTATTAATTAACACCGGACAGTTTTTGGAAGTGTAGTTTCACACCAGAACAGTAGCTGGTTGGTGGGACCAAGCCTGAACCTATTAGGATCTTGCGTGACACTGGGGCGGCTCAGGCCATATTACTCGCGGGTGCGCTGCCTCTGAAATTAGGTGAATGCTAATTTTTGAGGGTGGTTGCACCACAGCCCCACTACACAACATCGCCTTGAAGTCAGGTCGGAGTTATGCCACCGATAGGAGTAGAGGGCATCTCACTTCTCTTGGGAAATGATTTGGTGAATGTCAAATGTTACCAGAGGGCAGACGTTAGGCCCAAGGCTGATAAACGAGTGTCATCATCAAAGGATGACTGTCAGAGGAGATAAGCAGTAAGTGCTTCCTTTTCACCGAGTGATTCGAGCCCTGGTGGTCAAGAAAATGTATGTGATGGACCGACGGGTGGATTGCTGAAGTATCGCAATAGAGGCAAACTCTGTCAATACAGTACAGTATAACTGTTTATTCAGGTAAATACACAGAGGTTAGAAATGGCTAGTGATGACTCGGTTGTTTAGAGTTCCATAGGGTCTGTTGCATAAAGGGTGATGTGGCGCAGAGTCCTCCACTCTTATATACACTCTCGCGGATCTCTTTGTTGGCACACCAAGGGTTTTGGCAATGTTCTGTAGTAATTTTAGCTGAAGAGAGTCCATGTTCTCCAGGTAAAGCTTCTCAAGAAATCAGAGATGACAGACATTGTGCTATGTTCAATGGCTCGGTAGGTGGTGCTGTGTTCTTGACTTGGAAAGGGTTTGCGCTCTCTGGGTGCTCTTGTGCCTCCCATTTATTTATTTATTTATTTTTATTGAGTCACTTTTTTGAATGCTCTTTTCAGTTTAAAGGAGCTGTGTCACGATTTTTACCCAAGTCCATTCATTCATTCATTTTCTGGACCACTTAATCCTAATTAGGGTCTCTGGGACCATCTCAGCCGACTCTGGGCGAGGGCGGTGTACACCTGGATAGCCCATCAGATAAGATAAGATAAGATACAGCTTTATTAATCTCACAATGGAGAAATTCACTGTTACAGGCTCTTGAGGTACCATCAGTAGGGGGTGCAAAAATAGATACAAATACAAACATACACACGTACATATATATTATATAAGTAAATAAATAAGTAGATACATAAATAGTATAAATTAATAAACAATAAAAAGAAAAGAATGGAGCAACTTTATAGACTGGCCTATATTAAAGTGTAATGTATCTGAGTGCAGAGTAGATGGGTTGATATGGTTCACAGTCAGTGGGGTAGATGTGGTTGATTAAAGGGCGGGGTTTTTATTGCACATAACCAGTATTTTCACAGACAGTTACAAAGTGGCGTTGTACAGTCTGATAGCGGTGGGAATGAACGACCTGCGGTAGCGCCTCCTTCCTGCACTGAGGATGCCTCAGTCGTCCACTGAAGGAGCTACTTAGCTCCTCTACAGTCTGGTGCAGTGGGTGATAGATGTTGAACAGGATGGATGTGAGCTTTGCAACTATCCTCCTCTCACTCACCTCCTCCACAGAGTCCAGTGGGCAGCCGAGGACAGAGCTGGCCCTCCTGACCAGCTTGTTCAGTCTCTTTTCTGTCCCGCTCTGTGCTGCCTGGGGCCCAGCAGATGGCAGCGAGAGGATTGCAGAGGCTACCACAGAGTCATAAAAAGTCCTGAGCAGAGGTCTGACACGCCGAAGGACCTGAGTCTCCTCAGAAGATGGAGGCGACTCTGGCCCTTCTTGTACAGGGCGTTGGTGTTGTGGGACCAGTCCAGTTTATTGTTAAGGTGAACACCCAGGTACTTGAAACTGTCCACTGTCTCAATGTCCTGTCCCTGGATGTTCACTAGTAAGTGTGTGTGTGTGTGTGTTTGAGTGTTTTCCTGAAGTCGATCACCATCTCCTTCGTCTTCCTGGTGTTCAAGCACAGGTGGTTGCGCCACACCAGTCCACGAAGTCAATGATGACCGACCGGTACTCCAGCTCGCTCTCTCAGACACACGGCCCACGATGGCGGAGTCGTCCGAGAACTTCTGGAGGTGGCAGCTGTTTGTGTTATATATGAAGTCCGAGGTATAGATATTGAAAAGGAAGGGTGAGAGGACGGTGCCTCTGCGGTGCCCCTGCTGCAAACTACCACCTTTGACTTACAGTCACAAGAGTCACACGCACTGTGGACGGTTAGTAAGGGTCGTCCAATAATCCAGGCAGCAAGATGCCCGTCCACTCCCACGCCCTCCAGCTTCCTCGCAGACGCGCTGGCCTGATGGTGTTGGAAGGCGCTGGAGAAGTCAAAAGAACATGACCCTCACAGCGCTGCCGGCTATCTCCAGGTGGGTTAGTGCCCGCTGCAGAAGGTAGATGACGGCGCCTCTTCTACTCCGATGTTGGGCCTGTAGGCAAACTGCAGCGGGTCTAGGTGGGGCTCACCATAGAGCGGAGGTGTTCAAGGAGGAGCCTTTCCATGGTCTTAATGAGGTGGGAGGTCAGGCGACAGGTCTGTAGTGGGCTGGTTCCTTCGCTTGTGCTGTTTTGGGAACCGGAACCACATGGAGGTCTTCCATAGACGGAACCTTCTCCAGGCTGAGGCTCAGGTTGTACAGGTAGCATAGTACCACACAGAGCTGGTCTGGCGCAGGTCCTCAGCAACCTGGGACTGATGCCATCAGGTCCTTCAGATTTCCTCTGATTTAGTCGCCAGCTGTCTCTCACCTGGTCTGATGTGAGGGAGAGGGGGCTGGGGTGGGCTGCAGAGGGAGGGGATGTGTCTGTCGGGCTGTAGCAGTCAAGTGAAGTTGGCCTGGGGAGGGGAGGGTGTCAGCTGGTCTGGAGACGTGTGAAGAGGGAGGGGAACGAGGAGGGGTGCAGAGGGGGAGGGGGAGAATCAAACCTGTTGAAGTAACAGTTTAGTTCATCCGCCCAGCGCTGGTCACCATCAGCCGTCCCTCTGACACTCTGCCCAAATCCAGACATGGTCTTTAGTCCTCTCCAGACGTCCCGCCTGCACGTTGTTCTGAGCCAGCTTCTCCTCCATCTTCTTCCCATAGTCCTTCTTGCCCTCCTGATTCTCCACTGGAGCTCACGCTGGACCTTCTTCTGCTCCTCTCTGTCCTCTCGAGATGAAAGCCCTCTTTTTCTTGTTCAGGAGGACTTTAAGCTCAGGGGTGACCCATGGTGGTTGTTGGAGAAGCACCGTGCCCTCCGTGTTGGCACAGTGCTGTCCACGCAGAAGTTCATGTAATCAGTGATACAGTGTGTGAGGCCGTCGATGTCATCACCAAAGGAGTTACAGAGCATGCTCCAGTCTGTGGTCTGGAAACAGTCCCTAAGCCTCTCATTGGTCTCCTCGGTCCACACTTTCACAGACCTCTTCTGTGCAGGTTCCTTTCGCACCCTGGGTGTGTATTGGGGGAGCAGGTAGACCAGGTTGTGGTCTGATCGTCCCAGTGGGGGGAGGGGGGAGGAGCTGTAAGCGTCCTTCACATTTGCATACAGCAAGTCCAGTGTTTTATTTTCTCTTGTGGAGCACTTCACGTATTGCGTGAACGTCGGGAGAGAGGCGGAGAGAGGGGCGTGGTTAAAGTCCCCGCTGATCAGAATCATGGCGCGGGGTGACGAGTCTGTGTCTGATTAACGGCGCTGTGTAGACGCTCACACGCGGCTGCCGCATCAGCCGAGGGCGGAATGTACACGCAAAACACAATCACGTGTGAAAACTCCCTCGGTAGATAATATGGCCGCGCGCTTACCGCTAGCATTTCCAGGTCCCGCGTGCACAGCTGCTCCTTCACGTGCACGTTTGCCGGGTGGCACCATCGTTCATTTACATAGATCGCCACACCCCCTCCTTTCTTCTTACCGCTCTCCGTTACACTCCGATCTGCACGCGCGAGTGTAAATCCGTGAAGAGAAACCACAGAGTCCGGTGTGAGTTCATTCAGCCACGTCTCTGAGAAACACATGAGGCTGCAGTCCCGGTACTGCCTCTGCTGCCGGGTCAGCGCCGCCAGCTCCTCCGTCTTGTTGGCGATCGCGCGGACATTTCCCATGATGACAGAGGGAACACATGTCCTCCGCGTCTTTCGTCCCCCTCTGCAGCCTCTCCTTTTCCTCCTCCGCATTTCCACAGGTACAACGGGCTTTTCCGCGCGAAGGAGGGCGGGGGCGCGCAGGCCGAGGAGGGTCTCACGTGTGTAAGACCTGCGTTGCTCAGAGCCGTCGGTGAATGAGGTTCCTGACGCCGATCCAAAAGTGAAAATAAAAGTGCAAAGAAAAACAAAAGCATCATGAAAGTATGTTTTCCAGATGCAGGATTGAAGAAAGAAAAAGAAAATTTGAAAAAAGATAAAGAAACACGCCTATATACAATAGAAAAGAGAAAAAAAAGAAAAATAAACTGAAGAGCTCCTGTAACTGGCTGCAGGTCACCCGGCGCCATCTTGGAAAGGGATCAGGCCATTGCATTTAGGTAACACCCATGACACGGCTCCTTTAATCTCTGGCTGTACCTGTGTGCACTGTAGTGTACACATGTGGACTTACCTGAAACACAAGAACATCATCTATTAGAGTACAGTTATTTCCGATCCTAAGCTGACAGACGCACCGTCTAGTCATTAAGGAGACTTTATAACTAAAGGACATCAGAAATAAAAATTTGGTACTGCTTTTTCAGGTGACGTTGGTTCCTTCTTGCTGCAGCTGTCTCGGGGTTTGGTGGGACACCGATGTCCTGATGATTGGCCTCAGGGCCTGAAGGAGCGTGACAACACCAAAGAGAAAGCAAACAGGTTCATTAGTCTTCATGTATCAATGTTGTGGTGATGACATCCTGTGGGTTCTGCTTTTACTTGTCAGTGCTGGTGGTCACTTTTGTATATTAATCATATTGTACTATTCTAGAGATAAGGCAAGTGAGAGGGTGGAGAGACATCTGAACCCTCTGCAGGTCCTGCACCTTGTTGATGAGCTCATGGTGGAGGACAGCATCATCGTTGCTGACGGAGGAGATTTTGTAGGCAGCGCTGCATACATAATGAGACCACGAGGACCCCTCTCCTGGCTAGACCCGGGTCAGAACCATAGACATAGTACAACAGGGACCAACCCTGACTGTGATGTACTACTGTAGCAAAACAATCCTCATTTTGATAAAGTGGACTATTCTGGCTATTGGGAAGTAGAATATCGCAGGTCAGCTTCTGCGACTGTGGGGAGTAATGATGTGCCCCTAAGGCACACTGACGGGTGAAGAGTGGCCCACAAGCCATGTGACCAGTACTATTTAAATGTAGTGTAACTAATTGAGCATGATTTTGATTGTCTGAATATTTTTGGACCGGAGTGTCAGGACTATAGGATAACGTTTCAGGCCTGGGCATCTCTGTGTGGTCTGTGTGTGGGATTTCCATGTGATCCATTCTCACACAGAACCTTTCTGTTCCGTACAGGTGCTTTTGGGACTCTTGGTGTTGGAGGGGGGTTTGCCCTAGGAGCGAAGTTGTGTCGTCCTGACTCTGAGGTCTGATATAACCAAGAGAATGCTTACTTGACTATCAGGACTTTCATATTCCTCCCTGATTTTGTTTTTGTTTACGATATGTATGGGATTGAAAGAAGGGAAACTGAGAACGTCTCTTTGATAGGTGTGGATTGTTTACGGCGATGGCTCGCTGGGTTACAGTGTGGCGGAATTCGACACCTTCACTCGACACAAGGTATGAACACATTTTCAATAGCCACACAAATCTGAAGTACTGTACTGAAAGGTTCGATATTATACCAATTATCAGGTTTATTTTTCATTTTTCAGCATTCACTTAAATATAAATCTTCTTATTCTTCTTCTTTACCTTTCGGCTGTTCCCTTCAGGGGTCGCCACAGCAAATCATCTGCCTCCATCTCACCCTGTCCTCTGCATCTTCTTGTCTTACTTCAACTACCTTCATGTCCTCCTTCACCACATCCATGAATCTTCTCTTTGGTCTTCCTCTGGGCCTTCTGCCTGGTAGTTCCAACCTCAGCATCCTACTACCAATATACTCACTATCCCTCCTCTGTACATGTCCAAACCATCTCAATCTAGCCTCTCTGACTTTGTCTCCAAAACGTCTTACATGTGCTGTCCCTCTGATGGACTCATTCCTGATCCTATCCATCCTCATTACTCCCAAAGAGAACCTCAACATGTTCATCTCTGCTACCTCCAGCTCTGCCTCCTGTCTTTTCCCCAGGGCCACTGTCTCTAAACCATACAACATCGCTGGCCTCATCACCGTCTTCTACACTTTTCCTTTCATTCTTGCCGATACCCTCCTATCACACATCACTCCGGACACTTTTCTCCAGCCATTCACATAAATATAAATATACTTATAAAAATGAAATGTTCAGTCTCTTCTTTTAAAATGATAAGATAGAAAATATTTTCTTTAATTGTTGGTGACAAACATGGACCCCATTTCTACAGAGTTATTTCCTCTTTTCTTCCTTTATGAATGACTGTGTTGCTTTTTGCCCTGGTGTGCCAGACTCCTGTGATTGCCCTGGTGGGGAATGATGCGTGTTGGAGTCAGATCTCCAGGGAGCAGGTGCCACTTCTTGGCAGTAACGTGGCGTGTGGCCTCGTGTTTACAGGTAATGATTTAAATGAAAAGTTTCAGCGACTCCAGAGTGCAGAGACGTGGATCCGCCACGCTGCTCCGGTAACATGCAGTTATTTACCTGCGATACGCAGCCTGTAAGTAACCGGCCCTGTCACGGATCGAACCTCGACAGGTTAATATCCACCAGCGCGGCGCTGTGTTTCACACTGTGATGACATGAGTGTCGTTTTACGCTGAACTTCGTGCTGATCCCAGACCTGAGCTGATGCTTTCCTGTTACTCAGGATTAATACTGAGAGTTTTACTGATGGATTGATGGCAGGTTTATAAAATAACAAGTTTTTTGGATGAAAAAGAAACAGGATGAGGATAAATCAGCTCAGAACTTTTTCCACCTTTATCATGAAGGATAATCTGTTCAGTTTATCTTTTATGGAGGAAAAAAACCCTCAAATAATTTGGTTTTAAATGTGTGCACATCCTTTTATAACTGTGGGCGTGGCTGTGTGTTCAGAATTAAACAGTCACATTCAAACCCATACTAAATATCAGTTATAGTCATCAGACCCTGTAATGGACTTAAGAGCTGATCAGGGTGTACTATCCTTTATCGCAGTATTGTCTGAGATAAGCTTCAGCCTCTCTGTGGCCTTCATAGGATCAAGTGCTTCGGGAAATTAAAAATAAATAAATGAGTGAAAAGCAACTAAAGTCACCCTGAATAAATTTCAGCTGTTCTGGTAAAATTGACATCGATAACCATGAGCACAGTACAAAGAACCAAAAGAACATCCTACCCTCGGTGAAACATGGTGGCGGCAGCATGAGTTCTTTATTTATAACTTTACTCCTGATGTAAGCATCTCGTAGCACTTGAAGCTGAATTGGGTGTTAAAATTAAACAGCAAGACCGAGATATTAACTTGTGATTATTCCTTCTCTTTCCAGATTATCACATCGTTGCCGACGGTTACGGTGGTAAAGGTTACCTGATTGGTCGTGAAGAGGAGTCACGTCTTGAAAGCATTGTTAAAGAAGCACAGCGGGAGTGTAATGACGGAAAGGCGGTGTTACTTAACGTTCTGATCGGAAAAACGAATTTCCGAGACGGCTCCATATCTGTGTAGCGGTGCGGTGTGCTGCTCTGACGCAATTCCGGAAAGCCGCTGCTGATTTATAAGAGTAAACACTGAGACGTGACGAGTCAAGCAGATAAAGACTGGAACTCTGCACAGGTTTAGTGTTGCTTTGGAAATCAGTGCTGTTTTCAGATATTAAAGTTTTTCTCTGTTATGTTTTATTAACGATTTTTAAATGATTAATTTAATTTTTATGATTGGTTTATGATTGGTTTTCGATTAAAGGAGAAAAACGTGAACTACAACCATATCATTTCTTCCTGTGTGTAAAATGTCAGGTTGATCGATTCTGGTTTCATGATTTTATGGACAGTTATTAAAAAATGCGTCTCAGAAGGATGATGTCATCCGGGCCCGAGTTAACATGTACGGGTTTAGGATTTTGGTTCAGTCGAGAAATTGTTCTTGTGCCTCGTGTCATTAGGAATAAAGCCATATAAATAAGCCACGCCTTATGGAATATATTGCTTGGTTAGTGATCGCCAGACTTTTCACAGTACATTATGGGCTATAACACACACACACACACACACACACACACACACACTCTCTCACACTCACACACACACACACACACACACACACACACACTCAGTCACTCACACACACACAACACACACACTCACTCACACACACACACACACACACACACACACACACACACACACTGGAGCAGTTGGGCAGCTCAGCCAATAATGTGGAGGAAGGGAAGGTGCAGCTCCCTCCCCCGCTGCCACGTGTGTTTCCTGCTGATTCAGGATTCAAACCATCGACCTTTTGGTAGTTCAATTCCTGAACCTACAGGAAAAATAAAATGTGTGGCAGTTGGGGGTGAGTTGCACCCTCCATTTGAGGTATCTGGGGGTGATGATGTCATCATTCTGAGATTTCTTCTGTAAGCATGCGTCCATAAAATCATTCAGACATCAGTTGTGTGCTTTATTACAGTTGTGACTGACTTCAGCCCTCGCGCCGCCCCTGTACACGGACCTTGGATTTCTAGCAATAAAAACGGATAGAACTCGGAGGCATCTCAAGATTTAAGGAGCTTGATTTATGTCTTTATATCTTTTGGTGATATTGTTTTGTTTATTCTTTTAATGAAAGTGTGTCATTAAGTTGAGAAGATTCAGCAGGGTCCCGTCTTTCACGAATAGATTCAGACTGAATGTTGCGCTGATGGAGTTTCCTGCTCGGGGTGAAAACCTGATGATTTCATCATCACACTTTATTTCACCTCATTTGAACTTCATAATTAATTTTGAGTAACCAGGCAACCTTTAGTACCGAGGAGCTGCAGAGCCATCAGCCTTTTTCTGCCTCGGCCAGGGTCGGCTGAGATGGGCACCAGCCTCCCCACGACGCTAATTAGGATTAAGTAGTTCAGGAAATGAATGAATGATCAGGAAGTTATTCATTAAAATATTTGATGATGGACAAAATTATAAATTTCACCCGAATAACTTTTACACTTCCAGTCAACTCGCAAAAGATTCATATTGCGATTGTAAACGTATACTGTACACTTTAATATATTCGTGAACCTCCAGCACCAATCAGACGTCAGTGTAATATTTTTGGATGAATGTGAAAATGAAATACAGGTTGATGAGCCAATCAGAAGCCAAGTCTCGTGGTGTTGCTCAGGAGTGGGAGGGCGTCTGTTTAGATCAGATGGTTTCAAATACGTTTTATTATTTTTTTTGGTTGAAGGTGGGACTGATGTCATTTTACATCAAAGGGCTGATGGACACCAGAATTCCGTGATACTGGACGTGGCGGTGGAATCGCGAAGCCTCACAGTGGACACCACTGAGTTTGTGGTAGTTTCTGGATATTTCTCAGAGAGTCATTCATGATTTCCTTCATCAAAGGAAGTTTTTGATGCAAATACAATAGGAATTAAAAATAAAGTTTATACATTTTTCTAGCATTTTATGTTAAATCTGAAAATCTGGACTAATCTTCATCTCCAAACCAGCTGGATGTTGCGCAGCGGCCCGATTTACTGCTCACAATAACCATTTTGTGTTCCAGCGATCAGTCATGAACACCGGAGACTATTTTGTGTGAAAGAAAAATGAAGTTTGAAACCAGGAAAATGTTTGTGTTCACGAGTCATGTTTCAGTGACACAAGATTTTAATGGTGGCTGCACATCAGCATAAGGTGCTGCATTAAATATCTGCAGGTCAGGGGTTTGAGACCCAGCGCTGCCACTAAAGGGCCCTTTAGCAAAGCCCTTCACCCTGCTTCAGGGGCTCGGTATCAAACCTCAACTTCCTAAAATGCTGCGGCGTATAAATCGGATTTTAACGTGCAACATGTAAATCATCGGCATGTGTGTTCGGTCCGATGGGGTTCCACGATGAATACTCAGCAAATCCTTAAACGCATGTGTCAGATTCAAGGCCCAATCTGGGCCCACCACCTTTATGTGGTTCCAAGTACGTGATTATTGTGCCCTCTTAGCACCAACTGTTACCATCAAACATAATTCATTGTCCATCTACTTAGTGGCGGAAACAACTATTTCGTGTCATTCGTGCATCAAGAAAGATCGTAGCTTTGCATGCTGCTGTCAAGAAAAGAAAAGTAAATAAAGTTATAGAGACGAATAATAAACTTAAACCTCTAAACTTGTAATGCTGCCATTTTGGAAAAAATGATCTTTGATTTAAAAAAATGTCAGCGCTAAATTCAGCTTGTTTACTCTCAGCTCAGAACTCAGTTCTTGTTTTCCCTTCACTGATCCCGAGGACGGAGTATTTACGCAGGGCTCCAGCAGGCGGCGCTGATCCCGATGACGGAGTATTTACGCAGGGCTCCAGTAGAGGGCGTTGTGAGCGCTCATTTGTTTTGTAAATGCACCACAGAAGAAGCAGAAGAACCGTCTCCACGAAAATATGTCCGACTGGTGTTTACATCTGGGATTTAATGGAGAAAGATGACCTCACTCCGGTGTTTGTGCGTAAAGATGCTCCCTGAGTTATACTTTAATCCACGACGTAAATTAAATTATCGTGTGAATTGAATCCCGATGGGGTTTTATTTCTCTCTGTGATGTGTCAGTAATAGTTTAAATCCGAAGCAGGACAAAATCAGAACCAGGAGACATTTTGGATTCAGTTTTTGGTGAGTGTTCTTTTGTTGTTTATTTATATTAATTTGTTTGTTTTTTTCTTTTAGCCACAGTCTTGAGACATAGTTTAATATCCGGTGAGTAGTTTGATTTCCTTAAATATTTGGTGCTATAAAGTTTTATGTCTAGATTTTAAGTAAAATATTTGTACTGTATGTTTTTCTGATCTAAGTCCATTTCAAAATAATCTTCACTTTTAAGCATCAGATTAAATCTCTAAATCGAATTAAAAGTGGAACAAGTTATGAACCTTATGAGTTAAAGATCTAGATTTTATTAATTGTAATCATATTTGATCCGTCTAATCCAGTTTAATATTTAAATGAAAGGTAAAGTCCGCTGGGCTTTTTCCACCCGAGTCCAGTGGCTCATCAGGCCGGTGCTCATCCCCGGTTTCTGTAGTGTGAAGCGACCAGGAATTCAACTCCTCCTGGATAGGATGCTGGTCCATCGCAGCTTCCCTTCCCAGTATATTTTACTGGTTCCCGTTTACACTGCTGGGGGAACAGAGGCAGGCTTGTGGTTAAGAGCTTGCCCAGGGGTCTTAGTACAGTGGGGGTCTAACTGGGATTTGCGCACACAACCTCCTGATCATGAGCGCAGCACCCTAACCACTATGCCACTGGCTCCTTAATATTTATATAATTTATATTAATATTTAACTCTTATAAGGTTCATAACATGTTCCAGTTTAAATCCGGTTTCCTGAGCCTCCTCCTTCTTCTTTTCCTTTCGGCTTTTCCCTTCAGGGGTCAGCGCAGCGAATCATCTGCCTCCATCTCACCCTATCCTCTGCATCTTCTTCTCTTACACCAACTACCTTCATGTCCTCCTTCACCACATCCATAAATCCTCTCTTTGGTCTTCCTCTAGGCCTTCTGCCTGGTAGTTACAACCTCAGCATCCTACCTGCAATATATTCACTATCCCTCCTTTGTACATGTCCAAACCATCTCAATCTAGCCTCGCTGACTTTGTCTCCAAAGCCTCTAACATGTGCTGTCCCTCTGATGGACTCATTCCTGATCCTATCCATCCTCGTTACTCCCAAAGAGAACCTCAACATTTTCATCTATGCTACCTCCAGCTCTGCCTCCTGTCTTTTCCTCAGCACTACTGTTCCTAAACCATACAACATCGCTGGCCTCATCACCGTCTTGTACACTTTTCCTTTCATTCTTGCCGATACCTTCCCTTCACACATCACACCCGACACTTTTCTCCAACCATTCCAGCCTACCTGCACACGCTTCTTCACTTTTCCACACTCTCCATTGCTTTGGACTGTTGAGCCGAAGTACTTAAAATCCTCCACCTTTTTTATTCCTGTTTCCTGTGACCTTACCATTCGTCTTGTGTCTTTGTCGTTCACACACATGTATTCTGTCTTACTGAGGCTAACCTTCATTCCTCTCCTTTCCAGGGCATACTTTCACCTCTCTTGATTTTCCTCCACTGGTCCTCTGCTCTCACTACAGATCACAATGTCATTTGCAAACATCATAGTCCATGGAGATTCTTGTCTAACCTCATCTGTCAGCCTGTCCATCACCATAGCAAACAACAAGGAGCTCAGAGCTGACCCTTGTTGCAGTCCCACCTCCACCTTGAACTCTTCTGTCATACCAACAGCACACCTCACCACTGTCTTACATCTCTCTTACATGTCCTGCACCACTCTAACTTACTTCTCTGCCACTCCAGACTTCCTCATGCAATACCACAGTTCCTCTCTCGGCACCCTGTCATATGCCTTCTCCAGATTTACAAAGGTGCGATGCTGTTTCCTCTGACCTTCTCTGTACTTCTCTATAAACATCGTCAAAGGAAACACTGCATCTGTGGTGCTCTTTCTTGGCATGAAACCAAACTGTTCTTCACAAATGCTGACCTCTGCACTTAGTCTCGCTTCCACTATTCTTTCCCATAACTTTATCGTATGACTCATCAGGTTTATCCCTCTGTAGTTGCCACAACTCTGCACATCTCTCTTGTTCTTAAAAATGGGCACCAGCACACTTCTCCTCCATTCTCCCGGCATCCTCTCACTCTCTAAGACCTTGTTGAATGTTCTTGTCGGAAAATCTACTGCTACCTCCCCTAGACATTTTCATACCTCCACCGGTATGTCATCAGGACCAACTGCCTTTCCACTCTTCATCCTCTTCAATGCCCTGCTCACTTCACCCTTGTTAATCTTTGCTACTTCCTGGTCCTCAGCTTTCACCCCTTCTGCTCTTTTTTTCCTCCTTCATCGGTTCTTCAAAGTACTCTTTCCATCTTCCCAGCACACTTCTGTCATCAGTCAATACATTTCTCTTCTTTTCCTTTTGGCTTTTTCCCTTTATCAGGGGGCGCCACAGCGAATGATTCGCACGTTTGATTTGGCATAGGTTTTAACGTGTCCTTCCTGACACAATCCTTTAGAAAGGGACAGAAACACGCTGACGGCTTTGCAGCTTACTTTTTCTGAAAGTCAGCAATGGTTCTTTTACATGCCTCACACCATAGACAGTGAGAGACATGGCCCGCCTTTGATAACCCAGTTAGATGCACTGGGGGAGACAGTGACAACCTTGTGGAGAGTGGGACTCGAAGCCTCAACCTTAGGATCAGTGATCCAGTGCTCTTTACCACTAGACCACCACTGCCCCACAACAATTTTTAGACAAATAACACTATTTATATTGGGGGGGCAAAATGTTTTCCTCTTCCTGGGGGGGCAGAAAATGATTGAGAAGCACTGGCCTGTGGACATGCCTCCCACCTCTCCTTCAACCAACAGTAGTGCAGTTTCCACCAGCACCCTGTTGGTTAACAGCACTGATGATGGTCGTTGTTAACCCGGGCCTTGACCGATCTGGTTGGTAGTCATATTGATGATCTGCATAGCTGATTTGGCACAGGTTTTACATTGGATACCCTTCTTGACACAATCCTCTACATCCTCCCAAACTCATATCACTTAACACAAATACGTATATTTTACCTAATATATTAAAGATAAACATGTAAAAACAATAAATATTTCATAATAATAATACATGTACATTAACAATAAATAGTAATAAAACAAGAATAAATAATAAGTAAACTCACCCTTCCAATCATTGACTGTGGCAAAGATGTCATGTGGGTCGGCATGAGGTGGTGTGTAACAGACAGAGGAGGAGAATTTTGTGCATGTGTACGCTACAAATGCCAGTGACGAAAGGCTTGTGGTGAGCTCCCACAAGGCCAGTGCTTCTCAAATAGTGGGACGCGTTCCCCTTGGGGGGTGCAGTGTGCTGCCAGGGGTGGCATGCATGACCCTGGGGAACATGCTTTTTGCCATACTGTACTAGAATTAAGTGTAAGCGCGCATCCTCTACAGTAGGTGGCAGTGGAACTCTCACGGTGTTCTCTATGGTGTAGGGGAAAAAGCACTGAGCAAACGATATGAAGTGCAGTAAACATTATTTATAGTGTCGCTTGGGGGTGAATTTTTTTTTTTTTTTACTTCCTATAGGGGGCATCACAGAAAATAATTGAGAAGCACTGCACAAGGTGTTCTCAGAGCAGAGGAACACACGCGAAATAATACGAGATTATTCGGCTCGGAAAAGCCATTGCCCCAGTAGAGCTCGTAAAACAAAAGTTTGCTCATTGGATGGGGCAGATTTTTGGTGGGATTGAAGCTTGTATCATGAAAAATTCGTTATAAAAGACACTCGTAAGTCAAGGTACCACTGTATCTCTAGTGTGAACGGGGTGTTTTGTGCAGTAATACTATTTTGATGCAATATTCTACCCCAAGTTATTTGTATAGTTTGGTTTTGAGGGTTTTTCTTTCTTTCTTTAAGAGGAACACCATGCTTTAGTTTAGACCTTTGGACTTGATCATGGAGGCTCCAGAGGTTCAGCCATGCTCTTCACACACTTGTGATCCTCTTCTCTCGCAGGTACTATGTGTCGGGTTCTGTCTGTAATTATCTGACGTTTGATTTTGTTTAATTTTTACGTTACACAAGCGACACACCCAGTTTTTTAATTCTTCATGTTTCAGAGATTTTAATGATGTTCTTCATCAGATGGCTTAAACTTGATCTTTATATAGATTTTTTTACTATTTATCTCTTGTAATGTTAACATTACAAAAAACTTATTAAACAACGAGCACTGAAGATGGATAAGTTTTGCTTCAGCATTCATGCAGATTGTGTGTAGATTCTTCTGTTGATCATATTCCTGCCTTGCTCGCTTGGTATCTGGTGCTATACAAGTCTTGCTCTCTCCTCAGAGTCCATGCACAGTCAATAAATACTCATTATTTTCTATGGTAACTGCAGTATTATTGATCTTTAATTTATTTTTAGTTTTGTGGGTCAGGAGAAACATGTATGACGTTCAGTGGACTGATGTCAGGTTCTGTGGGAGGCATCGTCCCTGTTGGACTTCAGAAACATATAAAAAAAGAGGATCTTGCAGAAGACGACAGCCTTTGTGAGTCACCAGGATGTTTTAAACTCCAGTCTGTTCATCACGAATACATCTAGGTTCAATTAGCTTTATTCATTTGCTCATTTACACACACATTTTCTAAGCTGATTAATTCTAATTAGGGTTGGAGGCAGGCTGGCACCAATCTCATCTGATTCGACTCAGGCGAGGGCCAGGTGCACCCTAAATAGCCAATTAGTCTACTGTACCTTAATTTTGATCTGCTTGTGGGAGAAACCCAAAGGAGCCTCACACATGCACAGGGAGAACATGGAAATTCCTCACAGAAAAACCCATGAGGTGGACATGCTAACCACGGTGCCACTCATTCGATTAGCATAATACAAGTTAATGTGAGTGAACCACGTCAGGGTTCTTTTTTTTATGCCATCCATCCATTTTTTTCCACTTATCCGGTCACAGAGGAAACATGCCTAGGAGAGAAACCCAGAAATTCAACACTCCAGCTCCTCCTGGAGGTTCTGAGGCATTCTTAGGCCAAGTAGCATATATCATCCCTCCTCAGAGTTCTGGATCTGCCCCGGGACATCCTCCCATTGGATTTTTCACAGAAAACCTCTAAAGGGAGGCAAGTGAGAAGCATCCTAATCAGATGCCTGAACCACCTCAGCTAACTCTTTTTGATGTGAAGGAGAAACGGGCAAGGGTGAGCTTTTTCTGCTCCATCCAGCTAAGTTGGACAGGGCGTATACATCATGTTGCGATCTTCTATCCTTCTGTCATTCCTTCATAATGTTTTTCTGGAGCATGTTCCCAATCTCAACCGACTTGATTCGGGCAAGGGCCGGATATGGTATGTGTGAATACATCTGGAGATGGCAGTCTCACAAACCTGTTTAATGTCCCTGTGACCTTGCCCTTTGACCTTGAACATAGAAAATGTGCGTCTGAACACGCACCCTGAAGTACAACACCTATTGGTATAAAATATTGAGTTATGTAGGAATAACGGCCATTCAGAGCACTTTTGATGGAGTTGAACTTTGATAAATTAATTGTCTCATCAGTAGATTTTTAAAGGATTATTTGATTAAATTATGATTTAATACATTAAAATTACATAACTTAGTAATTTTTGGATGATGACCCTTGTCTTACTTTAGCTTATTTTACTTCTGCTAAAAGGTATAACATGGACACATTATATATTTTTAATATATACTGTATTTGTACTTCCCACAAATATATTTTAAACTTTTCAGTATGTATATTGAATTAACATTTTAATTTCAGGCGAATTGATGTCTGGTTCTGTGGGGCAGGTCACCCCTGAGCGAGAGATGCATATAAAAAATGAAGAACCTGAGGATGATATATGTAAGAAAATATTGTGTATTATTAACATTTTATACCATTTTTATATTGTTGGGTTGTTTTTTTTTGTTTGTTTGTTTTTTTTAGTTTGAAAGTATTTAAATACAATTGTGTTTTGAGGTGATGGGGCTTCAAACTCGGTGGATGCCCTGGTCCAACAAAACCAGGACTGTCAGAGGAAGAATATAAAAGAGGAAGAGTCTGAATATCTAGCCAGAGGTAAAGTGAAGGTGTTGTAAGGTTCTGTGTGTTTATTACTTGGTGTGAATAAATGACCCGAGTTATGTCGCCAGTGAAATGTTTCCTTTCAGATAAATGGGTAGAATGGGACTTAACCCCTTTGTGCCTGTGGATGTTAAATACGTATTTGGGCCTAATTGGATGATGTACTAAGTTGCATTGTCACTTAACCTCAGGTTTAATTAAGAGCACAGTATTGTCTTCATTTCTGTGTTTTTTTTATTTATTTATTTATTTTTTGACATTGCAATCTGCTAAAATATGTTTGACAGTTACAAGACCATTTCCATTTCCATTCACCATTTATAGATCGTTTCACTCGTGTGAGAGAACAAACATAATTTTCAGAGTAAAACAAATTTTGTAGAGCATTTAAAGTTTTGACTTTAAACATTACTCTCTATAAACCCTATACATCCCGAATGAAGAATCCCGCAGTTTAAGGAAAACCTTCCCTCAGACGACACAAGGAGGAAACCTTGAGAGGATCCAGACACCAGAGGGAAACTAGATTAAAAATAGGAACCCTGGAGCAGAAACTTCAGTATAGTTTAACATGGCATGTTGGTTTTATTATACAGTGGTACCTTGGTACTCGAACGCTTTAGAGGTTGAACAAATCGGAATTCAATCAAAAAAAATCCAGGTTTTTTTTTTTTTTGTCCCAGAAGTCGACCAAAATCTGGAAGTCGTACGCTAAAAAAGTGTGAGAAAAAAAACGAGACTGAGAGGGAGGGAAAATGCGCCCTTTCTGCAAATCCGGAAGTTGTTGATACTATGTATCACCCTGATAAAGTTAGCACTGTTCTGGTGAGGTCTGAAAGTTGTTGATACCATGTATCGCTATGAACACCTTTAACGATGAGGTCATGAGCCACTTCCGTAAGGTTTTGAAAAGAAGGCAGAAACAAGCCATGTTAGAAATGTGCTTCAAGAAAAGAAAGGAACATCCTGAAGAAGAGTCATCCATGCCAAAGCAAGTAGCAAGAGAAAAAAACACCTTTGGCTGATTCACCTGAAGCTCTTATGGAAGGGGATCCGCCTCCTCTCTCCCTCTTTGTGATGGAAGGAGATCAGCCTCCTCTCCCCTCTCTGTTATGGAAGGGGATCCTAACCTCTCTCCTTCACCAACATTTATGTATGCCAACTGCTCACCACCACAAAGGTAAAAATTTAATTTAATTTAGTGTGTTATGGTCCCTTTGGTGAGAGACTCTGGTTTTGGCGGCTCTAACTCTATTTTTTAATGCATGCAGGTGCTGAAGAGGGGCGTGGCTGTCACAAGCGGGTGGAGTGCTAATCACACACACCTGATTCCACTTAGCAATCACCGGGCTTCTCTAACTGTGACTATGATTTCCCCGTGATCTCTTCCATCACACTCTGTCTCCTGAATTTTTGGGTCTGGCTGAATGTTCCTGGCGACACAGAATCTTCTAGTCTTTCTGTGACATCAGGAACATTCAGCCGGACCCAAAAATGCAGGAGACAGGGTGTGATGAAAAACGGGTTAAGCTTTATTATTCACAGGGAAGGCACTAGAGCACGTGTACACCGTAGTCACTGTTAGAGAAGCTCGGTGATTGCTAAGTGGAATCAGATGTGTGTGCTTGGCACTCCATCCGCTTGTGACAGCCACGCCCCTCTTCAGCACCTGCATGCATTAAAAAATAGAGCATGTGTATATATATATATATATATATAGAGAGAGAGAGAGAGAGAGAGAGAATTGGAGCCACCAAAACCAGAGTCTCTCACAACAGACCATAACACAGTGTACTGTATTCAATTTTTTTTTCACTTAATTTGCGGACCTATGGTATGAGTTACGGTACTGTTAACTTCTGTTCAAAAGACGACGGAACAGATTAAGATCATTTACATTGTTTGTAATGGGAAAAGCGGATTCAGAATTTGACCATATCGGAATTCGACCAGCCGTCGGGAATTAATTATGGTCGAGTACCGAGGCACCACTGTGACTGTAATGAGAATCTTATCCTAACCATTTCAGGTGGTAGGGACGCTGATAACGGTGTAATGGTTAAAGACGAGTTTTATTAGTTCTGAGTGCAAGCAAGGACTCCCTCATGACTGTGTTTCTAATGGAACACGTTTTCTGTTCCAGAAATGAACGCTGCCCATTTGGAAGTCTTGTCCTGCTCTTGGTGTTCGCTTTCTTGTACATCACAGACTTACCTCCACAAACACAGTGAAAGATGCCACTATGAGGAATATGAGAGACTAAAATCAGGAGAGATAAAGTACGACAGTCCTGTTCCAACAATGAGCACCGCGAGTGAATATACAGTATCCGAAAACTCCACCAATCAACGAACAGAAAAAGAAGTCCATCAGTGCTTGCAGTGTGGTAGGAGTTTTACTACCCGCAGTAGCCTTCAACGACACCAGTACATTCACACGGGGGTGAAGCGATATCAGTGCTCACAATGCGAGAGGAGTTTTATCCAGCGGCGAGATCTCAAAGAGCACCAGGTCGTCCACACGGGAGAGAGGCCGCATCACTGCTCCGAATGTGGGAGGAGCTTTTCTCGACAACGTGACCTTCACGTACATCAACGTATTCACACCGGAGAGAAACCGTATCAGTGCTCAGAGTGTGGGAAGGGTTTCCTCCGGCAGCCCGAACTCCAGGCGCACCGACGCGTTCACACAGGAGAGAAGCCCTATCAGTGCTCACAGTGTGGGCGGAGTTTCAATAACCAGAGTAATCTCAGACGACACCAGAGCGTTCACACAGGGGTGAAGCGATATCACTGCTCTCAGTGTGACATGAGTTTTACTCAGTGGCGAGATCTCCGACAACACCAGGTCCAGGTTGTTCACGTGACAGAGAAGCCACATCGTTGCAAGGATTGTGGGAAGAATTTTTCCAGACAGCGTGAACTCCAGGCGCACCAACGCGTTCATACAGGAGAGAAGCCGTACCAGTGCGCAGAGTGTGGGAGGAGTTTTACTATCCACAGTAATCTGAAACGACACCAGCGAATCCATACGGGGGTGAAACCGTATCAGTGCTCACAGTGCGAGAGGAGTTTTAGTCAGTGGCGAGATCTCCAAGAACATCAGCGTGTTCACACGGGAGAGAAGCCGTATCACTGCTCAGAGTGCGGCAAGGATTTTTCTCGGCAGCGTGAACTCCATGCGCACCAACGCGTTCATAGCGGAGACAAGCCGTATCGGTGCTCACAGTGCGGGAAGGGTTTCACCGTCCACAGTAGCCTTCAGCGACACCAGTACATTCACACGGGGGTGAAACCGTATCAGTGCTCGCAGTGCGAGAGGAGTTTCATTCAGTGGAGTGATCTCAAAAAACACCACCGCATTCACACAGGAGAAAAGCCCTATCACTGCTCTGAGTGTAGGAGGAGTTTCATGCGACAACATGAACTCCACGCACACCAAACCGTTCACACTGGAGAGAAACCGTACCAGTGCTCAGAGTGTGGGAGGTGTTTCCTCCGACAGCCTGAACTCCAGGCACACCAGCGCATTCATACCGGAGAGAAGCCGTATCAGTGCTCACAGTGTGGGCGGAGTTTCAATAAACAGAGTAATTTCAGGCGACACCAGAGCGTTCACACTGGGGTGAAGCGATATCACTGCTCCCAATGCGACATGAGTTTTGTCCAGCGGAGTGATCTCCGAGAGCACCAGGTTGTCCACACGGGAGAGAAGCCGTATCATTGCTCCGAGTGCGGGAAGAATTTCTCTCGCCAGCGTGAACTTCACGTACACCAACGCATTCACACCGGGGAGAAGCCGTATCAGTGCTTACAGTGTGGGAGGAGTTTTACCACCCAGAGTAGCCTCCGGCGACACAAGTACATTCATACCGGAGTGAAGCGCTACCACTGCTCACAGTGCGAGAGAAGTTTCATCCAGTGGCGGGATGTGAAAGAGCACCAGGCCATTCACACGGGAGAGAGGCCATACCACTGCGCCGAGTGTGGGAGGAGCTTTTCCCGACAGCGTGAGCTTCATATACACCAACGCATTCACACCGGAGAGAAACCGTATCAGTGCTCAGAGTGCGGGAAGGGTTTCCTCCGACAGCCCGAACTCCAGGCGCACCGACGCATTCACACCGGAGAAAAGCCGTATCAATGCTCACAGTGTGGGCGGAGTTTTACTATCCGGAGTAACCTCAGACGACACCAGCGCATTCACACGGGGGTGAAGCAGTATCAGTGCTCACACTGCGACATGAGTTTTATCCAGCGGAGAGATCTGAAGGAGCACCAGGTTGTCCACACGGGAGAGAAACCATATCGCTGCTCAGAATGTGAGAGGAGCTTTTCTCGACAACGTGAACTCCACGTACACCAGCGCATTCACACCGGGGAGAAGTTGTACCACTGTTCGGAGTGTTCAAAAGCTTTTAATCGTCAGAGCAATTTCCTGCAGCACCTGGTGATTCACACCGGAGAGAAACCGTATCGGTGCTCACTGTGTGGAAAGAGTTTCAGTCGACAGCTCGACGCCCAGCGACACCAGCGAACCCACACAGGGGAGAAGCCGTATCCGTGCTCGCAATGTGGGAAGAGCTTTACTGATAAAACGAACCTGAAGGTCCATCAGCGGACTCACAGTGGAGAAAAGCCGTATCGGTGTTCGCAGTGCGGGAAGAGGTTCACTCGTCAGAGTACCCTTAAAGCTCACTGGCGCGTTCACACACAGCGGGCCCTGCAGACCAGCGGGGTGTTCACAGTAGGAGAAGGCTACGTGGCTACTCCGCATAATGATCTCCCGTGACCTCGGCACCATCACACGCGTTCTGGGCTCCGTATGGCCATTTCTGTATGGCGTTTGCATGTTCTCTTTGTGCTTGCATGGGCTTCCCCTGGGTACTCCAATTTCCTCTGACAGTCCAAAGACGTGCACAGTAGGCTGATTGGCTGTTCCAAATCAAACCTCGACGTGAGTGTGAATGGTTGTGCATGTGTTGGCCCAGCGATGGACTGGTGTGGTGTTTAGGGTGTACCCTGTCTTCACACAGGTTTGGCTGAGACAGGCTCCAGCCTTCCCGCGATCCTGATAGGATTAAGTGGTTCAGCAAATGAGTGAGTGAAAAGAGTTTGGGGAATAAATGAATAATTTATGAAATGGTTGTTGAGATTTAGAGTTACATGAATCTTATTCTGCAGAAGTTGAATTTTAAAAGCGGTGATGGCTCGAAAATCCCTCATGAATGTTCCATGTCCTGCTGCTGTATTTAGGCACTTGGATAAATCCAAACACTCCCTGCGTGCTGAATAAAACAGCATCTCATGAAACCTGGAAGATTGCCAAAGCGTGTTTATGTAAAATGTGGTCTTGAGGGTATTGTGCAGTTCATGAGGTCCACGACAGCCATCATTTTTGTCCAGAATGAGTTTCTGCAGCTTGCCCAGGTTGTCTGATTGAAATCCCATGATTCTTAAAACAGTGAGTCTGAGGCCGTCAGGTAGAACATCCAGACCTCCATCACTTTCAAGCCTCTCGTCATTTTATGTCTTTTCAATTGGCAGTGTTCATGTCTACCAAGCACCGCCACCCAGACGGACGCTATAATAATGGTCCAAAATTTTTCAAATAAGTGCACTTTGATGTGATGACATGAAATGGTAATCGTGATAGAATTACATTCCTAAATATGTGATTTCAGTGCTGCAGTACAGTATGAGGAATTTTCATGAAGTCAGGTTTTTTTTTTTTTTTAAATGCAAATATGTACATTAACCACTTGCTCTTCGAATATCAACTTTTGTTGAGCTCTTAAACCTAAAACCAGACTTAAACAAGCTGGAATCTGTGTGCTGAGCTCTGTAAACAAAACAGTCTGAAAATAATAACTGTATGATAACATTGAAAAATGTATCCAAGTGCCTCCTGTATTTAAGAACGTTATGAGCAATAGGAATATGAATGCATTTAAAATATTTGATAATTTATCTGTGAAATATGAAGTAGAGCTGCATGTTCTTTAGTTTTTGTTAGAAACGGTATGTACGGACTATATCCTTCTAATAAAACGTTCTTTCATTTTGAGAACATGTCGACCAACTGAGTACATCATTCTGTTATCATTGTGATTAATGTGTTGAAATAACTAGTGTATTTTGATTTTTATACAAATTAAATAAATATTTTGTGAGACTCAGTCGTTTTATGGGTGGATTATATGAAGCCTAAAATGTGAGCGTGATGACGGAGCTGTAATGAACGGAAGTGTCCAGTAGGCGGCGCTGTGAACATTTCACCAACACCGTAGAGTCGCAGCAGAGGCGGAGCTGCAGGGAAATGCTGAGGTAAAATCATCAGTCTGACAGTAGCACTGAGTGAACTGGATGGTGACACAGATTGATAAAACCCTCGGTATTGTGTCTGTATTTAAGGATTTTTTTTAAGGATGTAAATGCTTATTGTCGGAGTTATCAGTGACCAAATCCCAAACATCTCCGTTCTGTCCCCTCAGGATTATACAGGCTGAGCTCACTCCCTGCTCAAAAAGAGAGCATTTGGGATTCAGTTCCACTCAGAAGATGACTGAGGGAGCTGTAGACAAAACCAATGTTACATTTCCTGTTCATCAACTTTGTTCTGTAAATCCATCAGGGTTATAAATGTCTGTTTGAGTTTAACTGATTGAGGTGAATTGGATGAGCGCAGTCATAATTATTATTATTTTTTTCCAATAAAGCCTAGTTGAATACCCTAAAACCACTATATATTTGTTCAATAGTCTTTAAGCTTGCAAATCCACCCAAAGGAATTTAATGTTTTGGAGCCTGACCCAGAGCGAACAGGAATACTGTAAATCCCAACATGGCGTTTGGAAATCTTGCTGCTTCTGAAAAATTACCACCCGAAGGCCCTTGAATCTATTTGTACAAATAAAAATTCACACATTGTTATTTTGCATCACATAATTCATGGATACAACTTTTTTGTTTTGTTTGATAACAGTACAGTGCAGATTACAGTGGAGTGTCTTTTGCATGCCGAGGTGGAACCTGCTGCATTCACTGATACCGTATGTTTGCTATTTTATTTTTTATCTAATACACAGGTGTGAATGCTGTCATGGATCAAAGCGGAATGCTCTGCTAATATTGTCAATTTAAATGAACAAAAATACAAAAAGGTCATTTTTTGTCATTCCCATGTTAGAAATTAGGGGTCCAAGGGGTGTGGCATCTTAAGTGGAAATGTACTTAAAAGAAGCGCATATTAATGAGAGTATTTCTGATACTTTCTTTAAAACTATGACGGCGTCCCTTTAACTGTTTGACAACCAAAATCTCAGTCTCATCCTGCTTTGGGATTTATACTGTTTATTTATCTGTGTACATGAATGCAGGGGTTTTTCTTCACATTTTTTAGACCAAGTTAGAAACAGTGGCCCTGGGGAAAAGACAGGAGACAGAGCTGGAGGTAGCAGAGATGAAAATGTTGAGGTTCTCTTTGGGAGTAACGAGGATGGATAGGATCAGGAATGAGTACATCAGAGGGACAGCACATGTAAGAGGCTTTGGAGACAAAGTCAGGGAGGCTAGATTGAGATGGTTTGGACATGTACAGAGGAGGGATACTGAGTATATTGGCAGTAGGATGCTGAGGTTGGAACTACCAGGCAGAAGGTCTAGAGGAAGACCAAAGAGAAGATTTATGGATGTGGTGAAGGAGGACATGAAGGTAGTTGGAGTAAGAGTAGAAGATGCAGAGGACAGGGTGAGATGGAGACAGATGATTCATTGTGGTGACCCCTGAAGGGAAAAGCCGAAAGGACAAGAGGAAGAAGATACAGTATATATATATCGATTGTCAACTTGGTTTACTTACTTATTCCTTCCTCCTGAAGTTCGAAGGTTGTGAAGTCGCAGTTTAAATAATGTTTAGAGTTAGGAAGTGACAAGCACTTACTGTCTGTCAGAGGATTTTGGAATTAACACAAACAAGACTTGATGTTGAACACAGCACATCCCAGGCCGGCGTCAGCAGTCTGATCTTTGAATTTGTGATTGTTGACGTTCAGAGTTTCTTCCTGGTTGAGCAGCGTTCATTCAGGAAGCTGATCGAGAGAATCGGTGGAGGTGAAACAGTCATGTGCAGAAATGCTCTAATCCAGCGCACGGAGAGAGAATTTACTGATATGAAGGGAAACTTGATTGCAGCATTTCAGAAAGTGACACACGTGTGCACGACAGATGTGTGGACTGCATGGAACAGACGCTTCTTCATTATGACATGTCACTGGATCGAGGAGAACTCTGGAAAGGAGGTCTGCAGCTCAGGCCTGCGTGCGTGTGAAGGGAGGGCATACATTTGATATTATTGCTGCTAAAATCTGTGAAATACATGTGGAGTACAAAATACAATACAAAGTCAGGGCCACTGTTACAGACAATGGAAGCAACTTTGTGAAGGAGTTCCATGAATTTGAACCATCTCAGGAGACAGGCCCAGATGAACCGGATGATAGAATAAGCTTTCTGGATATGGATACCGATCTGCAGATGGAAGGAAATGAAGACCTTAACCCCCCCCCCACCCACCCCCCAATCAGAGATCTGCAGCACACACACGCAACCGGATTGCCACCAAAGCTGTGGCTACAGCAGTGTCAAATGGGCCGTTCTGGAAATGGTACCGAAGTGCTATGGGTAAGTGTGCATCTCTCTGGAACAAGGTACACCGGTCACCAGAAGCTGCACAAGCCTTGCAAGGTATTGCTACATGAGGCTTTCTGTTCCACGTGTCTCAACATGGAGCTCTGAATATATGGCCATTTCCAAACTGGTTGGAATTACAGATCAGCTGGATGACATCTACACAAGGCTTGGAGTCACCAGACTGCATCCTCATGAGCTGAGTTTCCTTGGGGAATATGTAACTGTATTCCAGCCTCTTGATCAATGCATTCATCTTCTGCAGAAGGAGAAAATGTGTTTTTTTGGATTCCTCATTCCAAAATGTCTTTGTTGGCGGTAACACAGCTAGTTGGGCTGAAATTGTACATAGAAACCCCACCTGAGCATTCACAGATGCAAAAAAATGCAAATATACTGGCCTGGCTGAATGTGTTGAAACACGTGTGTGTCCCCTATCAGTTACCAAAGTGAAAGCAACCCCAACCTCGCCTTGTGATTGGTCAATTTCACCAGTTCGGTGAAACAGCGATTCTCATTGGCCGGTACTGTCTTAACAACAAAGGCGGAAAGCATGATGGAGGGGGACAGTGATGAGGAGGGAAAAAAACTGTTCTCTGTCACTATTAAAAATCCCATCGTGAAAATAATAAATAAATTAACTCGTTTCAAATTGAGCAACACATTTGCTGACATTTTCGAACAAACACAAGTTAATTATAAACCGCCAGGAACAGCATGGAGAGTGACGAAGGTATTTGTTAGTTGTTGAGTGCAATATTATAAGTTGATATGTTGAAGAAACCTTGATACTCTGTTGATTACACTATTAAAAGAATAAACTTTGACATATTTGAAATCAACATACACATACTAAATAAGATATTTATTTCATTCTACCGTTTTACAACATCACACACATAATATAGCATGATGTATGAAAAATATTTGCCCGGGCAGTGGTGGTCTAGTGGTAGGGCACAGGATCGCTGATCCTAAGGTTGGGGGATCGAGTCCCCACAGGGTTGTCACTGTCCCCCCAGTGCAGCTAACTGGGTTATCAAAGGCGGGCCATGTCTGTCACTGTCTATGGTGAGAGGTTGATGTAAAAGAACCATTGCTGACTTTCGTAAAGAGGAGCTGCAAAGTCGTCAGCGTGTTTCTGTCCCTTGCTAAAAAGGGTTGTGACAGGAAGGGCATCCGACTTAAAAACCTCTGCCAAATCAAATGTGTGAATCAGATGATTCGCTGTGGCGACTTCCGAGTAAAAGGGAAAAAGCCGAAAGGAAAAGAAGAAGAGTATGAAAAATATTTCCCCGCGAATCCCGGGTGGCCTGCACAGGCATAAAAATTTTTTTTCCTCCCTCCCGGGTGAATCTTTTTTTTATCAAGTTATTGCCAACAAAGAACTTTTAAAGCCTGGCTTTACTTTTAAATTAGCAAATTTTATGTCCACATTAAAACCGATCTCTTATATTTCCAACACTCTGGCAGGTGACCTTATCACAACTTTAACACCTGAACCATGACCTCCCACCTTCATCTCATCCGTTCAGTAGCTTAACACCTGGTTTGTGTAAAGTACTGTCCATGCTGTTCATGCATTAAAAGCTACAAAAATATCACATTGTTCTATTGGAGGCTGAAGCTTGCTGCCTGCTGTATTCTTGGATTTCATGTTTCTTTGTTTGTTCTTGTTTTTTTTTTTTTTTTTCGTAGATGGACACTCAGGGTGTTAATATTACTATCGCTGTTCTTATTGTCTTTATTCAAAAGCAACTTTTTCTATTTTGTAAAAGATTTTGATTGTTGTGTTTCTCTGTTTCTGCACTGAGTTGATGGCACATTGTTGATACTCACCAGCATGTGGTTCCTCACCACATCCATAAATCTCTTATAATATACAGAGCGTTCCTGCAGGTGGCGCTGTGAATGACGCCTCCTCTATTAGCCCCGAGTAGAAGAAGAAAAAGCGCTGTTTACTTTTTCTCTCTGAATGAAAGGTTTATTTTCTTCCTGCTGTAAATCAGCTTTGTCAGAACGTTGCGTTTTAAATGGTCATTCGAGGACATTTTCTACGTTCTATCTTGAACCCTGAGGTAAATAAAACTAAACTGAACATCTCTGTTAGTTTCTCAACTGGAGTGACTGAAACCTAAAAATATTTACACTGCGGTATCGATTGTTAACTCGGTTTACTTATTCCTTCCTTCTTAAGTTCGAAGGTTGTGAAGTCGGAGTTGAAGTAATGTTTAGAGTTAGCAATTGATAAGCACTTACCATCAATCAGAGGATTTTGGAATTGTCCTTCTGGTTTATCCTCCTTTTCCAGGCTCTCCTGATCCGAGTTTCTAATGGACTCGGCACAGCTCGGATCCAGATGTTCTGGAAAAGTTCCACACACTGCTGCTCCTGCTGACTCCCGGAGAACAATTAGCCATGTAAAGGTAACCATCTCATCTGCTGGGCTTTTTAAAGCCGACTCTTAAACCCCCCCTGAATATTGAAACGGGTCAAATAAGGCTCGACTCTGATAAAGAAAACCGAGCTTTTCTGTGATCCTCACCTGATTGAAATGTTTACGAGGCAAAAGATGAGTCTAACTTTGTGAATGTTCTTCTGTTGATCAGATTCTCTCCAGTGTTGTGAAGAAGGAAGAACCTGAAGATAAAGATCATTTCTGTAAGTCAGGGAGTCACATTACAGTCCAACCAGATGCTCCATCACAATTTTATATCCGACTTGGTTTAGGCTGGGATTAAACCTCATCACAGGCTTTTCCAGTCTTTGTTTTGGGTTGTGTACAGTTGGGAGATAAATAGATTTTATGGTGATTCAGGATACCGGCCACTTAGAACCAGGTTGTTCTATCTCCAGAAAAGTAGTTTTTGAGTTACAGCCATTTAAAAGTTCCAGGGTTCACGGAACATTTAATGATTGCTTGATTTTAACATTATTTGGTACATATGTGAGAAATTTGACAGCCCATTTAAAACGGCTATCAGAATTGACTTAATTCCTTTCATTATCTCAAAAATTAAATCTTTGGTGTTAGAACAATTGTCAATTGTTCAAAATCTTCATTTCCAGAGTGTTCTATTTAAGATTTCTACACAGAAGTAATGCTAAAACCTACATCTTTATTTCAAAAAGAAGTAACTCCATGTGCTAGTAAATGTTTTAATGAAATAAAATGTTACAAAACACCTGTATCGTGGGCAGTATACAAAGAAAATAAGGGTGGTGGAATGCCTAGAAACTGACGCCCTGTTTTTACCTTAACAACGCATCTCAATAACAGTATTAGAATTAATTACTAATAATTAACATATATATTAATTAATGTCTGTCTGTCTTCCTTTCGGCTTTTCCCCTTTTACTCGGGAGTCGCCACAGTGAATCATCTGATTCGCACGTTTGATTTGGCAGAGGTTTTTAGGTCGGATGCCCTTCCTGTCACAACCCTTTTTAGCGAGGGACAGAAACACGCTGACGACTTTGCAGCTCCTCTTTACGAAAGTCAGCGATGGTTCTTTTACATCAACCTCTCACCATAGACAGTGACAGACATGGCCCGCCTTTGATAACCCAGTTAGCCGCACTGGGGGGGGACAGTGACAACCTTGTGGAGAGTGGGACTCGAACCCCCAACCTTTGGATCAGCGATCCAGTGCCCTATACCACTAGACCACCACTGCCCCTATATATGTATTAATTAATATTATATATTAATACATACACTTTACATATATATTATTTTAACTTTAAAATTAACTTTACTCATGTATTATATAGTAATATGTTATTATAATTTTATATATATATTTAAATATAATTATTATTATATAATATATTAATAATATTATCATATAATAAAATTAACTTTACTCATATGTATTATATAGTAATATGCCAGTGCTTATTAATTAGAATTGCTAGAAACAGCACTTCCCATTGTAGTAACGCATTGAAACTTTATTTGGATATAGAACAAGTTGTGCTGAAATTGAAAACAACCATAACTCATTTTTGATGAAAATTGGAGATAGAACAACCTGGTTCTAAGGGGATGATATGTAAATCCCAGGTACTCGCAATACAGTACGATAGAAAAAAGTCAGTCTTTGTCCGTCGAACACCAACATGCACATTATCAAGAAGTTGGTGCTCACCAACAAGGATCTCATCTCGAAAAAACCTGCAGTTCTTGCTGTGAGCTTTGACCCGGGAGTATTGGGGGGTGGGAGGTGCAATCAGTTTATTCAGGAGAGAGGAAGGAAAATCTAAAGTGCCATTTATAATGAAATGCTTAAAGTAATACAACTGAGATCTGATCGTTTTTGGAGTGATGAGCAGACAGAGTTTGTGCTGGCTCAGATGAAAGAGTTTAATATTTTAAAATGCACACAATGTAGATGGCGGAAAAAAAACTAGGATCACAATTCTACTTGAAAAGAAACATCAGGAGATCTTTCCCAGAGACAACTACACTGCCTGGTAAAAGCAACTGCCAAGACTGACGATGCACAGAGAAACATAGCGAGTCCTCAGTCATCTCAATGCAAATGCACCGCATCACTATTTCAGGATCGCTGGAGACAGTCATTTTTTTATGGCAGTACAGTATTTACTTTATTTATTCAAGTGGTAAATCACTCAGATCCCACCATCTGCTGCAAAAAAGCCTGAGAAATGACTCGGTAACCCAGATGGAAGCCTCCATGGACACATACAAGCCCTTCAACTAGACACTGATGGGTTTCACATCACGAGTTACTCCTTTAACAACATGTCCTAGAACAAACTGCGCCACCTTGAAACGTAAAGCGGGTCACGCTCGGAAAAGTCAGGTTGTTCTGGAACAAGTGGTTTATACAGACAGTTGTACTGGGACAACATGTTCCAGACGTAAGAACCCATGTGAAAGCAGCTTAAGAATAATAATCCAGGAAATAAAAAATACATGGTGTACTTTCACCCATGCAACTAGAACCACAAATAGTGTGGGTTTGTTTATCAGAGAGAGAGAGATAGAGAGAGGGTGTGTGTGTGTGTGTGTGTGTGTGTGTGTGTGTGTGTGGGTGTGTGGGTGTGGGTGTGGGTGGGGGGGGGTGTGCTCTGCTTTTGGGTAGCAACATAACCACAGGGCGTCTCATTTGTAATAAAAGATGAAGTGAAGAGCACCTTAGAAATGTACAGACAATAAATCAGTCCAGTTCATCGCTTGATGTGGTACCGGTTTGTCACTAACTACACTTCCTGTCCCAGTACAGACAAGCAGAAACGGGCATACAGTACTAGCACTAACTGCAGCGGGGTGGGACATAGTGGGGCCGGTTGCCTTCATATTGGGAGGAATCACTGTAGTCCAGGTTTAAGTTGAGCCGTAACCATATTGATATCCTGAAGGTTTAAATCAGATTTATTTCTCTTTAGGTCAAAAGAAGGGTGTTTCACTTTTTCTACATTTCTTTCTAATTATGTTTATGTTTCCTGATTTTTTAAGTGAGTGTTTTTTATTATTATTATTATTATTATTATTATTATTATTATTATTTTAAAAGAATATCCTTTTCTTGCAGTGTTTCCTTCAGAAATGCAGGAGTCTCGTCCTTCTCCTGTTATTTACAGGAACGCAGGTGGGTTCAGTGTTGGTATTGTATTGATTTTAAAATCATGTTTGTATATAAAAAAGGTTTTATTATGATATATTGTACTTGAGATCTTTATTGTCGATTCCCAGGTCTGACCATGCCGACCAAGCACAGCCAGGTCGAAAGGTTACCCGACGGAGGCCGATCAAAGGGTTCAGCTGAAGCTCGTACTGTACCACTTAACATGGAAATCCCAAACAGAAGTGAGAACTGGACCAAAGAAGAAAGTCTGGCACTTATCCAGCTGTGGGGTGACCCGGATACACAGCAAGACTTGGAAAAGTCGGGCCGTACCGAGCCAATTTACCACAGAATAACAGAGCGGTTTAATAAAAAAATGTGCTGCGAGAGAACAACCAAACAAGTTCGAAACAAGCTGAAAGATTTGAGAAGAAATTACAAAATATGTAAAGACAATAACAGGTGTGTTTACTGTTGATTTTTCTCCCGTGTTTCAGAAATACATTGCTGCCCGACTAATAAACCCAGGTACCTCGTTTACTTCCTGTGTGCAAACATACACAATCTACAGCGACTTAAACATATATAAAGTCACAAAAATACTGACCGTTTCAGGACCATGGACCCCAGCGTGGCGCTTTTGGTTACTACCCTTGGGTCATTCTTTACAAAAAGATATTTTCAGCCACCAGTATTTCAGAAACTATTCAACAGAATCACTGCAGTGTTGCACGTTGTCTTGACAACATGCCCGGAAGTTTTCTTCTGGTTATTGTTTTTGTAATATTATTTGGAGTTTCCTCAGTTCAATCTAAATGATGAAAATTTCATCTTGAGTTTTATTCCTGAGGGACTCGTGGAAGCAAGTTGTGCCTGGTGATATTTTTAGAGTAAAAGCTGAACTTTCAAAGAGTTTTTTTATTGATTTTGGCTTCAACTTGTCCCACCAACTGATCTTGACTTCAGAACTCGACCCTGGTTTGCCAATTTTAAGTTTTCAATCATTCATATCTCAATAAAAAGAGTACATATAGAAATTTGATATTAAAATCAACAGAAGAGTTTGTCAACACATAATGTGCAAAATTGTAATCGACTCTGCTGAATAGTTTCTGAAATACTGGTGGCTGAAAATGGCTTTTTTTAAGGTCACGAGTGCAAACTGCCAAGTTTATCTTCCATCGGTAGAAAAGAATAAAACAAACACCGACGTGCTTATTGCATCGTTCTGTACATAACCGATCTGTGACTGGAAGCTGAAAATGTCACATCTCTATTCTATAAAACATTATCAGCCATTAAAATTGTAAGAAAACCCCGGTTCTGTTCAATGGACCATCACTTTGAAGTTTTGAAGAATGAGGTGCTCGAATTGTGATTTTCTGCTGTAGACACATTTCCCTTCGTGTCTGCAGAAAAATCAGAAATATCTGAGGGGTTCAGGTGGAGCACACTCTGAAAATTGGTTGATTTGAGATGGACCGAGCCCCTGTAAAGTTTCTGTGTACGGTGCTAAAGCACACCCCAATAATCGGATGCCCTTCCATGTTGATGTGGGCGGAGTCATTAAACTTCTGTTCGTTATTTTCCTATGGAGAATGTTTTGATCATCTGTCAATGATTTCAATAAGCTGTGTTATTGGTTATTGTGTAAATTGCATCACTTGAAATCTGTACCTGCCCACATTTTGTCACAAAATTTGACCTGCTCAGTAGTTTCTCAGGAGATGGTTGACTTTACGCTTGTTGCTGGTTGCTTCCCGCGTGAACTCGGCTTTAAGATGAGTTTAGATGATTTAGATCTGAATGTGAGAAAGAATTTTTATTGGATTTCTGTGCGTTTACTCAGTTTGAGTCACATGACCAGGAGATTGATTCATCTATTGAAGTGTCAATTTTTTATCATATTTGATTGGCTAATATGTTTTCTAGTCGAAATGGCAGAAGCAGAGGCACGTTTGCATTTTTTGAAGAAATGGACAGAGTGCTGGGAAGCCGTCCGACCACTCGACCTTCGGCGCTCATGGACACGGCGGCTCTGGGTAATGGTTGACTATTTTTTTATTTTATTTCTTGCTAGTGTGACTTTGCTGGGAGCCTTCAGTAGCCACCTCGCTTATCTTAATGTTGCTGCTGTGTTTCAGAAGATCACGATGACAGTGACATCATTAACAAGGATTCGCAGTCGGTTACTACGGCGACCAATTCCCTTCGTCCATCGCCTTCCATATCCCCGACCCCTTCCACACCGGACAGCACAACATCCACAGAAACAACAAGTTCAGCAAATACATCGGTTTCACCAGCAGCAACAACAAATAAAGGTCATGTACCACCGAGGTTACTTGCTCTGCACGTAAATACTTATTAATGAATTAATTAGTGGCTGTGATTCCAACCATTCTGAGCCATGAACTAACTGATGCCTTTAATACCCTGATGAGGTAAATCCAGCTGAGGGTGTCTCTGTGTCGAGTTTGCATGTTCTCCCCGTGCTTGCAGGGTTTCCTCTGGGTTCTCCGGTTTCCTCCCACAGTCCAAAAAGAGCCCACTGTGGGCTAACTGGTGGTCCCAAATCTCCCGTATGTGTGAGAGTGAGGGTGAACGATTATGTGTCTTGCCCTGCGTTGGCCTGGCGAGTTGTCCAAGGTGTACCCCGGCCTCACTAGAGTCGGCTGAGATGGACGCCAGCCTCACTATGACCTTAATTAGGTTGAAGCATCTTAAAAAATGAATGAATGAAGTAAATCTGAATCTGAGGGACATTAGAATTAAACCTGGTAGTAATTTGAGGATTTTTCTTCAGGATCCACATCCAGGAAACGGAAATCTGTCGGCCTGTTCCAGAAGCAAGAGAAGGTTCTGAAAAATGTGGTGTCGCTCTTCCTTGCTTACCAGGAAAAGTCTGAGAAGCGCTTTGAGGAAATGGAGGAGAAAAGAATGCGCTTTGAAAGTGAGCAGGAAGACAGAAGGAGAGAGGCGGAGCGTCAGCACGAGGAAAGGATGCTGAGAATAATGATGACGATGTTCAAGCCTTGGAAACAACAGCCTCAGGAGCACCATCAGTACCAACCACACTACCACCCACCACCCACCCAACTGTAGCTTCAATTCATGGAAATTTCTTCCTTTTAGAATATTCAACATCAGTTATCAACCAGTTACTGAATGATGGGAAATGTGCTGGTGAGAATTATTTGATTTGGTGCTCGATGTTTGCCGAACCTGGATTCACCAAATCATACGAAAGACAATCTCCATTCCGGTTTTATTATTCACTCAGAAATATATTTAAAGTAAACAGTAATGTTACTGCTGCACAAGCCAGTTGTGCAATAATCATTCAATCTATCCCATGGCAACAGTGCAATAATTCAGTCATCTCACAATGATGCAATACCAAGAATTATTTCATGTCTTGAAACCAATCAGAATCTGTCTTATTGAGATCTGTAATCTTTTATCCATAATAATCAGCACTGTAAGGTGAATGAACGTTTGTGGAAATGTGATGGGAGGACAGAAAGCTAGAAGGAACTGATGTGGAGTTCTGACAGGTTTAAACACAGGAGACCCCAAACTGACAGTTGGCTTTTTGCCAATTCTGGGATGCCTGTGAGTGTCTGCTGCTCATGTTCACCCGTTTCACCAAATAGAAGAAAGGATTCTGATTGTGGGATGTTCCATGAAATGGGCCCACTCGTCCATCGTGGCCTTCTGTCTGTCGGTCATTTCCTGCTTGTTTGTCACATAATGTACACTGATGTTGCGGAAAGCGGGGTGTTACCACCCTGGCGCATCCCACTCGCAGAATTTATGCACCGTTTCCACTGGCTGTTGAGACGAATGAGAAATCCAGCAACTTGAGAGAAGCTTTCACGTGTCAGTGTTATTCAGTTTCACATCAAAATAGTGGGAGAGAACAGGTGAAAAACAACATGCACATTTTAAAATGTAATAGTGGAACCTAGAGTTCGTTTAATACTGTAACATCATGGACCGTTTCATGGCTTAAATTTAATTATCCACCTGTTTGTGGCTTCATGGAGTCCAAAGGTCTTTTGTTACCCAGAGAAACATAATGGATAATTTTTTTTATCATAAATAAATGACCAAGTATAACCATTTTTTATTGTAGATTTGTCACTAGGTTCTTCAACATGATGATATTCATTCAGAAATCTACAACATACTAAAATGCTCAAAAAATTTCAGGCACCACGATAGATATGAACCAAACTTTAAAAATGTATTGGAATAAATAAAACGCCAATAAAATACACCATGCAGTCAGATAAGATCAAGACTAAATACAAAGGATGTGCAGCTGTAACTGTAGCATGGTGTTCTGTTGAAACACATCTGGATATGGAAGCCCACTTCCACCAAAAGGGAAAAAGTCTGACTGAGATGCTAATTCATAAACATGAATCACTAAGTCTGAGGTTATGAGGTGCAAAATAATCATTGCGATTTACAAGCCAACTTTTTTCTCTCATGGCAAATTGACTTTAATACCTGGATGTCTCACAGTTCATGTCCAAATAGTTTTTCAACAAGTGAGAAAAGAGGAGTTGTGGTTTCAGGAGACCAGTTTTCACCTCGACCTCAGAAGAAGCAGCAGGATAGAGGAAGTTACCAAAAAGTCCAGCAGGTGGCGCTGTGGACATTGTCTCCGCTAGAAACTCGCATCAGAACAAGAGGCCCTGCGGTTTGTTTTTCTCGAACTGAGCGTTTCACTGAGGTAATTCATCATCTACATGAGAACAGTTCGGACTGGGATTAACGTTATACATTTGATCGATTATTTATCAATTTATTAAAAAAAGTAATTGTATTTCTTGGTTTGTATTTAAGGAGATTCTCCATTAAATCCTGAGCCATTAAATGAAACTGACATGATCCGAGTTTCTAATGGACTCGGCACAGCTCGGATCCAGATGTTCTGGAAAAGTTCCACACACTGCTGCTCCTGCTGACTCCCGGAGAACAATTATCCATGTAAAGGTAACCATCTCATCTGCTGGGCTTTTTAAAGCCGACTCTTAAACCCCCCCCTGAATATTGAAACGGGTCAAATAAGGCTCGACTCTGATAAAGAAAACCGAGCTTTTCTGTGATCCTCACCTGATTGAAATGTTTACGAGGCAAAAGATGAGTCTAACTTTGTGAATGTTCTTCTGTTGATCAGATTCTCTCCAGTGTTGTGAAGAAGGAAGAACCTGAAGATAAAGATCATTTCTGTAAGTCAGGGAGTCACATTACAGTCCAACCAGATGCTCCATCACAATTTTATATCCGACTTGGTTTAGGCTGGGATTAAACCTCATCACCTTCTTTATACCTTTCCCCCAGTGCAGCTAACTGGGTTATCAAAGGCGGGCCATGTGTGTCACTGTCTATGGTGAGAGGTTGATGTAAAAGAACCATTGCTGACTTTCGTAAAGAGGAGCTGCAAAGTCGTCAGCGTGTTTCTGTCCCTCGCTTAAAAAGGGTTGTGACAGGAAGGGCATCCGACCTAAAAACCTCTGCCAAATCAAACGTGCGAATCAGATGATTCTCTGTGGCGACTCCCGAGTAAAAGGGAAAAAGCCGAAAGGAAGACAGACAGACTCCTTCTTTATACTTTTACTGTTTTATTTCAGGTGAAGAAACATCAACCGCAGTAGGACACGTCTCATCTGGGGATCAGCACAAACATGTAATAAAGGAAGAGCCTGAAGATCAAGATTATATCCGTAAGATAACTGGGTATATTATTATAGTTATTTTAACACGTTTAATTGAGGTGAACGTGTTTAAATGGAACTGCTGATATTTCAGGTGAAGGAGCGTCAGACGTTGTGGAACAGGTAGAGCGACAGAGAGGAATCCTGTCTGATCCTTTTCATACCTGTAACATGTATAAAATGTAATATCGAGGATCTGATCAGCTGCACATTCATCACCAGCACCTCCGTTCAGGCCTCTCACTTTAACTCACTGAGAGGACGCCATTACTCCTCTATTCATCTCACTGCCTCATTTCCTCCACATTTCCTGTCACTGCATTTATTTGGACATTTTCAGCATGGAGCAGATGCTCTTATCCAGAGAGAAATGCTTCAAAGTCACTATCTGTGAAAACATTCAGTGCGTTCATTTGTTCACTGTGACACAGTAAGTGTATCATCAATCCAAACTCAGTGTTGTGTGTGTGTGTGTGAGAGAGAGAGAGAGAGAGAGAGAGAGCGAGAGAATCAAAATACTGCTGAAAAAGGAAGGTTTGCAGTCATGGTTTGAAGATAACCAGAGACTCAGCTGCTTGGACATCTACGGGAAGCTCAGCCCCAAGAAATTCAGCAGATGGATGGATAAATAATCATTCTATAATCCTCCGACTCGGTTTTGTTTCGGATACTTTCTTAAAATATTGTATTTTTATACCAGGTGTTTCTAAAACTATTTAAATTGTCTTTCAGAGAGTGGTGACACCCAGTTAGAAGTCTCCTGTTCCTGGTGTTCACTTTCCTACAGATCTCCAAATGAGCTCCACACACATATCAGAAGACACCACTCTGAGGAATTTGAGAAACAGTTAAAATCACAAGGAGTAAACAATCAGAACATTCCGAGTACAGAAAGCTCGAGTGTCCAGCAAAACGTCTCTGTTAGCGTTAGCAGCAGCACCTCAGATCAGAAAATGAATAAAGTGTATCCCTGCTCACAGTGTGGGAGGAGTTTTACTGACCGTAGTAACCTGCGACATCACCAGCGCATTCATACCGGAGAGAAACCGTATCAGTGCTCTGAATGTGGGAGGAGTTTTTCTGATCGAAGTAATTTCAGACGACACCAAAACATTCACACGAGGCTGACATCGCATCTGTGCTCAGAATGCGGGAAGACATTTACTCGAAAGCGTGATCTTCAAATCCACCAGCACGTTCACACAGAAGTGAAACCGTATCACTGCTCAGATTGTGGGAGGAGCTTTAATCGAAACTGTGATCTACAGCTGCACCAGCGCGTTCACACAGGACAAAAACCATATCTCTGCTCGCTGTGTGGGAGGAGTTTCATTCAAAGGAAAGATCTTCAGGCACACCAACACATTCACAGCGGAGAAAAGCCACATCACTGCTCACAGTGTGGGAGGAGTTTTGTTCGTCCCGGTGATCTCCAAATACATCAGCGGATTCACACTGGAGAGAAGCCATATCAGTGCTCACAATGTGGGAGGAGTTTTACTCAACACAGTAATCTTCAGCAGCACCGGCGCATTCACACAGGAGAGAGACCGCATCACTGCTCAGAGTGTGGGAGGAGTTTTATTACACGGAAGGATCTTCAGATACACCAGCGCGTTCACAGCGGAGAGAAGCCACATCAGTGCTCACAGTGTGGGAGGAGTTTTGTTCGACAGGGTGAGCTTCGAAGGCACCAGCGCGTTCACACGGGAGAGAAACCCTATCACTGCGTGCACTGTGGGAGGGGTTTTTCGCAACGCAGTAATTTTGTACGGCACCAGCGAGTTCATACAGGAGAGAGGCCGCATCGATGCTCACGGTGTGGGAGGAGTTTCATTAGATACAACGAACTTCAACTACACCAGTATGTTCACACGGGAGAAAAGCCGTTTCACTGCGTGCAATGTGGGCGAAGGTTTATTCGACTGAAGGATCTTCAGGCACACCAGCATGTTCACATGGGAGAAAGGCCGTATCACTGCTCACTGTGTGAGACGAGTTTCGTTCGTCAGGGTGAGCTCCGAAGACACCAGCGTGTTCACACCGGAGAAAAACCCTATCACTGCGTACAGTGCGGGAAGACTTTCTCCCAACACGGGAATCTTCAGCGCCACCGGCGCCTTCATACACAAGAAAGGCCGTATCGCTGCTCACTATGTGGGAGGAGTTTTAGTCAAAACAGAAATCTCATACAGCACCTGCGCACCCACGCAGCCGACGCACCGGTGTGATGTACGTGTTGTTGCTGGAGATTTACTTCGGTCTTGGGTGTCAAACATTCCCTCATGAGGGAAATCATGAAATCTCTTCTGTCCAGGAATCAAACTGGGTGACCCTACTGTCCACGATATCCGAGCCCTCAGGTAACAGAAACTTTTCTTCCCAGAGCAGCACAAGCCATGATGATGACGTTACTTGTTGGCAAATCTGTCACAAGATTCTGCTTTGAACGGGAGCAGTTCTCCGATGCCGAGTCGTGTGAACAGACGTCAGACGAACAGAAAGTTTATGAAAGAAAATGATCAGCGGCGAAATTTGGCTTCGATGCTACTCTCGGATCTCGCGGTACCCTGGAGGACAAAAGTCTCTGTTCGGTTCTGACCAGGTGACGACCCGTTAGGTGTACGGTAGTTATACAACACTTACCCTGAATTTGTCCTGTGGCCCCGTTACATATCCATTATTCATCAGTCCCCACAAGTTCTTTTTCAGTAATTGTCCACATAACATGAGATGAATTCAGTTCCATTCAGTTTGATTTGCATTGCATGTACAGAGCGAGCGGTTGGTATGTGCTTGCAGTGTTGTGCTAAATGTGGAGTTTATCAGTGCTGAGTGCAAGCAGGGACTCCGACATGACTGACTGTGGCAGCAAAATTAAAAAGTGACAGACAGATACGAGGTCACCTGTAATGTGAGGCAATCAGCCCGAGTGTCAATATCCGTACAAGTTCCGAACAAAAAACATGTCCAGTCCCACAAAACCCCCCCCAAAAACAATCTTACACCCAGTAGATGCCTTTGCTGGTGGAATCTGTGCACAAAACTTACCGCCAGATTGAACTGACCTCGCCTGACAAACAATACGTTCACTGAATGAGAAGTGGACGTCTTTTAACACTCCTTATGGGGTCTCCACGGTCTGAATGGTCATGTTTACGTTTGGTCATGTTTTTCTTTTTGTTTACTGTTAGGTACAACATCAGTGGAATGATGGAGTTAAGGTTCAGCATTCAGACAACTGGACTTTGTCTCCAGTTCAGCAACACCAAGACACCACTTCAGACATGCAGTCCCAGCCCCTCACACACAGAGCCTGAAGACCTTCTTCTTCTTTTCTTCTTTTCTTCTTTTCCTTTCGTCTGTTCCCTTCAGGGGTCGCCACAGCAAATGATCTGCCTCCATCTCACCCTATCTTCTGCATCTTCTACTCTTACTCCGACTACCTTCATGTCCGCCTTCACCACATCCACCACAGAGCCTGAAGACCAACAACGTGAAATACAAACACCTCAAAGAGGTCAAACCGAAAGATTCCACAGCTTGCATCAAAACTGAAAACACTAGCAATTACACGCATATGACTGCACACATACACACACACACACACACACACACACACACACACACACACACACACACACACACAACTACGTGTTGTTCGACTCGAACGTGAAACTTATTGGCATCACCTTTTTTCATTTGAAACATGCTGCGTTTTAAATATATTTTTCCTGTAACATTTTTGAATTATTATTCAAGTTATTAATGAATTCAAATGTGGTTTTGTATTTAGTTGTTTGTTTTGTTTTTATGTTTTTGTTTTCAATGTATTTCATTTTTTCCCATTCCTGGTTGTTGGACACTCGTGTTTCGTTCATATGACATTTGAAACTTTAATAATTTACTTCCTTACAGGAAGGTGGCAGGAAGGAGCCAGACTTGTGGATAGTTTCATTCGTGTGTAGAAAGTTACACAGCAACGCCAGTGCGCAATTACTTGGGTATACTCATATTTCTCATACTAACAGCCCGAGTCGTATTCGTACACGAGAAAGTGAGAACACTGCCGAGTGAGGGAGGTGCTTTAATGCACATGAAGGATCATGAAGCACTGGTGCATTCACACTGAGTGAGGGAAGAATGGTTAATCGTTTTTAAATACTTCGGCATGTTCACTCACACGTTTGCACGTCCCTGCCCTCATATGTTGGTACACAAACTTCCAAGCACTATGAAAAATGGACAGGACCTTTGGGAACTTTTTGTCTGAATTTTAGGATATTGTCATCAACTCATGTACTTATTTGTCTGTTGTATTTATTTATATTTAAGCAAAAATTCATGTGTAAATCAGGACTGTCTATAAAACCGAATGCATAGCCTACTGTGACATCACCCATTGGCTTTTAATCTGCCTTTTTAAAGCCTCGTTTTTGACAATTCGCCGTTGCCATCCTGGTGACCACATTCAGACAAGAGGGTGGAGCATCAGGGTGGATCTGGCTAAAAACCTCAGAACATGATATCCACTCACTTTTACCTTTCACAACCTGTTTATAAGTTTTGTGATCCTGAACTGTCGTGGTGTCCTGATATACCGATTTATTAACTTTTACTGATGCAGAGAGCAAAGTAAAAAAATTCATCCTGATGTGCAGTGGTCAGTCACTTTAAAGCTTAACTTAGTCACCAGCGAACCCGCCGGATAATTAACTAGCTATGTCTCGTATTCACATACACTGAACACAGAGGAAAACAGCATTTTAGGGTTCAGACATGGCAGGCCCAAGTGTGTAATTAGGGTCTGCTGGGAACGTTTGCCAGAGTCTCCTGTCAGTGAGGCCTTTAACTCCCACCGCTGGCAGAGCTACATCCATGTCCCGGAGGAGGCGGGTGACATGGAATCCGAATGGGCGATGTTTTGTGTGGCTGTGGCCGGAAGGTCATTGGTGCTTGTCGTGGCGGTTAACCCCTGAACCCGGTGGTGGACACTTGTGGTGATGGGGGCTGTCCAGCTGAAAAAGGAAGCCTATCGGGGTTTATTGGGCTGTGGGACTCCCGAGGCAGCAGACAGATACCGGCAGGCCAAATGTGTTGCAGCCAAAGCTGTCGCAGATGCAACATTTTGGGCGTGGAGGAGTTTGGTGAGGGCCCGGAGAGTGATTATGGGTTGGCCTCAGGTGGGGGAAGCAGTTCTCCACAAACACTGTTTACAGTGGAGGTGGGGAGGTGCTCATCTCGACTGGGGATGTCGTCGGGAGGTGGAAGGAATACAGTACTCCGAGGACCTCCTCAACCCCCCCCCCCCCCAACATGCCCATCCGTGGAGGAGGAAGACCCTGGGGGTTTGGGCGGGGGCCTCCCCATCACTGGATTGGAGGTCACTGAGGTAAAAAAAAGAAAAAGCTCCTCGGTGGTTAGGCTCTGGGGTTGGAAGTGATCCACCCTGAATATCTCAGGGCTCTGGATGCTGTAGGACTGTCTTTGTTGACACGTCTCTGCAACATCACATGGTCATTGGGGGGGTGTACCTCTGGATTGGCAAACTGGGATGGCAGTCCCCCTTTTTAAAAAGGAGGACCATAGGGTGTGTTCCAATCATCGTGGAATCACACTCTCAGCCTATCCGGGAAAGTCTAAGCAGGGGTACTGGAGAGGAGGATCTGACCTAGTCGAACCTCGAATTCAGGAGAAACAATGTGGTTTTAGCCACACCGTAGCACTCTTGACCAACTCTATATGCTCCACATGATCTTAGAGGAGGCATGGGAGGTTGCCCAATCTGTCCACATCTGTTTTGTGGATTTGGAGAAGGCTTTAATCCATGTCCCTCAGACTATATTTTGGGGTGTGCTCCAGAAGTACGGCATTCCAGACCAGTTACTATGGGCCATTTGATCGCTGTATCATCGAAGCCAGAGTTTGTTCTGTATTGGTTGCAACTGGTCAAATTCGTTTCCGGTGAGGGTTGGAGTCCGCCAAGGTTGTCCTTTGTCACCCATTCTGTTCATAATTTTTATGGACAGAATTTCGAGGCGCAGCTGAGGTGTCTTTGAGGGGTTCTAGTTTGGTGTAGTTTGGTAGTTCCAAGTGGAGGAGTTTTAAGTATCCTAAGGTCTTGTTCACGAGTGCGGGAAGGATGGAGCAGGAGATCGACAGACGGATCGCTGCAGCCTCTGCTGTTAAACGGAGCTTGTACCGATCCGTCGTGGTGAAGAGGGAGCTGAGCCGCAAGGCAAAGCTCTCGATTTACCAGTCGAGCTACATTCCATCCCTCACCTATGGTCACGAACTTTGGGTAGCGAACAAGATTGTGGATTCAAGTGCCTGAAATGAGCTTCTTTCGTCGGGTGGTGGGGCTCTCTCTTAGAGATAAGGTGAGACGCTCTACCATCCGGGGATAGCTTGGAGTAGAATTGCTGCTCCTCCACATTGAGAGGGGCCAGTTGAGGTGGCTCTGGCATCTGGTCAGAATGCCTTCTGAACGCCTCCCTGGTGTGGTGTTTCAGGCATGTCCAACCGGGAAGAGACCCCGGCATCGACCTAGAACACACTGGAGGGACTATGTCCATCAGCTTGTCTGGGAACGCATCGGTGTGCCCCCCCCCCCGGAAGAGCTGGAGGAAGTGGTTGGGGAGAGGGACATCTGGACCTCTTTGCTTAGGTTGCTGTTCCTCGACCCGACCCCGGAAGAACTGGAAGATAATGATGATACTAAGTTGACGTTGTAGTTATATCAGTGGAGTGGTTGGCACGTCAAGTAGTTGGAACACATTCTCTTGATGGTCCACTCCCGCCACCAAGCGGATGTGGATGGAACTAAAATTGTCAATGCAATTTACCTCAAATTATTCACAGAAAAGCGACGAAGACTGAACAAATGCTTCCATAATGAATAGATGATTCTAAGATTTTGTTTCCTAAGGACGGTTTTAGGATTTTATATCACTTCAAGCATCGTTTCTTTCAATCCGTTAAAACTCAACTATAGTATTAATGCATCAATAAAACCCGGGGCAGGACGACCCTTAAATCAGAGGCTGGAACAAAATACACGTGAGTGAAACAACACTTCATGTATTACAGAGCTTGAGGAGATCTTTTATTTTAGTTGATATATACGCAGTATATAACAAAAAAAAAAAAAACACCTCTGTTCCCATACCGGGAGTCGAACCCGGGCCGCCTGGGTGAAAACCAGGAATCCTAACCGCTAGACCATATGGGACGTGTGGGACGTGGGGGACATGTAGGATTCACATAGTAATAATAAAGGCTACACTTTGTTTGTTTGTTTGTTTGTTGTTTCCCCCTTTCTCAGGGGTCGTCACAGTGAATGATCTGAGTGGCGTGTTGATTTGGTTCATAGGGGTTCAGGTCGATGCCCTTCCTGACACAAGCCTTGAGCGAGGGACAGACGCACGTGGACGGCTTTGCAGCTCCGCTTTCCGAAAGTCCGAAATGCTCCCTGAACCGGAACCTCCACCACAGACCCAGACAGACACGGCCCGCCTCTGATAACCCAGTGAGTGCACTGGGGGGGAAATACGTTCTAACCACCAACGACACGGTATTAATCTTTATATTTATATGATACCATTGAAAAAATGAGAAATCCCATTCTTCAGGACTGAAATCAGGTTTGAAACGGACACTCCTTCCGTTCACATGTAATCTTCATTCCATTCAGTACAACAATCAGACACGCTCTCAGTACATGGAACTTATTTATTTCTCTGATGATGAACACAGTTTATATTTATATCTCTCTTATGGGGAGTTCCATTACATTTTGAACTCTATGAATTAAAACGTCTGCAGTTGTGACAGAGCAAAATCATTAATTAGTGTCTCCTGACCAATCACAATCCAGAACTCAACATGTTCTCACCAATCAAAATCCAGAATTCAACACATGCGTTTGTAAAAATTCTTACCACAAGAGGGCACTGCGGTTTTTCATCACATGAAAGAAAATGCTATAACCCGTCTCTCTCTCTCTCTCTCTCTCTCTCTCAACAGCTTCTCACTTTTTTTCTGTTATTTTCAGCATCGCTACACTGTTAGAAAACAAACTGATGGACGATGAGTTTTGCTGCACTTTCACTTTATGTGTGTGTGTGTGTGTGTGTGTTTGTGTGTGTATTGTTGTTGTGGTGTGTGTGTGTGTGTGTGTTATACGTTTGCTGATTTCATTAGGATCAACTTAAGTCTTTGGGAATGTAGAGAAACCAAATCACACACACACACACACACACACACTCATTCTGATTTCAAACCTCAGATACAGAGATGATTGCTGTTTAGAATTTCACTGAGACTTACACACATAGGGCGGAGCTTATTTAGCATGATTAATTATAAAATGATGGATAAATGCAAACGTTTGTGTGTAGTTCGAGCGGATGATGGTGAGGCCGGGTTATCTTTCACACTGGACCTTTTAGGTTTCCACCTCAAACAATAGCATTCAGAGAGCGAGTGGGTCCACTAAGCCAGTGGTTCTGAACCTTGTTGGCGGTTCTGAACCCCACCGGTTTCATATGTGCATCCACAGAACCCTTCTTTATTGAAAAATAAAATATGATTTTTTTCAAATTCAAGACAAAGCTATATGTTTTCCTGAGGCGCCAAAATGAGCCGTGCATGAACATCACTGTGTTCAAAGAACAAAACCAATGCAATGCATGAACTCTCAACAAATTACAAACCTTTTCACAAGCACATGACCTCATTTAATCTTTCCACACTGAAATGGTTTCATTTTTAACCGTATGATTCCAATAATGAACTTATTGTATTTATACTATTTATTCTTTTTAACATTTCGACACACACCCATCACCGACTTTCCATCAGGCTACAATGATATTCAATATATTTACTGCAAATCAGTGTGACTTCTGCTGTTGCCTTGGAGAGACCAGTTCAGAAATGCATGGCCTCATCTTGGACAGTGCCACTCTCATGCCACTCTCACAGCAAAGTCTGTTCCTTTTCTTTATTTTTATGTCCAACGTCCTCGAAAAGAATTCTTCGCAAAGATATGTCGTAACAAATGGTATACAATTGACGTCACGGATATGAGTCGGTGTGTGTCTTGACCTCCGCCGAACCCCTAGGGTTCGATCGAACCCAGGTTAGGAACCACTGCACTAAGCTGAAAACAATAGAGTACAATATACACAGCACCCCCCACTGGTGCTGCTGTAATACTGCATATACGAATCGCTCTATCTGACAAAGTGAAATACAGTGAGATGAAACGCACAGACTGAGAGTAAAACACATCCTCACTGCTGAAGTGAAATAATGTTTACATTACATTCATGTACTGGAACCATTTTAGCATTTCTGCTTTAGTTTTTCTTGATTTATTACTTCCACCAAAGGCAAAGGGTGTGTTTTTGCTGACATTTGTTTATTTGTTGTTATCAAATTTATGCGAAAAATATGAGAAGAAGGTTTGTGTTGGTAGAGGTTTGCACTCTTTGACTCTTTGATCGTTTTGATATATCTGGACGTTTTCAGTTGCTTTTTGAATTCAGTTTGTAAAGGCAACCGGTGTGAGATCTGCTAATCCTAACCCCAACGTGTTCCCAGGCCGGACGGTATGTATAATCCCTCCAGTAAGTTCTGGATCGGCCCTGTGGTGAATCACAAAGCATCAGAACTGACCAAAAAAAAAAAAAAAAAATCCAATTTAATATAATCTCAACATGTAATGAAATAGTAATTATTAAAGGTGATGGATATTAGAGGTTGATGACCTGTCAACGGTATAATAACTACAATTTTATTGCATTCAGTTTAATATTAAACTCAGGGTTTTTTTTTCTACGTTCTGAAGAGCCCGCGAAAACCTCTTTAATTTTGATTTAATAAAAGTTTAATAAACTTTGCTCTGATTATTCATGAATACATTTTCTGGACTGCTTAATCCTAGTTCGGGTCATGAGGAGGCAGATACCTGTCTCAGCTGACTCTGGATGAGGGCAGAGTACACCCTGAACAGCTCGCCAGGCCATTACAGGGCAGAAATATATTGACAGCTCCTCTTTACATTCGTCAGCAATTTGTCTTTTACATGAAGCTCCACCGCAGACAGTGAGAGACATGACCGGTCTTTGATAACCCAGTTAGTGCACTAGGGGGACAGGAGTGACGACCCGATGATAGTGGGATTTGATCCCCTCACCATGGGATCAGTGATCCAGCACCTTACCACCGGCCCACCACTGCCTTGTCATTATTATTATTATTATTATTATTATTATTGTTATTATTATTATTATTATTGTTGTTGTTGTTATTATTATTATTATTATTATTATTATTATTATCATTGTTATTGTTATTATTTTTATTATTATTGTTATTATTATTATTGTTATTATTATTATTATTATTATTATTATTGTTATTATTATTATTATTATTATTGTTGTTATTATTATCATTATTATTATTATTGTTATTATTATTATTATTATCATTGTTATTGTTATTATTGTTATTATTATTATTATTATTATTATTATTATTATTATTCACAGTGCAGTGATTAATTTTTAAAGCTTTAATAAAATCTTGAAAAGATTGAAAAAAACCAGATTATTATTTTATTTCAGTGTAAGTTGATATTAGTAAACATTTATACAATTATTTATTAGTTTTATTAATTTTAATGAATCGTGATGAGACGTTGGGTTGATGCATTCAGTGGAAAAATCCATTTATTGTTTTTGGAATTTACGTTTATCATCTCCGAATCTGAAAATGACTTCATCTTGGCACGTGGCGTTTCCTGACGTGTCTGCGTCGTATAACAGGAAACAGAGGATGTTCTCTCATTGTGATGTGGACGACAATAACGCCGAGGCGACAATCGCTTTCTGCTGAGTTTATCTTCAGAGGAAAAGGGGTGAAAGAGGACACGGCTGGGTTGATGTGTAGAATTTGGAGCCGTTACTCTTATTATTGTGGAAGAAAACGTGTTTCCGCTGATTATAAGTTGAGGATGAGTTCAGTTGTTTGTTCATTCGCAGTGATCTCTGCCATCTCTGGGTGAAGGTGGGGTACACCCTGATCAGTTCACCAGTGCGTCACAGGGCAATTTGGAAAAGCCAATCTCGCTAATGTGCATGTCATTGTACTGCGGGAGGAAACCAGAGTACCCAGAGGAAACCTGACCTCAGGATCTTCTTGCCTTGAGGTGGACGTGCTAATGACTACACTACCTGGTAAAGAGAGTTTGGCTTGTCTTTGGTAAACGCAGGAGAACATTCTGGGTTGCCTGGTAAAAGTTTCACTGAAGCTTAATCTCCAGGGGTTCCGCCCGAGAGACCGTGTGGATCATAGTCAGGTCCAAGATCAAAGATGCAGCGAGAAGCTGTAGTAAGAGTCCAGTGGAAGTCTGTCATGTCAGTAACCAGCGGATGTGCACCGGGGTGAGGGAAGCTGTAAAGTTGAAGAAAGGGGAATTCGTGGATCACCGAGGGCTCGAGTCAGAGTCAGAGGTGAAACCGTAGGCCAGGAAAGAGTTTAGAGACGCCATAAAATCTCACGCATGATTAAGAGCTAGACGAGGGCACGCTCCTGTCTCCTGAGGATCATGAAAACGAAGGCAGAGAGAAACGCATGCAGTGGATTGGCTCTCGATTTCAGAGGCAGCACAAGACATGGCCAGCACGCCGAAGCCATCCATGTGGCTGAGGTTATTCTGGCACGTCTGCAGGGGTGGATGACATTCTGCTGGACATGTTGAAGGGCCTGGATGAGGTCGGAGATATGTGGTTAGTTTTCTTCTTTAGCGTTACTCAGAGATCTGGAGCAGTGACTCTGGGCTGGCGAACAAGGAGAGCGGTCATTATTTTTAAATAAAGAAACCAAAGAGTGTGTCCTAATTATAGTGCAATCACAACCCTCAGCATCGCAAATCTGTCCAGGGTTCGAAACAGGAGGGCGAGGTTTTAAACTGCACAGTGTATGTTCCTCCCGCGCTGCAGGGCTGGAGACCAGCACGTTACTCCTGCATTGTTTCGTAGAGTCCTGAGAGTTCGCTAAGCCAATCCTCACGCGTGTTGTGGATTAGCGAGGGCTCTGGATGTTGAGATTCGCCATTTGCGTTACTTTGCAGTGCTAATATACCAACATACTATTTAACCATGACATGCTAATAGTCTTATAATATGGACATTGGCGTATTACACGCACTGTGAATTCGACTTAACCTGTCACGTCCCATCATGCTCTAGTACTTACAGAAAAACATCCAATAAAACGAACTTCAGATAAACAGAGCTTTCCCTGAGACACATCGACAGGAAATTGAGCAAACCATCAGTATTTCCTGTTAAATTCTCTTCGGCTCGCCTGAAATCCTGAAGCAGTGGCGGGTTTATAAATATCCCGTTGTGGAAAGGAATGAAAAGTATCCCATTGTGTGATAAAAGTAAAAGCCGTGTGATTAATAGCTGCATGTTGGACTTGTTTATTTCCAGATGCTGCGCATTTGGTATAATTTATGAACTGTACATTACGGTGCTGATTTTGAAAGCACGGCTGACATTAAGAATAAGAGGAAGTGCTAAATGCGCGTAAGGGTTTTATATAGACGCTGTTTTAATGTTTATTTCATTCAGCATAAATTAAAAAATTAAATAAAAAAAAAATCAGAAAAATCATGCTCTAAATTCATGGTGTCATTTTAATGTAAAATATGAATAAATAAAGTCTGTTCTGTGGATAAATGTCATGATCATCATCATCATCATCATCATCATCATCATCATCATCCAGAGTGGGGTCACGGTCAGTGGGGTCAGTTACGATGTGGAGCAGAGAACTTTTGTGGGTTTTTTGGATTTTGTTTATACACTCTGACTGTTACGTTCTATGAAATTGTGCAGTGTTTGAGGAGAAATTCTTCCCCGATGGGTTTATTTACTCGTCCCACAAATAATAAAATCAACTCTCGATGAATGCTTTAATGGCGAAAAGCACGAGAAATAAAACAAATCGTGTTGTGTGTTTGATGAGATTGTTGAAGGTCACAGGAAGGTCACAGCCTATCTCAGTCTATTCTGGGAGAAAGCCAAGTACACCTTAAACACTCACTCGTCCATCTCAGGACCAACACACACAAACAATAGTTCACACTTACACCTAAGGGCAATTTGGAACAGCCAATTAGCTTCCCGTCCCCATGTTTTCACTGAATCCCATCATAGACTTCTCTCGGCCTCCGCTCTGTAAAATGAATCTATATCTACGTTGTAGAAGTTCCGAACATCGTGAACAGTTGAAAGCACTTAAGCGATAACGTCCTCGCTCTGAGTTCCTCGCGTGGGAAAGCGGCCGTCTCGGTGATGATGGACTAACAAAGCTGTGATTTATTCCTCCGTCTCTCTCTCTGTCTCTTTCTCTCAGGTGGGAAAGTGATTATTTTTCTTCTCTGTGTTCTCGACCGCAGCACATGATTAGGTTAAGGGCCTAAAATGATGCCAAACGGGTTTCTTTTTAATGCAAAACACCCATAAAAGTGTCTCATTAAGTTTGCTTCAGTGCCGATTTCCTGTCTCTGCTGAAAGTAAACGAGCTGCCAGCGGCGTCTGAATGCAAACGTCCTCTCGGCGTGCTGTAGTTTTGATTACACGTCTGCGTTTTAACATTTTAACCGCCGTTCGCCCATAAAAGCCTCACGCGCCAGCAACATGTTCAGAAAATATCCATATAAACGAATAATTATCACAACGTTCATTTCACTTTGTTTTAACGTTAAGGCAGTGATTAACGGCATTGAAGTAAATAATGAAAATTCTGGAAAAGACATTAATTTCACATTAAACGAACAACTGTATTCACAAATAAAATATAAAATTACATAAATTATCATCACAGCAAACAGAATAAAGAACAAAGTATCATAAAGCAAAGATAAATAATTCATTTCTAAAATATAAAATCAATCTTTAATCCTGAAAAACACAATAAAGTCTCTCTCTGTCTGCTCTCTCTCCATCTACTCTCTCTCCCCATCTACTATCTCTCCCCATCTACTCTCTCTCCATCTACTCTCTCTCCATCTACTCTCGCTCCATCTACTCTCTCTCCATCTACATAATATCTAGATATATAAAGGGTTGTGTCAGGAAGGGCAGGCGATGTAACAGCCTACGAACCAAATCAAACATGCAAATCAGATGATTCACTGTGACAACCCCTGAAAAAGGGAAAAGCCGAAAGGAAAATAAGATATTAAAGATAAACATTTAAAAACAATAAATATTTCCTAATGATAATACATGTACAGTAACAATAATAATTAGTGCTAAATAATATTAAAACAAGAATAAACAATAAGTCAAGTAACCCTTCCGATCATCGACTGCGGTAAAGATGTCATGTGGGCAGGCAGGAGGTGGTGCATAACAGAGGAGGAGGACAATTTTGTGCATGTGCACGCTATGAATGCCAGCAATGAAAGGCTCATGGTGAGCTCCCACAAGGCCAGTGCTTCTCAAATAGTCGGTCGCAACCCACTTGGAGGGCACATATGACCCTGAGGAACATGCTTTTTTGCCATGCTGTATTGAATTAAGTGTAATTATGCATCCTCTACAATAGGTGGCAGTAGTGCTCTCACTGTGCTCCCTATGGTGTAGGGAAAAGCACCGAGCAAACGATATTAACGAGTAAACGATAAGTGTGGTCAACACTATTTTTTGGGGGGGGGTTAACATATTTTTTTTCTTCCGATAGGGGGCATCATAGACAATAATTGAGAAGCAGTGCACAAGGCGTTCTCAGAGCGTGGAGGAATACACCCGGAAGAATACGAGCCTAATTGGCCTGGAAAAGCCATTTTCCCAGCAGAGCTCATAAATCAAAATTTTGCTGGTTGGATGGAACAGATTTTTGATGGGATCGAAGCTCGTATCATGGAGAATTCGTTATAAAAGACACTCGTAATTCAAGGTCCCATTCAAGGCTGTACAGTATATATGGTCGAGTTCCTATCGGTCTGTCCACTTTTTATCTTTTGGAGCTTCTGGAGCACATTCTACACTCCACCTACATTCAGCTTCTCACTTTCTCACTTTACCTTCTGGCTCCTGGAGATATAAAACACATGCATCCACTCTCAGCGTCTCTGGAGCCCTATTATGTTTTTATTTTATGTATACAGTAATAATATTTCAAGATCAAACGTATTGTACAGTATTTATTTATTTATTTATGAAAGGTTCAGGGTGTAATGTCTGTTTAACACACAATTATGTTTCTGTTACGTTTGAAGCCAGTTATTATTTTAAAGATCAATACTGGTGTCGTTTTATAAAATTAAATAAATTATAAGATGAGGCAGTGGTGGTCTAGTGGTCTAGGGTGCCGGATCGCTGATCCAATGGTTGGGGGTTCGATTCCCACTCTCCACAAGGTTGTCACTGTCCTTCCCAGTGGAGCTAACTGGGTTATCAAAGGCCGGCCATGTCTGTCACTGTCTATGGTGAGAGGTTCATGTAAAAGAACCATCGCTGACTTTCCACAAGAGTAGGCTGCAAAGCCGTCGGCGTGTTTCCGCCCTGCGATGGCCTGGCGAGCCGTCCGGGGTGTGCTCTGCCCTCACCCGAAGTTGGCTGGGATGGGCGCCAGCCTCCCCGCGACCCTAATTAGGATTAAGCGGTTACAGAAAATGATGATGATGATGAAATTATAAGATCAATTGAATAAGAATAAGAATAATAGGATTGGTTTAAATTACTATTCATGTGGTTTTAATGTTTTGGAAATGTTTTGTTTTCACTTTGTTCATTTGCAATTTTAAAACCAGTTTTAACATTTCAATGGAAATTATGAATATTTTAGAGTCAGAAGTATTTTTTATAAATGAATACATATTTTTATTAAAATATGTTAAAATATATCATAGTATTTTCAAAAAATATCCTTAAAAAAACAAAACATAAATATTTTCCACTCAAAATAATTATGACTATTTTTTCCCCCGATTTTAATAAATTTGTTTATGGATTTTAAGTTAATGATTAAAGCATCAACTTAAAGCCACAATTTCTTTTCTTTCACAATAAACATCCATCTGTTAATCTCAGTCATTCTTCATTAAATAAAATAATATTAAAATACAGTAAATTAATTGAGTGAATTTGAATAAATTTAAATAGATTGAATATGATCTTTAATATTATCATCAATCTGAGAAATTACATAAAATATTTAGAAGATTAAACGATGAATATTAAATAAAAAGTAAACTGTGTGTTTCTGCATGAATATATTGATGCAATTAAAATGTTTATAATAAACACTGTAAGTTGTTACATTACAAGGAAACCAAAGCCAGATGTAAACAATGTGGGGATGTTCAGGTTTTTCCTAAAAAATGTTCCGAAGTGTTTGTAATGTTTAAAAAGTGAAATAATTATTAAAAATTTAAACATGCACCTTAAAGTTTAACACTGATCAGATGATATTCTCACCAAAAAACATGACACAACAACAACAACAACAACAACAACAACAACAACAACAACAACAACCATATTAATCAGTTGTGATGAGGGTGGCAGTCAGCCCAGCAGGGCATAGTTACCATGGAAACGCATCTCCTCAAAGGCATTAATGTATCCAAGTTTGATGACGAAAGCCAAGAATTCAGGGGGTTCTGAAGACAAAAATTCAAAGGTGATAAACTTCGATGTTCTATTGGCTGCAACAGACGTTCTCTATAGAAATACTGTATAATCATTATACAGTCATACCTCACTTACGAAATTAATCCGTTTCAGAAGTGGTTTCGTAACTGGATTTTTTCGTAAGTTGAGAAGCATTTTACATGTAAAAGGCCTGATTTGTTCCAAGGCCCCCAATACTACCCCCCTGAACCCTTTAAAATGATAACAGTATACTTTTTAAGGCCTCCTTTTCTTCAATATCATACCGATGGTAGACGGTTTCGGCTATATTCCTTTGTGATATCACTCAACCGCATGCCACGAGTCCGCTTCTTCTTTTCTTTTCACTCGTACCGGGAATCACTGTCACTGGAAATCACACACGCGCATGTATGCGTGCGTGTGTGCACGTGTGTGTGTGTGTGTGTGTGTGTGTGTGTGTGTGTGTGTGTGTGTGTGTGTGTGTGTGTGTATGTGTGTGTGTGTGTGTGTGTGTGTGTGTGTGTGTGCGTGCACATGTGTGTATGTGTGTGTGTGTGTGTGTGTATGTGTGTGTGTGTGTGTGTATGTGTGTGTGTGTGCGTGTGTATGTGTGTGTGTGTGTGTGTGTGTGTGTGTGTGTGTGTGTGTGCACGCGTGTGTTGACCATGTGTTCTTAGCAGAATTATAATCTTACAAATGTTTATATGAGGTTAAAAACCTGAGCCAAAAAATAAAGTTGCAATGAGCACACTCGAAAAACTCACAAAACAATAGTAACTCTGTCCTTTACGTGTGTTAGAACTCCATGACAAACAATGGGTTGAGGGCACACGAGAAGCATCATGGGTATTATGGATATACAGCTCCCTCCTAGCCAATGGGAGGCCAGCAGGGCGGGGTGTTGGGAGATAGCCAATGGGAGAGCAACTCGCGAATTGTTTGAATTTTTGAGATGGCGCGTTTCGTAATGTGAATTTTTTTCGTATCCAGAGACGGAAATTTTAGGTAAATGCATTTTTTAACTTGGATTTTTCGTTTGTTGGGTCTTTCGAAAGGTGAAGTACCACTGTCGTTATAAAAACTAATACAGTAGGTGCCTTTATTATTTAGAGTTTGACCTGTAACAACAGCAACAACAACAACAACTACAACAACAACAACAACAATAATAATAATAATAATAATAATAATAATAATAAACAGTTTCTCCTCCCTGTCCATCATCACAGGTTTGCGTTTGTCTTTTGTCCACTGATGAGATATAATCAGTTGTTTGGTTTGTCGCGGGGTTTCTGGGAGCAGGAAGTGAGAACCGAGCCATTAAACTGGGAGGAGATAGAATAAAGAAATAAGAGCAGCATTGGCACTCAGGTCGGATCGCAGCTGAGTTTCATTAAAACATTCTGCATGACCTTCGTTTTTTTTCTCATATTTAACATTTCCACGAGCCGAGCTGACGGCGGAGTTCAGTCTAACCCAACAATGCAGCTCTCATGAAGCCAGACCGGTTATTTTGTGCTGTTTTTGGATGGGGGACAGCGACAGAGCAGTCGGGGACGTTGCAGCGCGCCCAGCATTTATTAAAAAAATCTGTGGCCCTGATTTCAGAGAAGTGCTTTCACGTCTAGGTCAGATCGGTCTGAACCGGTTCTGCCATGTGACTCGTTAAAGATCGCGGCGCTCTTTCCGTGAGAAGGAGCAACGGCTTGTTATTTTGTGAAGGGACCGGAGGTGTGAAGCTCTGCTTATGGATGAGGGCTTTGGGGTTCAAATCCTCCGTATGAAGTGTTGAGCGCCTGAGGAACGCTCCCCGACTCTAAGTTTCTACAGAGTGCACTTTACGTCTCAGAATCTCAGGAGCTAAAAGGGGGTTTCAAAATAAAAACACAAGTTCAGACTTAATAAGATTTTAAAAAGCATTTTCTGTCGTGATGAAGAGACCATCGTCCTCCTCCTCCCTCAGTTTACAGAATCCAGCTCATAAAAGCCATTCAAACCAATCGGCTTTTAACCTGCCTACCAACAGAGGTTTACACTCTCCAAACCTGAGTGGAGCGAAATTAATTATAACGAGCACCTTCAAAATCTTGTTGCAGTAAAAATTCACAATTTTATTTAATAATTTTTCACAAGTTTGATGTATGAGCCGAATTCACGTCTCATCTTTTATAAACTTAATTTCCTTCTACAGTATTTTAAGAATTCCGTGGAGGCTCGGTACCGCTGCGGTTACCAGGTCCACCTCACAGTAGAAGGGTGCTGATTTCGATTCCCGGGTCTGGTGAGGGTCTGTATGGAGTTTGCATGTTCTCGCTGTGCTTATGTGGGTTCTGTCCAGGTTCTCAGGTTTCCTCCTACAGTCTGAACACATGCATATTCCATGACTTCCAAATTGCCTTTATGTGCCAGTGTGAATGCTTGTGTTTATTGACCCTGTGATGGACTGGTGTGTATATTTAGGGTGTACCAGAGCCGACTGAGATAGGCTCCGCCTTCCCGCGACCCAGTAGAATTAAACAGTTCAGTAATTGAAGGAGTGAGTGAATAAATAATTTAATCTTCTTTGATAAAACTAGTGATTTTATTTAGGCTATTTTCTTTAGCCAAACAAGACTCCGCCCCTTTAATGAGTAAAGAAGGTCTGATCTTTATCATATTTCAATATTTTTTTCTCTGCACACAAAAACCTGGTCCTTATCTAAAAAATTAATGATGTGGGTGTGGCCAACACAGTGGGTTGCTTGACGCACCCTCTATCCTGGACTTGTCAGACTGTCTGGAGGTGTGGCCTAAACAGCCGTGACATCGACAACTTTGACTAAATAAACACTTGGTTAGACGAACATCTCATCCTAAAACTATGTCTCCAGGATGTTTATGAAGTGTCTCGTATTGATGAGAGTAACATGTCTCCAGGTCTCCTGTCAGGTGATTTCTTTACAACGAAAAGAAAAAAAAAGAAAAAAAAAGAATGTGTCGTGTGCAGATGTGTTTCTCTGTTCCTCACGTCTCCTTCTCATTATTCCATGAAGATCATACCAAGAGACAAACGGATTGTCTTCATAGAACACTGGGCCACGTCGTAATATCATTCCCCTTCTCAACGCTCTCCTAATGAGCCTCTGATTGGTCCAGACATCGGATTTCTGGACGTGAAGGCAGCCTTGCTGATTTTGCCAATCCGCTGATTGGGGGTTTTAGGTTAGACCACTCCCGCTAGCGTTGATGGATTTTTGGCCTGAGTGGATGTTCTGGTCGAATTACGCCTTCACCTTATGACAACGTAAATGAGACGAGCGCGGATTTATTGTGCGCTCCGGTCGCGGCCCCAGTGCATCCGGAGTGGAGATGGAAATGATTTATAACAGCTGTCAGCCACACAGCGAGTACACGCTGCCAACAGCCGAGTCGTTTTTCACTCTCTCGGTGTGCCGTCTCTCTTGTGTTTGCTTAAAATGCTTGTAGTTTGTGCTCTGAGAATAAAACTGTTTAAATCCAACACCGGACTGCAACCTCGTGATCAAACCCTGAACTCCTGCTCGCCAACACACTACGACAGGATCTGAAGTTCCCTCTTTACCCCGATTGTTTTTCTTCTGTTCAGACTGTGTGCTGTTGATCCTCAGAGATGGGTTCAGCTCGTAGGTACGAGTGTCTGGAACTGAGGTGTTTGTGCAGAGACCTGCCTCCTTTATGAATTCATATGTTTGTGATTGTTGGCTGCAGTTTGACGCTGCGTGGTTCTCCATCCTGGCGTCATGCTTAGCAACCACACTATATATATATATATATATATATATATATATATATATATATATATATATATATATATAAATAAAGAAAGCAAAGAAAACCGGGCCCTGTTTTTCTTGGTTGACTTTATTTTCCACAAGATCTGAAATGAATCTTGAGATAAACCTTTCCACTTTAATCTCCAACTGAACCTGAATCACATTAACTTACTGTATCCTGTTCCCACGCTTAGTTAACAAACACTATGTGCTATCCAATAATACAAGATCGTCATGGTGATTTATTTAATATGGGATAAACTGTTAGCAAACTTGACAACCTGCTTAACATGAAATATTTATTGCCGAACAGCCAATAGTAATGCTTGTTAAACACACATACACAACTAGGTGTGGCTTTTCTCTTGTGGTACTTGTGAAAGAGGTGTGGCCTCTGTCTAAGTCCCATGAAAAGAGTCCCTGTAAATTTTATCATATTATATTGGTAATTGTTTTACATAAATCTGTTATAGAACAGATACAATATGTTCTCAAGTATTAAGATATGGACACATTGCTAACATACATCGCTAACATGGCTCGCTAACGCACATTGCTAACATACATCGCTAACACAGATCGCTAACGCACATTGCTAACATACATCGCTAACATACATCACTAACAGTGATCACAAACACAGATCGCTAACACAGATCGCTAACACATAACGCTAACACAGATTGCTAACGCACAACGCTAACACAGATTGCTAACACAGATCGCTGACACACACATTATTAGAATACACTGTTTGGTGAATGGGGCAGTGGTGGCCTGGTGGTAAAGGTGCTGGATCACTGATCCTAAGGTTGGGGGTTCAAGCCCCACTCTCAACAGGTTGTCACTGTCCCCCCAGTGCACTAAAGGCCGGCCCTGTCTCTCGCTGTCTGTGGTGTGAGGCATGTAAAAGAACCATTGCTGACTTTCAACAAGAGTGGGCTGCATAGCCATCAGCTTGTTTCTGCCCTGCGATAGCCTGGCGAGTTGGATGGGCACCAGCGTACTCATGACCCTAATTAGAATTAAGCGGTTACAGAAAATGAAATGTTTGGTGAATACCCACCACCTGAATAAGTTCTGTTCTGATCAATCACTTTGTAAGTTATGCAGAGGACAACTCTGAACACATGTGGAACATCTGGGCGATGTTTATTGCAGGAGAAGAGGTGATGTATTACAGCGAGTGTTCAAGGCTGAGTGAGAGTCACAGAGGGCTTCGTTTCAGAGAAAATACAGCATCCTGCTGCTTCATACTGCATGCCTGAGTCACCCGGCCTCTCCTGTAACCTCAACGTCACCAGACATGACTCCGGATCTGTGTTCTGACTCACCCTCTCCCTCTCTCTCTCCCTCTCTCTTTCACTTTCCCCTCTCTCTTTCTTCCTCTCTCTCTCTCTCCCTCTTTCTGTGTGTGTGTGTGTGTGTGTGGTGTTTTGACTATAGAAGTTAACGACCTGATAAAGGTGTTTTTGTCACAGTGTGTGAACATGTGTGGTTTGGGTTGAGAAGATGATTCACCTCGTGATCTGTGCGCATAAATCAAAAATGTGTTCACTGAGTAACTTTTATAAAAATAAACTCAGGCAAGTGTTTTTTTAAAGACACACCCTTCACTTCCATTTCTATGATTTTTAAATACTAGCACCGGAAATGTGTTCATGTCAGGAAACTACTAATGACTTCATGACACCACAAAAATGAGGCGGAGCCTCTGGAACGGGCTGCAGGTCGTGTCCCAGTGTGAGCGTGAGCAGTGTTACGCCGAACACTTTCCCACGGTGGCATAGCGGTTAGCATGTCTTCTCACAACAAGAAGGTCGTGGATCGGAGTCCTTGGCTCGGTGACGGTGTTTCTGTGTGGGGTTTGCATGTTGTCCTCGTGCTTTTGTGGGTTTCCTCAGGGTACCTTGGTTTCCTCCCATGATTCAAAGACATGCAGATCAGGTTAATTGGCTGTTCCAGAGGGCAGTGGTGGCCTAGTGGTAAAAGCGCTGGATCGCTGATCCTAAGGTTGGGGGTTTGAGTCCCACTCTCCACAAGGTTGTCACTGTCCCCCCAGTGCTGGGTTATGCAGTCAGCATGGGTTCATTTACATGAACCTCACACCATAGACAGTGAGAGACAAGGCCGGCCTTTGATAACCCAGTTAGCTGCACCGGGGGACAGTGACAACCTTGTGTAGAGTGGGACTCGAACCAACTCGGACTTTGGATCAGCGATCCAGCACCTTTACCACCAGGCCACCACTGCCCACAGGGGAAATTATGAAATAAATCATCTTTACTCGGATAAAATATAAGAAGTTATTAAGTAATTATAAGGGGGCAGTGGTGGTCTAGTGGTATAGGGCGCTGGATCGCTGATCCAAAGGTTGGGGGTTCGAGTCCCACTCTCCGCAAGGTTGTCACTGTCCCCCCCAGTGCGGCTAACTGGGTTATCAAAGGCGGGCCATGTGTGTCACTGTCTATGGTGAGAGGTTGATGTAAAAGAACCATTGCTGACTTTCGTAAAGAGGAGCTGCAAAGCCGTCAGCATGTTTCTGTCCCGCGCTAAAAGGGTTGTGACAGGAAGGATATCCGATGTAAAAACCTCTGCCAAATCAAACGTGCGAATCAGATGATTCTCTGTGGCGACTCCCGAGTTAAAGGGAAAAATCCGAAAGGAAGACAGACAGACATGTCAGAACTGGAGGATGTGTGTTGGGTAAAATACGAGGTCGTTTGGACTGAGATGAGCTGCGATCACTTGCTTACTGACCTGAATATTACTCGGACCGTCTGTCAGGACAGCCCATAATAATCATCTCTTCTCTTCCAGATCATTCCGCTCGAGGATTAACGTGGATGCAATTTTCACCCAAACATCAACATACCATCTCGTTTCTATTGTTTTTCATCCACAGAAAGAAAGGAACGTTTCTCCAATATTTGGTCGAACCTCAGAAATGTGTGTGTGCACTCTACCCATCAATCAGAGTATGTGTGTGTGTGTGTGTGTGTGTGCACGTGTGTGTGTGTATGTGTGTGCACGTGTGTGTATGTGTGTGTGTGTATGTGTGTGTGTGTGTGCATGTGTATGTGTGTGTGTGTGTGTGTGTGTGTGTGTGTGTGTGTGTGTGTGTGTGCATATATGTGTGTATGTGTGTGCGTGTGTACGTTTGTATGTGTGTGTGTGTGTGTGTGTGTGTGTGTGTGTGTGTGTGTGTGTGTGTGTGTGTGCGTGTGTCTGTGCATGCATGTGAAGCTGTTTAGTTTTCTAGAGTTACAGGAATGTTTGTGCCCATCACAGCCGGCTCTGGGCAAAGACAGGGTACACCCTGTACATCTCACCAGCCCATTGCAGGGCACTCACAATCACATCTAGGGTCAATCTGAAACAGTGAAGTAGCGTAATGTGTATGTCTTTGGACCACAGGAGGAAAACGTGTACCCAGAAGAAACCCATGGAAGCACAAGGAGAAACTTCACACAGAAACGACCTCGCCGAGCCTGGAACGGGTGGTTGTGAACACTCTGACCTCTGCCTTGCCAGCCTTTCAGTGATTGAGGTTACACTGATGAATATACAGAGTTTTGCGCTGGTAGTCTCGGGTTTTTCTGAGGAATAAAATGGGAGCATGGTGCTGCAGTATCTGCAGCTATCAGGTCATACTGTTTACAGTTTTATAAAGTAACATCAGAGTATCGTACGCCCATATTTGCAGAAATACCTGGCATGCCTCATTTAAAAAAAGTGCAACTTGAAAACTATTGCCCAGACATGTCTGAAAATCAGGATAACTTTGAAGCATTTCTCCAGAACAGATACGTCTCGGTGCTGAAACCCCCGGAGCTGAGCTGTCAGTGCTGAGAGACGGGGATAAATTACAGCCTCGAGGACAGAAGCTCTGCAGAGAAATGACCTCCTCACAGCCCACAGTGATAAAGGAGAAGAGTTATACCCACTGTCTCGCTCCATGTCTCCGTCTTTAGCTAGAAGCTTCTTCTGCTTCCTCACATTCATCACCATCATCATCATCATCATCACTGTGTTCCTCATCATCATCACCTTCATCACACTGAGCAAACCAACTGAACCTTCAGCTTTATCCAAAAACAACACCTCAGCAGAAATAGACAGCACCAACACACACACACCACCATGGAGACAGCAGTGGCAGAGCTGATGGAGGAAAGCTCTCAGAGTTCCTACAGCACAGGAACCAGGCTTATTACTCCGTCAGCATTCTGAATCGATTCTGAATTCAATCTTATTACAGTACTGGCTATGAATCGATTCTGAATCAATCTCATTAATCTCTCTGAATCGATTTTAAATCAATCAAATTACGTACTCGCTCTGAATCAAACTCATTACTCGCTCTGAATCGATTCTGAATCGCAATAGTCGCTCCGAATCGATTCCGAATCAATCTCGTTACTCGCTCGAAATCGACTCTGAATCAATCTCATTTATCACTCTGAATTGATTCTGAATCTCACTAATCGCTCTGAATCGATTATAAATCAATCTTAATACCCTCTTTGAATCGAATCTGAGTCAATCTCATGACTCGACGAATCAATTCTGAATCACTCATAATCGCTCTGAATCGATTCTAAATCAATCTCTTTACTCGCTCTGAATCGACTCTGAATCAATCATAGTTATCACTCAGAGTCGATTCTGAATGGCCCTCAGTAGAACTCAGGATAAATGATCTCACGTCTAACGAACTGAAGCTTCTTGGTTTCTCTTTCGCTGTAGCCCTCATTCTAAAACGCCCCAAATTGCTGCAGCTCACTCTTAGAATAAATTCAGAATTATTCTAAATAAAACAGCAAATCCCTCTGCTCAGGCTTTAATTCAGAGTCGAAGTGACTGCTTCCTGCAGATTGTCCAACCTATCAGGAACAAGAGCATCATGGGAAATCAGCAGGAGTTGCAGACGTAACCTCAGATCATCTGGGCTCGATTCCAGCGCCGCGTTTCATTTTTCTCTTTCGCACAGTGGCTTTATTTCATCTTGAATAATGAAATGACTCACATTGCACCGGTTTATTTTTCCATTCCATCTTCTGGGGAGCATTATTTCCCCAAAAGGCAGAATTCAATAAGAGCAGAGAACAATATGGAGCACATAAAGATAATAAAATTGTGCAACACCAGCGGCGGCCTGAGGTATGACTTAAGTATGATGTTCTGTCTGTGGGCGGTACAGCCTTCCTCTCCCCTCAGCCAATCACGGATGGCCTTTATATCATTTATACTAAAAACGCACGTGAAGCCCCCAATCTTCGAAATCTTTTTGATCATGTTTGTCTTTATAAATTGGATTAGTGAGGAGAATGCTTCATCTTGTGGGTTCGGCTTGTTCGGGTCGATAAACATTTCTAATTCGAGTCGTGTCTCACTGTCTATGGTGAGAGGTCGATGGAAAAGAACCATTGCTGACTTTCGTAAAAGACGAGCTGCAAAGCCGTCAGCGTCTTTCTGTCCCTCGCTAAAGGATTGTCAGGAAGAGCATCCGACCCAAAAACCTATGAACCGAATCAAACATGCCAATCAGATGGTTCACTCTGACAAGCCCTGAGAAAGGGAAAAAGCCGAAAGAAAAAGAAGAAGAAGATGAGTCATGGGGAGGCTGGTGCCCAGCTCAGCCGAAGCAACGCTTTACGAAAGTCATCACTGGTTCATCACCACAGACAGTGAGAGACACGGCTGGCCTTTATTAATCCAATAAGTGCACTGAGAGGACAGCAGTAACAACCCGGTGAGAGAGGGGCTTGAACCCGCAACCGTAGGCTCGGTAATCCAGCACCTTCCCACCAGGCCAGCACTGCCTCAGTTTTTATAATACGCACGCCATTTTTAAAACGGACTCACACCACTGACTCCATATGGAAATGGACTCCATACGGCCAGTGCGTCGCATACGAAACCGAAGCCGTTTCTGATCCACATGTGGTTTTTCTGTTCCGGAGCATAATTTATTTAAACTAAAGCTTCAGTATTTGATTAATATGTACGTTTGTAGAGATGTTTATTTCTGGAATGTGAATCATTCACTTTATGAGGAGCAGCTGTGAGTTTAAAACATGTTACATGTATTTGAGAAATTATTTAAAACTTCATTATAACTTTATTGGTTTATGAGTTTAATGACAAACTTTTGTATACATTGTGAAGAATGTTAATACTGTAATAAAGTTTGTATTCATCACAACCCCCAGACCACACCCTCTATACCACATCCTATCCGTTACAATTGCAAGACCACACCCCTCCACCACAACCCGTCCATTATAACCCCCAGACCACACCTCCTACACCACATCCCCTGCATCACAACCCACAGAACACACCCCTACATCATAACTGATTCATTACAATCCCCAGACCCCCCCACACACCATTACAACACCCAGACCACACCCCATCCACTACGAGCCTCAGGCCACAACCCTACACTACACCTCATCCATTAAAACTCTCAGACTGCACCGGCCTACACCTCACATCACATATTACAAACGCCAGACCACACCCCCTACACCACACCCCATCTATTACAACCTCTTGATGACGCCCCATACATTACAGTCCGCAGGGCAGTGGTGGTCTAGTGGTGTAGGGCGCTGGATGGCTGATCAAAAGGTTGGGGGTTCGAGTCCCACTTTCCACAAGGTTGTCACTGTCCCCCCAGTGCAGCTAACTGGGTTATCAAAGGCCGGCCATGTCTCTCACTGTCTATGGTGTGAGGTTCATGGAAAAGAACCATTGCTGACTTTCGACAAGAGTAGGCTGCATGGCCGTCAGCGTGTTTCCGCCCTGCGATGGCCTGGCGAGCTGTCCGGGGTGTACTCTGCCCCCGTCCGGAGTTGGCTGGGATGGGCGCCAGAGTCCCTGTGACCCTAATTAGGATTAAGTGGTTACATAAAATAAACTGAACTGAACATGACACTCGCCCCTACACCATACTCCACCCATTACACTCCCCAGACCACACTCCCTACTATCCTATAGTACATACTCACCTCCTGACCTCACCCCTAACATCTCGCCTTCTACATTTCTGTCATTTCTGTCACATTGACCAAACCACACCCCTAATGTCACACTGCAACATCACACTCCCAGACCACTCCCCCTACATGAACACACCTTCTTGAACACTTTGGCTGCTGAAAAGGATTTCTGTGATTAATGCTCCTGTTCCTGTTGTCTGAAGTAGGCCATGCTTTGGTTCTGATGGGAAAACCGAATGCCACGCCCATAGTTTTCTCATAATTATGAATCTTTCTGTCTTTATTTTCGGTGCATTTTCAGAGAATCAGTCACACATGTTTATAATTCAGGTTCAGCTCTAAGTCTTGAAATGTCATCCAGACTGCTAGCCTTTCACTTCTGTTAAAGTATAATGTCAGCGACACACACACACACACACACACACACACACACACACACACACACAGCTACAGTGTGCGATCTCCACTAATAATGGATAATTATGTCTCTAAACCCAAAGCAGTTTATTTATGGATGACTGACATGCACTGGTTCAGCACTGCATGATGGGAAACAGCGTCAGTCAGTCACACAGGACCTATTGTTTACCCAACAGCTGCAGTATCTTTAAAATGTTTCGTCTGGCCAGGTTGCTGGTCATAAGATATTTTAAAGCAAATATTTTTTATTCTGCTGTTCTTATTGATCCACATTACTTACTTTCAGTGCTGTACTTTAGGGGTGACACGCTGGTGCAGTGATTTGCACATCTAGCTCAAAGGTCACGTTTGATTCCCTGGCATGGGCGTTGCTTTGTGAAGTTTGCATGTTCTCCCCGTGTCTGTGTGGATTTCCTCCGTGTACGCTGGTGTTCTCCCACAGTTCAAAGACAGACATGGTGGTATACATGGCAGTTCCATATCCTGCTTAGGTGTGACTGTGAGTGTGACTGGTTGTGTGCTTGTGTTGCTCGGTGATGGAGCGGTGAGCAATTTAGGATGTGCCTCATCTTCAGCCAGAGTCGGCTGAGATAGTCACCGGCTTCCCTGCTATCC
>CM045751.1:732500-735000 GCA_024760905.1 Plotosus lineatus | reverse complement strand
TCCCGATTAGACTTGGGACGTTTGGATTTGATGTGGAGCGATATAATCAGATCTGATTTGATCCAGGATGCTTCTGGATTGGTCAGATCTCGTCTGGTTTGAGATCTGAGATACACTGGACTGTCAGTTGAGTTTAATCTTCTTTGGGTTGGATTTGATTTGCTTTAGTTCTGACCCGATTCTGTTTGGTGTCTTTCAGACATTTAAATTTGAACAGCAAGGATGAAAGACAGGAAGACTGAGGGAGAAAACAAGAGGCTGTAATGTCGACTCAAGGAGTCTCTGCAGCAAGGAAAGAGCAAAATAAAGTGTGTGGGCTGCCAATCCAACCCCCCCCCGTGCACGAGCACACACACACACACACACACACACACACACACACACACACACACACACACACACACACACACACACACACACGCTTCCAAATGATCCAAAACAAACAAGGATTCAGAAACAGTGCACTTCCTTTCCACTGAGAGAGACGCAGCTCTGCTCTATGTTTTATTTTATTTATTATATTTACTGTTTCTTTTCTCTTTTCCTCCCTGATTATGTTTATCCAATCTCACAATCCATCAGTTACACATCTGTACACATTTACACTGCATCTCAAAACATCACTTACACATCTGTACAGATTCAAACTGCAGTTTAAAACATGCTTTTAATAAAAGATTAGACAAAAAAACAGGAAAAGAAAAATATGTAAAAATGAGTGGAGAGGCCAATCTGAAAAAACTAAGGTAGGTGTGTCAGTCTGATTGAAAAAATTTGGATGAACCCGAGTAATTATCGAGTGATGGGGCAGAAACAAGGACAGTGAGTGTGAGAGACTGTGAGAAAGGCATCAGAACAGTCATAGAGACAGACTGAAATAAAAAGGTGTAACGAGAAAGAAACGAGGTAGAGTGGGAAAGGTGTGATAAAATATAATCATAATTCCTTACACAGACCAGTTTACAGCAGCTTGCACACACACACAAACACACACACACACACACACACACACACACACACACACACACACACACACACACTCACATACACACACACACACATAAAATGCACACACTCACACACACGTGGGCACCCCCACACACACACATACACACACACACAGACACACACACACACACCCACAGAGCGAGAGAGAGAGAGAGAGAGAGAGAGAGAGACAGAGGAATAGAGAGAAAGAAAAGGAGAATATGCGAGACTCTCATGCAGAAACACACACATAGGAAGTAATGTTTTATTGACTCATCATAATGTTTAATGTAATAATAATAATAATTATATAGATACACTAGTCCTTCTCAAAAAATTAGCATATTGTGATAAAGTACATTACAGAAAATAATTCAATTTATTTTCTTTTAAAAACTCCCAGCCTGGTTCATTACTCAAAACCACAATCATGGGTAAGACTGCCGACCTGACTGCTGTCCAGAAGGACATCATTGACACCCTCAAGCAAGAGGGTAAGACACAGAAAGAAATCTCTGAGCGAATAGGCTGTTCCCAGAGTGCTCTATCAAGACACCTCAGTGGGACGTCTGTGGGAAGGACAAAGTGTGGCAGAAAACGCTGCACAACCAGAAGAGGTGACCGGACCCTGAGGAAGATTGTGGAGAAGGGCAGATTCCAGACCTTGGGGGACCTGTGGAAGCGGTGGACTGGGCTACAGGTGCTGCATTCCCCAGGTCAAGCCACTTTTGAACCAGAAACAGCGGCAGAAGCGGCTGACCTGGGCTACAGAGAAGCAGCATTGGACTGTTGCTCAGTGGTCCAAAGTACTTTTTTCGGATGAAAGCAAATTTTGCATGTCATTCGGAAATCGCGGTGCCAGAGTCTGGAGGAAGACTGGGGACAAGGAAATGCCAAAATGCCTGAAGTCCAGTGTCAAATACCCACAGTCAGTGATGGTCTGGGGTGCCATGTCAGCTGCTGGTGTTGGTCCACTGTGTTTTATCAAGGGCGGGGTCAATGCAGCTAGCTATCAGGAGATTTTGGAGCACTTCATGCTTCCATCTGCTGAAAAGCTTTATGGAGATGAAGATTTCATTTTTCAGCACGACCTGGCACCTGCTCACAGTGCCATAACCACTGCTAAATGGTTTACTGTCCATGGTATTACTGGGCTCAATTGGCCTGCCAACGCTCCTGACCTGAAGCCCATAGAGAATCTGTGGGATATTGTGAAGAGAAAGTTGAGACACCAGACCCAACACTGTGGATGAGCTTAAGGCCGCTATCGAAGCATCCTGGGCCTCCGTAACACCTCAGCAGTGCCACAGGCTGATTGCCTCCATGCCACGCCGCATTGAAGCAGTCATTTCTGCAAAAGGATTCCCGACCAAGTATTGAGTGCAGAACTGAACATAATTATTTGAAGGTTGACTTTTTTTATATTAAAAACACTTTTTTTATTGGTCGGATGAAATATGCTAATTTTTTGAGATAGGAATTTTGGTTTTTCTTTACTTTTTTGCCAAAATGA
>CM045751.1:710000-722500 GCA_024760905.1 Plotosus lineatus | reverse complement strand
AAGTTAAAAAAGAACTGTTTGAGGTTTGCTGTGACTGATACAGCTACAGATTATAGATTCAAATTTAGTGTACAAGTCAGACACTGTCAGCCACAGTGACGTACAGTTCTCATTTTTACCCATCTGAGCAAGTGAGCGTAAAGGCCCCTGGTCAAGGGCCCAACAGTGGCAATTCGCAGACACTGGGGCTTGAAGCCCAAACTGCCAGATCAATAACCACCAATGTGAATCAGTTTTGATTACAATAATAAAAAGTTTGCTCACTGGTTAAGGCAATGGGCTACTGAGCCAAAGGTCAGGGGTTCAATCCTCTATACCACCACTGTTGGGCCCTTGAGCAAGACCCTTAATGCTCAATTATATAAAAAAAAATGTGTGCTGCGAGTTGCTCTGGTGACCAAACAAAATTTTCTATAATCTATAAATCATTCTGCTATTACATAAAGCATTGGTTTTATTTTTATCCTTCATATAAATTTACATTGTTTAAAATAAAATTTTGAAAAAAAAAAATCAAATCCTGTTGTAGCGTAGCCATTAACACATTTGGCTCAGAGCACGAAGATCCTGGGGTTGATTCCTGGGCTGAGTGAGACTGTTCCTGTTTGGAGTTAGCAAGTCCTCCCGTGGTTTCCTCCTACCGTCCAAAGACATGGACATTAATCTTATGGGCTGTTCCAAATTGCCCCCAGGTGTGAGTGTAAATGGTTCTCTCTGTGTGTATGTGTGTGTGTGTGTGTGCGCTGGCCCTGTGATAGTCCAGTGAGCTGTTCAGAAGGTCTTCGTCGAGACTCAGCTGAGCTCCAGCCTTTATGTGACCCTAATAGGATTTAAGCAGTTTGGTAAATAAATAATTTAATAAAAAATGCACACATTTCACTAATAAACAAATTAACCAAGCCGTAAAATAAATATAAAAATACTAATAACAGCAACAACAACAACAACAACAAAAAAAGAAATTTTGACAATGTCTGTTTATTAATACAAAATCAATTTACAAATACTTAAAAATGTCTAAAGAAACAAAATAAACAATAATAAAAAAATTAAGTACAGAAGCGATTATGAATTTCTTTAACGTGACATTAATAACTCATGACTCTCTATTTTAATTTATTCATTCATTTTCTGAAGTGTTTAATCCTAATTAGGGTTGAGGAGAGGCTGGCACCATCGCAGTCGACTCCAGTAAAGGACAAAGTACACCCTGCACAACTTGCCAGGCCATTGCAGGGCAGAAACACGCTGACGGCTATGCAGGGCCTCTTTACGAAGATCGCTATTTTAATGCGTAACGCAAAAACAATGAATGAGAAAACACCCAATATTGCAACGCTAACAGGCAGATAGCAATGTTATTATAGCTAACATGATTAGCTTTGCTCTTTTTTATTGTAGTGCTAATTCATTTCATAGCTAGTGAATACAGGCTAACTGTAAATAATGAGTGACATGGGATTGGTGGATAGAGAGTGAAAAGTTGGAGATTGAGAGGTAATGATGCGGAAAGTGATGAGATTCAGTGAGAGACTTTATGTAAATGTTTATGTAAATGTTTATGTAAATATTTATGTAGCTGGTTTGTGGCTTTAGGAGTGACAAGGACTGGAATCTCCCTGTTGAGCATTCGGAGAGAATGTCTGATGTTCACACACCTTTCATACCTCACACTGTGTGTGTGTGTGTGTGTGTGTGTGTGTGTGTGTGTGTGTGTGTGTGTGTGTGAGTGAGTGTGTGTGTGTGTGTGTGTGTGTGTGTGTGTGTGTGTGTGTGTGTGAGAGAGAGAGAGAGAGAGAGAGAGAGAGAGAGGACAATAAAGAAGTCATTGATAAGAACAAGCTCTTCTTGTTAGCCGCTAACAATCTCGCCCCAGGCTACTGCATGAAGTGACAGGTGACTTACACACCGCTCTGTGCTTCTCACTTTAGGAACATTTCTCTAAACAAAAGTCCATCATTCTGAATTTATGTGAGTGTAATAACACACACACACACACACACACACACACACACACACACACACACACACACACACACACACACACACACACACACACACACACACACACACAGTGTGAGGTATGAAAGGTGTGTGAACATCAGACATTCTCTCCGAATGCTCAGCAGGGAAACACTGCATCTGTGGTGTTCTTTCTTGGCATGAAATTAAACTGTTGTTCACAAATGCGGACTTCTGCCCTTAGTTTAGCTTCCACTATTCATTCCCATAACTTCATTGTATGGCTCATCAACTTTATCCCTCTGTAGATGCCACAACTCTGCACATCTCCCTTGTTCTTAAAAATGGGCACCAGCAAACTTCTCCTCCATTCCTCTGGCATCCTCTCACTCTCGAATACCTTGTTGAATGTTCTTGTCAAAAAATCTACTGCTACCTCTCCGAGACACTTCCATACCTCCACAGGTATGTCTTCAGGACCAACTGCCTTTCCACTCTTCATCCTCTTCAATGCCCTAGTGAATATAATGGTAGGAGGATGCTGAGGTTTGAACTGCCAGGCAAAAGTCCCAGAGGAAGACCAAAGAGGAGATTTATGAATGTAGTGAAGGAAGACATGAAGGTCGTTGGTGGAAGAGAAGAAGATGCAGAGGACAGGGTGAGATGGAGGCAGATGATTTGCTGTGGCGATCCCTGAAGGGAACAGCCGAAAGGAAAAGAAGAAGTTCCTCTTCAATGCCCTCCTCACTTCACCCTTACTAATCTTTGCTACTTCCTGGACCTCAACAGTCACCTCTTCTACTCTTTTTTCTCTCACATTTTCCTCATTCACCAGCTCTTCAAAGTACTCTTTCCATCTTCCCAGCACACTTCTGTCATCAGTCAATACATTTCCCTCTCTGTCCTTAATCACTCTAACTTGCTGCACGTCCTTCCCATCTCTATTTCTGTGCTGTGCCAACCTGTATAAATCATTTTCTCCCTCCTTACTGTCCACCCTATCATACAAGTCATCATACGCCGTCTGTTTGGCCTTTGACACCGCTACCTTTGCCTTACGCTGTGTCTCCCTGCACTCCTGTTTACTCTCTTTAGTCCTCTCAATGTCCCACTTCTTCTTAGCTAGCCTCTTCTTTTGTACACACTCCTGCACTTCCTCATTCCACCACCAAGTCTCCTTATCTACGGTCCTTTCAGAGGACACACCAAGTACTCTCCTACCTGTCTCCCTGATCACATTTGCTGTGGTTGTCCAGTCATCTGGAAGCACTTCCTGACCACCCAAAGCCTGTTTCAACTCCTCCTTGAAGACAACATGACACTCTTCCGTTTTCAACTTCCACCACTTCTGCTCTACCTTTGCCTTCTTCACCTTCCTCGCCATCCGCGTCATCCTGCACACCACCATCCTATGGTGTTTGGCAACACTCTCACCCACTACTACTTTGCAATCACTGACTTCCTTCAAATTGCATCTTCTACACAAAATGTAGTGTATTTGTGTGCTCCTACCTCTGCTTTTATAAGTCACCCTATGCTCCTGTCTCTTCTGGAAGAAAGTGTTTACCACAGCCATTTCCATCTTCTTCTTTTCCTTTTGGATTTTCCCTTCAGGGGTCGCCACAGCGAATCATCTGCCTCCATCTCACCCTATCCTTTGCATCTTCTTCTCTTACACTAATGACCTTCATGTCTTCCTTCACCACATCCATGAATCGTCTCTTTGGTCTTCCTCTAGGCCTTCTGCCTGGTAGTTCCAGCCTCAGCATCCTATTACCAATATACTCACTATCCCTCCTCTGTACATGTCCAAACCATCTCAATCTAGCCTCTCTGACTTTGTCTCCAAAACATCTTACATGGGCTGTCCCTCTGATGTACTCATTTCTGATCCTATCCATCCTCGTTACTCCCAAAGAGAACCTCAACATTTTCATCTCTGCTACCTCCAGCTCTGCCTCCTGTCTTTTCCCCAGGGCCACTGTTTCTAAACCATACAACATCGTTGGCCTCAACACCGTCTTGTACACTTTTCCTTTCATTATTGCCGATACCCTCCTTTCACACATCACACCGGACACTTTTCTCCAACCATTCCAACCTGCCTGCACACGCTTCTTCACCTCTTTTCCACACTCTCCATTGCTCTGGATTGTTGAGCCTAAGTACTTAAAATCCTGCACCTTTCTTATCTCTGCTCCCTGTAACCTCACCGTTCCTCTTGGGTCCTTGTCATTCATGCACATGTATTCTGTCTTACTGAGGCTAATCTTCTTTCCCCTCCTTTCCAGGGCATACCTCCACCTCTCTAGATTTTCCTGCACTTGTTCTCTGCTCTCACTACAAATCACAATGTCATCTGCAAACATCATAGTCCATGGGGAATCTTGTCTAACCTCGTCTGTCAGCCTGTCCATCACCATAGCAAACAAGAAGGGGCTGAGAGCTGACCCTTGATGCAGTCCCACCTCCACCTTGAACTCTTCTGTCACACCGACAGCACACCTCACCACTGTTTTACATCTCTCCATCCTTTTTTCAAAATCTATCAGCATCTGTCCTTCCGCGTTCCTGTCCTGGATACCAAACCTGCCCATCACTTCCTCGTCCCCTCTGTTGCCTGCACCAACGTGTCCATTGAAGTCTGAATTCCACAACATAACTCACATTTTAAACATATCCATTCATTCATTTATTCATTTTCTGAACCATTTAATCCTAATTAGGCTTGTGTATTTGTAATTTATAGTTTATCGACTATACACATTTACCATCAGAGTTGCCAGATAGCCATGTTTCATCTACATGAACATTTACTGAAATGTATACAATAGATCATAACTGTGAGGATTTTATTCTGTTTTATTATAAATATATTATTTTATGATATATATCATATTGGGAAGTGGTGGCTTAGTGGTATAGGTGGTGCTGGATTGCTGATTCTAAGATTACGGGTTCGAGTCCCACTCTCCACAAGGTTGTCACTGTCCCCGCAGTACAGCTAACTGGGTTAATAAAGGCTGGCCGTGTCTCTCACTGTCTATGGTGAGAGGTTCATGTAAAACCATTGCTGACTTTCAACAAGAGTAGTCGCAAAGCTGTCATTGTGTTTCCGCCCTGCGATGTCCTGGCGAGCTGTCTAGGGTGCACTCTGCCTTCGCCTGGAGTCAGCTGGGATGGGCTCCAGCCTCCCTGTAACCCCAATTAGGATTAAGTGGTTACAGAAGATGAACTGAATACAGTATATTATTATATTATAATATATTATTTTTTTTAGAATAGTTATAATTCTTGGGCTTTTTACACCAGAGCCTAGTGGCTCATCAGGCTGGTGCTTATACCCGGTTTCCATAGCGTGAAGTGATTAATAGTTCAACTCCTCCTAGATGGGACGCTAGTCCATCACAGGTAACGTTCCTAGTACATTTTTACTGGTTCCCATTTATACTGCTGGGTGAACAGAGGTACACTTGTGGTTAAGACCTAGCCCAGGGGTCTTAGCACTGTGGGGGTCTAAATAGGATTTGAACACACAACCTCCTGATCATGAGCTCAGAACCCAAACCACTACACCACCGCCCCACTATATATGTATAATTAACCAGAATAAAATCCTCACAGTTATGATTAATTGTATACATTTTGGAAAATGTTTATGTAGATGAAACATGGCTATCTGGCAACCCTGATGTTAAGTATTAATCAGACGGGATTAGTAATCCATGTGAAGGTGTGTAATGTAATTACTCCTGAGCTATCTGAAAACCTGAAAATCCCCAACCCCTCACTCTGTCTCTCTGCTTCTCTCTCTATTTAATCCCCCCTCCCTCTGTCTCTCTCTGTTTCTCTCTCTTGATGTGACATGCGGAATCTCACCCCGCAAGGAACTGCTTCTGGGTCAGAGGTCACACAGATGACTCCATGTCTGTCCTGAGTGTGTGTGCTCTTTGAAGTTACTCAGTGAGTTGAAGAGAACGATGTATTAATACTTTCTGGGGTGTGTCATGTACACCCCTATAATTTAAGTGAATAAATATGAGATTATTTAAATTATATATATTTTTTCTGCTGATATAAAAAGCTGAAAGAGAAATGTGGAGAATCATTATCTCTGGCTTTGTAAATAAATTCCATTTGGGTCATTTTAAAGAACTTTTGTGATTTCCACTTTGACTTCAGCGAGTTTAAATTCGAACGAACCCTCTCCGTGTCCTCAGGCTGCAGGAGCCCCGTCCTCGTCCTGGATAAACAGACTGAGATGAAAAGCGTAGCTGCGCTTCCTGTAAACTTTGGAAATGTTTGTGAATGTAATCTGTATATCATTATTTAATATCAGCGGGACTGCGAGTGTTTCCTGTGAACGGCTCCGCAGAACCGTGCGTCTCTGGGTGAAAACAAAGTGTAATCGGCTCGAATATATTATATCGAGTTCAGGTGGAATAACTTCACATTTGTCCGACTGCACGCTCCGCACGAACATGTCAGCGACGGTAATCGGAGCGCTCCTCAGTTTCAGATCGCCGTCTCGTGTTTATCTGCCCGTACCGTCGGCGAGTTTTGCTCGGCATGTGGAACACATTAGTGCTGATAATTTCCCCTTTAGTGCTTTTCCCACAGGGACCGTTTCATCATTTACATTTCTGAACCACCGAACACGCCGAACGCTTTCAGGTTTGTCACGTCACATTTACTCTGCGTGCCTGAGCCGTGCAGCGTGCGCATTAACTAAAGTAGAACGTTTATTTTCTTTTCTCCGTGATCCGGTTTACGACCATGAGAAGCGAAAGGTGAGATAAAGTAAATACTACAAACTCACTTAGTTTAAGCAGGAACGTCGAGTGTGTTAAAGAATCTGAGCCCGCGGAGATCGGCGGCAGCGTGGCCCAGCGGAGATGGAAAACATCTGATTTCTTCATCAAAATGTTTTATTTATGGAGCAGTTTATCAACAAAATCAGGGTGAAAACAGAATTATTTATTTGATCTGGTATTTGTCACATAATCATTTCCCAGTTGATCATATGGAATTTTGTACTTCTTGGTGAACCAGGGTCTCGATTCACCAGCATTTGTTTGTTTGTTTGTTTGTTTGTTTGTCTGTCTGTTTGTTTGTATTTGAACACTATTTCAAAAACCTTTGAACTGATTTTTACCAGAGTTGGTGTACGGATAGGACATGGGCTTAGCAACAACCCATACCGTTTTAGAGACGATCTGAACTACTAGTTGGATCCAGGAATTTATTAAAGGGTGTTTAATAATATTTTATTTAAGAATTGTTTCCTCTTTGCAGGATTATGCAACAACTTCTGGTCTGATTTTTACCAAACTTTGTGAAGGGGTGCAGCCTGGGCCCGGAAAAAGATCCAAAAATTTGGAGGTGATCTGTGCATAGGATCATGTAAAAAAAAAAAGAAGAAACATTCTTTTACCAACTCACCCTTCATTGCTTGTTTGTACAAATCCACACCATGTCAATCTGTCCTGTCTCACCGTGTCCCCAACCACTCCTCCCTGTGATCTCTCTCCAACATCTTCATTTATAACTCTGTTTATCCTTATCCGTCTCAGAGAAAATCTCAGCATCTTCATCTCTGACACTTTCAGCTCCTCCTCTTGTCTTTTTAATCACAGCTACTGTCTCGAACCTGTACAGCACAGCTGGAATCACGACGCTCATATTAACCTCGCCTTCACCCTCAGAGATTCACATAGATTACAGAGTTCTGACACCACCACAATTTAACAACAATTACAATCTACAATCTCCAGACGGTGGTGGCTCAGTGGTTAGGACACTGCATAACTGTGGTATTGCATGAGGAAGTCTGGAGTGGCAGAGAAGTATGTTAGAGTGGTGCAGGACATGTATGAGAGATGTAAGACAGTGGTGAGGTGTGCTGTCGGTGTGACCGACGAATTCAAGGTGGAGGTGGGACTGCATCAAGGGTCAGCTCTGAGCCCCTTCTTGTTTGCTATGGTGATGGACAGGCTGACAGATGAGGTGAGACAAGAATCTCCATGGACTATGATGTTTGCAGATGACATCGTGATCTGTAGTGAGAGCAGAGAACAAGTGCAGGAAAATCTAGAGAGGTGGAGGTATGCCCTGGAAAGGAGAGGAATGAAGGTTAGCCTCAGAAAATCAGAATACATGTGTGTGAATGAGAAGGACCCAGGAGGAACGGTGATGTTACAGGGAGCAGAGATAACGAAGGTGGAGGATTTTAAGTACTTAGGCTCAACAATCCAGAGCAATGGAGAGTGTGGAAAAGAGGTGAAGAAGCGTGTGCAGGCAGGCTGGAATGGTTGGAGAAAAGAGTCCGATTGTGATGTGTGATAGGAGAGTGTCAGCAAGAATGAAGGGAAAAGTGTACAAGATGGTGGTGAGGCCAGCGATGTTGTATGGCTTAGAAACAGTGGCGCTGAGGAAAAGACAGGAGGCAGAGCTGGAGGTAGCGGAGATGAAAATGTTGAGGTTCTCCCTGGGAGTAACGAGGATGGATAGGATCAGAAATGAGTATATCAGAGGGACAGCCCACGTAAGATGTTTTGGAGACAAAGTCAGAGAGGCTAGATTGAGATGGTTTGGACATGTACAGAGGAGGGATAGTGAGTATATTGGCAGTAGGATGCTGAGGTTAGAACTACCAGGCAGAAGGCCTCGAGGAAGACCGAAGAAGAGATTTATGGATGTGGTGAAGGAAGACATGAAGGTCGTTGGAGTCAGAAAAGAAGATGCGGAGGACAGGGTGAGGTGGAGGCGGATGATTTGCTGTGGCGACCCCTGAAGGGAGCAGCCGAAAGTAAAAGAAGAAGAAGAAGAAGAAGGTGAGGGGTTCAAGTCCCAGTACCACCAAGTTGCCACTGTTGGGCTCCTGAACAAAACCCTCAACCCGCCACTGTATAAATGAGAAGATTATAAGTTGCTCTGGACAACAGTGTCTCTTAAATACCAATTTGTCCTGTTCAGGCCACGGGGGGTCTGGAGCCTGTCTCAGACAGCACTGGGGAAAAATACGGTACACCCTGAACAGCATGTCAGACCATTACAAGGCCAACACGCACAACTTATCACACTTACAAATAGGGGCAATTTGGAACTGCCAATTAACCCACTGTGCATGCTTTTGCAGTGTAGGAGTGAAAACCCATGAAAGTACAGGGAGAACCTACAAACTGCACACAGAATCCATCTCACTGAGCCCGGACTCAAACCCAGGACCTTCTTGCTATGAGGCAGACGCGTTAATCATCTAACTCTTTGTAGTTACATTTAATGTTCTTGTTTATGTCTGATGTTACAGCCGCGATCAAACCTCCTCACCTCTCCACCTCTGTTTCTTCTCTTCGCCTCAGCTTCATAAGAGAGCAACCACAGCTTTTTACTCTTGACTGAGAAACTGCAGAGCATTGAAACTGGAAACTCCTTCCATACATCTTACACAAACACATTCCCTGATGTGCTCATCCCAGCAGATACGCTGTGCTGTTGTTCTAAAAGTTTAACAGTGCGTTCAACATAAATAAATTAATAAAGCCTGACAGAATAATCATGACCATGAGGTGCAGTGGAGGAACGTTCAATCATTCTGAGTGAGTGTGTCCTCGCTCTACTTTACGACATACCAACTTACTACAGAAAACAATTATCTGATACGATATATTAATTTAAAATTATTTCATGGACTTTAGAATTTTTTTATTGCTTCCACTCATGGACTCAAGCAACAATCTAAAAATATATATATATCTAATGCAGTATGTTTTACACACACACACACACACACACACACACACATATATATGTATATATATATATATATATATATATATATATACTGTATATGTAGGTATGAATGTATGAATGTATGTATAAAATAATAATAAAACACAGCACTGAATACTGTGAGTGATCAATCAGATTCAAGTATTGAGCTGAGCAGTGTAATTAACAACCAGTTAAGGAGAACTAAGAGTGCCCAGCACCTCCGCCAGGAATAAATTAATTATTATAACTTGGCTTTATTATAATGAAATGTCTCCCCCTAGTGAGTGTCAGATTATATTATATCCCATGTTAAATAAACGAAGAGAGTTTACATCTTTTTTTTTTCCTTTCGGCTTTTTCCCTTTTTCAGGGGTTGCCACAGCGAGTCATCTGATTCACATATTTTGATTTGGCACAGGTTTTTACGTCGGATGCCCTTCCTGACACCACCCTTTAGCAAGGGGCAGAAACACGCTGATGGCGATGAAGCCCAAAGAAGGGGATTTTACATGATTTCACGATTTTCTTCAACATGATCCCATGCATGGATCACCTCCCAAATGTAATGGGTTTTTCCAAGGCCCAAGGCCACCTCTCCACCATGGTTATGAAAATCTGAGCAGAACTTTTTGTGTAGTGCTGGAAACAGAAGAAAAAAAATAATGGATGCTTGTTGATAAGCTTTTAATAAATTACTGGTTTTGGATAGCTATCTGCTTCAAAATGTTACAGGTTCTCGCCAGGCTCGTACCCTGCCCGCCACCAAGTTTTTTGTGAAATCCTGCTAACAGACAGACAAACAGGAGCCGGAGAGTCCATCACCTCCCTTGCTGAGCGGTGGCGGTGTTTACACAGTTCGGTATTTAATGAAGTGTGTTAATATAATCTGAGCGGGTAAGTTTGTCCCTCCAGTACCACTAATGGGGTGTCAAAGGACGGCCGTGTGTCTCACTGTCTGTGCTGGAGCTTCATGTAAAAGAACCATTGCTGAATTTTGTAAAGAGGAACTGTTTAGCCATCAGCTTGTGGCCTGGCAAGCCATCCAGGGTGTACTCTGCCCTTTCCAGGGTCGGATGAGATGGGCACCAGCCTCCCTGTGACCCTAATTAGGATCAAGCGGTTCAGCAAACGAAGAATGAATGAGAGTAAGTATTTATAAATGTTAAAATCTCTGCTGCTTGTGTGATTTGATTTCTGTTTAAGCCGTTAATGATCGTGTGAAAAGCTCACCGAGGCTTCGCTCTCAGATCTATTTTACGCCAGGTTGAAAATTAGGTCTCTCTTTTATCATTTTTGTAGTTTTTGTGACATCTCTGTATTGGTCGTTATTCTGATTAACTACGCGATTTAGTGTGGGATTAGTGTTGGATTACGCTGCCGTCAAAACCTCACTCGCTCATTTGAGCGGAAAAGTGAAAAGTGGACTAACTTGTATGGATGACATGTTTCAGGCAAACAATGATTCTTTTGTTCCCCTGTGTGTGTGTGTGTGTGTGTGTGTGTGTGTGTGTGTGTGTGTGTGTGTGTGTGTGTGTGTGTGTATGTGTGTGTGTGTGTGTGTGTGTGTGTGTGTGTGTGTGTGTGTGTGTGTGTGTGTGGGTAGGTGGGGGGACATGGTGGTGATGTTTAATTCTGATCATATAGTGGTTTTGTTCAGTGGTTAAAGTTAACGATACACACATATAAAAACCCACCTTCCCTCTCATCACCTGATCTGACTGTTTATATAGCGGTGAATTCTCCTGTTTCCACACAGGTGAACATCAGGGTTCTGTCCGTTTCAGGAATTATTCTTAAGTCATAAATAATAATAATCATTATAAACAATAAAAAATACAATCTGTAGATATCACACTGGAATTTCTGCAAAAGTTTAAATGCTTTTGTTTACAGAAACGTTTGATTTTGGAATTTTTCTTTTTTCAGAAGTTTTGTTTTACTTTTCACTTCAGCATATAGTTCACTTCCTGTTTTCTTAGAAACATTTCACAATGTGATGTCATCTGTATTCCACACACACACACACACACACACACACACACACACACACACACACACACACACACACACATGCACACATACATGCATACACACACACACATTCACAAACATATACACACACATGCGCACACACATACATACACACACACACACACAGACACATGCACACAGACGCACACACACACACACACACACACACACACACACACACACACATATACACACACACAAACACACACGCACACACTCACACATGCACACGCACACACACACACACACACACACACACACACACACACACACATGCACACACACACACACACACACACACACACACACACACACACACACACACACACACACACACACACACACACACACACACACACACACACACACACACACACACACAGAAACACACACACACACACCCACACACATGTGTTCTTTAGTACGGTTCTCCTGGGAAATCAGCTCTTCAACCTCTACATATGTAAAGAATGAGAAAAATCTTCCTCAAGTTCCTCCAGTTTGTTATGGCAACCGTTCTACAGCCGCTGTTCTCAGGCCTATCACTCTTTTCTCTCTTTTTCTTTTTTCTTTTGAGCTGAAGATCACATTACACAGGAGGAATGTCCTGAAGTTAAAGTCAACACACATACACACACTGACACACACGCACACATACATACATACACACGCACACACACACACACACCACACACACACACACACACACACACACACACACACACACACACACA
>CM045751.1:687500-702500 GCA_024760905.1 Plotosus lineatus | reverse complement strand
CATCGCAGGGCGGAAACATGCTGACGGCTTTGCAGCCTACTCTTGTTGAAAGTCAGCAATGGTTCTTTTACATGCCTCACACCATAGACAGTGAGAGACATGGCCGGCCTTTGATAACCCAGTTAGCTGCACTGGGGGGACAGTGACAACCTTGTGGAGAGTGGGACTCGAACCCCCAACCTTTGGATCAGCGATCCAGCGCCCTATACCACTAGACCACCACTGCCCTCAGGAAGGGAAGGTTCAGCAGGGAATTGAGTTCAGCAGAGAAACAGCTGGTCCTAAGCCTTTATTATTATTATTATTATTATTATTATTATTATTATTATTATTAGTAGTAGTAGTAGTAGTAGTAGTAGTATTAGTATTATTATATCATCACAAACACTCTGAATTTTTCCCATGGAATGGTTCAAACCCAGAAGATTCTGACAGTTTATATTAATACACTAATATTCTCATAGCTTATCGTTTCCATAGTAACAATTTCTTCAGTGATGTGTGTGATGGTTGATGATGTGTTTTTTCTTTTGAAGTAAGGAGATGTTAGTGTGAGTGGTGGAGGAGTCTCCAGTTTTCGCGATCTTGGACAGAGATGATGAGCTGAGTGTTTTTTTTCTGATTATCGTGGAGAGAGAATAAAGAGGCTGGTGAGGGATTGAGTGTTTATATAAACCCTAGAAAGAAAGAACCTGCTTCACTTTATTTTTAATGTAACTTGAACTGAAGGATTCTGGGATTTATTCCTTACAAAATAAAGTACAGCTGAGGCTCTCATAATACCGTAATAATATGAAAATGAAATATCCATACCCAATCGTCTGTAAAATATTTAAAACATGACGGTATGTTTCTGTGTGGAGTTCCCATGCTCTCCCATGTTCTTTCCTCTGGGTACGTCGGTTTCCTCCGACCGTCCATACACATGCACATTAAACTAATCGTTTAAATTAATAGTTTAAACAAACTAAACTAATAATGCTCCAAATCTCCCCGAGGTGTGAGTGTGAGTATGAATGGTTGTATGTGTGTTCCCCCTGCTGTGGTCTGGCAAGCGGTTCAGGGTGTACCCCACCTTGCCCAAAGTCAGCTGGTAAGTGGTTCTGAAAAATGAAATAAGATGAAATCCCAAGTACCATGAGGAAAACCCACACATGCTGAGCAGCATGTGTGACTCCACTAAACCGACATCATATTTACTGTATACTAATATATCTAGCAATCACACGTCGATCGAATAAAATCTAATAAAATACATCCATGTCCTTCTTCACTTCATTATTTCTGATTGGTTTATTTGGGCTTTTGCTTTAGAATAAAATAAATGTTCTGATGCTCCTGTGCCGTGTTTGGGTTGAAAGCGGTGTGCAGCCTCTCTTTAATTCATCATGAACCTCAAAGCATATTTCAATCACCCAGGTCACTGGAGAAGCACTAAAAGCTCCATCCTGAGTCCTGGGTCAACTCCTAAATCCTCTGCTGGGGGATAAACAGTGCGTATCGATCGTTTATGGCGGGTGCCGCGGTTAAATTATCCTCCTGCCTCATTCCGTCTGACAGCTGGTATCCGTCACTCGTCTCCTGCTCCCCTCCTTCACTGTATATTCACTTTCCACTCAAACACCTAACTGCTCCAGACTCTGTAAAATTACCTCAGAATATCGGCACAGCGTGAGGAAGCCATGGGCTGTTCACCTGCATGACTTCCCTCCCAGCGTAAACATGGATTGTTTATTTAGGTTAATGTAAATTAATTCTGTCATGCCCGAACCTCAGATATGTTTGTGTCGGAATTAATTTCACGCCGAGCTCGGGGTCTATTTTCAAACCTGTATTTCATTGAGTGGTGATGTTCGCGTGTAGTTTTCCACGTTGTGTGGCTCAGGACGTGTATCTGTATGTTTACAGGGCTTTCAGTGGAAATTCCTGTTTCGCTTCAGAGCCTCCCATCACAAAAGGTTCCAAGTAGAACCAATATTTCAACACTAGGAACTAATTTGATCCTCCAAGCAGAGTAAAATATTCCAACACTAGGATTCCTTTTCTTGATTTTAACCACTCGGGAGTTTAAAGTTCAACTGACCCATTGTTCTTTAAGAACTTTTCGGACAATGGATTTTTCAAGAAGTTGGCACCATGTAGAAATTAGTGGCTCCAATCAGTAATTAACCAGAGACCCCTTTGAAGAACTTGCCTTTTTGGTAACACATTCTTAATTTCTTATAAATGCAGCCGTGAGGGAGGGGCACAAGCCAGTGTCTCTCCCTCACGCCGGTCCCAAGCCCAGATAAATGCAGAGGGTTGCGTCAGGAAGGGCATCCGGTATAAAACAAATGCCAAATAAAAAATACGAGTCACAACAAAAAATTTCATAATGGATCGGTTGAGGCCCGGGTTACCAATGACCGCCATCAGTCCTGGTGGAAATTGGACTACTGTTGGTCGAAGACATCGAATAAGGAGAGGCGGGAGGCGTGTCCGTAGGCAGAGAGAGGAGAGAAGAGGAAAGGTATGAGTCTAGGACTGAAAGTAGGGACTTTGAATGTTGGAACTATGACAGGAAAAGGTAGAGAGCTGGCTGACATGATGCAGAGGAGGAAGGTGGACATACTGTGTGTTCAGGAGACCAGGTAGAAAGTTTGCAAGGCAAGAAGCTTAGGAGCAGGTTTAAACTGTTTTATCATGGTGAGGATGGGAAGAGAAATGGAGTAGGAGTCATCTTGAAGGAGGAGGTTGTCAGGAATGTTCTAGAAGTGAAAAGAGTGTCAGACAGAGTGATGAGTCTCAAGTTAGAAATTGAAGGCGTGGTATTCAATGTTGTTAGTTCTTATGCCGCACAGGCAGGATGTGAGCTAGAAGAGAAAGAGAGATTCTGGAGTGAGTTAGAGGAAGTGATGCAGAGTACCCCCATAGTTGAAAGAGTGGTCAGTGGGGCAGACTTTAATGGACATGTTGGTGCAGGAAACAGAGGGGACGAGGAAGTGATGGGCAAGTTTGGTATCCAGGACAGGAACGCAGAAGGACAGTTGTTGGTAGATTTTGCAAAAAGGATGGAAATGGCTGTGGTAAATACTTTCTTCCAGAAGAGACAGGAGCATATGGTGACTTATAAAAGCGGAGGTAGGAGCACACGGGTAGACTACATCTTGTGTAGAAGATGCAATTTGAAGGAAGTCAGTGACTGCAAAGTGGTAGCGGGTAAGAGTGTTGCCAAACAGCATAGGATGGTGGTGTGCAGGATGACGCTGATGGTGAGGAAGGTGAAGAAGGCAAAGGCAGAGCAGAAGACAAAGTGGTGGAAGCTGTAAAAGGAAGAGTGTCGTGTTGTCTTCAAGGCTGTTGAAAATGGCTTTGGGTGGTCAGGAAGTGCTTCCAGATAACTGGACAACTACAGCTAATGTGATCAGGGAGACAGGTAGGACAATACTTGGTGTGTCATCTGGAAGGAGAGGAAATAAGGAGACTTGGTGGTGGAATAAGGAAGTGCAGGAGTGTGTACAAAAGAAGAGGCTACTAAGAAGAAGTGGGACATAGAGAGGACCGAAGAGAGTAAACAGGAGTACAGGGAGACACAGCGTAAGGCGAAGGTAGCGGTGTCAAAGGCCAAACAGAGGACGTATGATGACTTGTATGCTCGGTTGGAAAGTAAGGAGGGAGAAAATGATTTATACAGGTTGGCACAGCACAGAAATAGAGATGGGAAGGACATGCAGCAAGTTAGAATGATTAAGGACAGAGAGGGAAATGTATTGACTGATGACAGAAGTGTGCTGGGAAGATGGAAAGAGTACTTTGAAGAGCTGATGAATGAGGAAAATGAGAGAGAAAAAAGAGTAGAAGAGGTGACTGTTGAGATCCAGGAAGTAGCAAAGATTAGTAAGGGTGAAATGAGGAGGGCATTGAAGAGGATGAAGAATGGAGAGGCAGTTGGTCCTGATGACATACCGGTGGAGGTATGGAAGTGTCTAGGAGAGGAAGCAGTAGATTTTCTGACAAGAATATTCAACAAGGTCTTAGAGAGTGAGAGGATGCCAGAGGAATGGAGGAGAAGTGTGATGGTGCCCATTTGTAAGAACAAGGGAGACGTGGAGAGTTGTGGCAACTACAGAAGGATAAAGTTGATGAGCCATACGATGAAGTTATGGGAAAGAATAGTGGAAGCTAGACTAAGGGCAGAGGTCGGCATTTGTAAACAACAGTTTGGTTTCATGTCAAGAAAGAGCACCACAGATGCAGTGTTTGCTTTGAAGATGTTAATACAGATGTACAGAGAAGGTCAGAGGGAGCTGCATTGTGCCTTTGTGGATCTGGAGAAAGCATATGACAGGGTGCCGAGAGAAGAACTGTGGTATTGCATGAGGAAGTCTGGAGTGGCAGAGAAGTATGTTAGAGTGGTGCAGGACATGTATGAGAGATGTAAGACAGTGGTGAGGTGTGCTCTTGGTGTGACATAAGAGTTCAAGGTGGAGGTAGGACTGAATCAAGGGTCAGCTCTGAGCCCCTTCTTGTTTGCTATGGTGATGGACAGGCTGACAGACGAGGTTAGACAAGATTCTCCATGGACTATGGTGTTTGCAGATGACATTGTGATCTGCAGTGAGAGCAGAGAACAAGTGCAGGGAAATCAAGAGAGGTGGAGGTATGCTCTGGAAAGGAGGGGAATGAAGGTTAGCCTCAGTAAGGCAGAATACATGTGTGTGAATGACAAGGACCCAAGAGGAACGGTGAGGTTACAGGGAGCAGAGATAAGGAATGTGGAGGATTTTAAGTACTTAGGCTCAACAATCCAGATCAATGGAGAGTGTGGAAAAGAGATGAAGAAGCGTGTGCAGGCAGGTTGGAATGGTTGGAGAAAAGTGTCTGGTGTGATGTGTGATAGGAAGGTTCGGCAAGAATGAAAGGAAAAGTGTACAAGACGGTGTTGAGGCCAGCGATGTTGTATGGTTTAGAAACAGTGGCCCTGGGGAAAAGACAGCAGGCAGAGCTGAAGGTAGCAGAGATGAAAATGTTGAGGTTCTCTTTGGGAGTAACGAGGATGGATCAGGAGCGAGCAAATCAGAGGGACAGCACATGTAAGACGTTTTGGAAACAAAGTCAGAGAGGCTAGATTGAGATGGTTTGGACATGTACAGAGGAGGGATAGTGAGTATATTGGTAGTAGGATGCTGAGGTTGGAACTACCAGGCAGAAGGCCCAGAGGAAGACCAAAGAGACGATTCATGGACGTGGCGAAGGAGGACATGAAGGCAGTTGGTGCAAAAGAAGAAAATGCAGAGGATAGGGTGAGATGGAGGCAGATGATTCACTGTGGTGACCCCTGAAGGGAACAGCTAAAAGGAAAAGAAGAAGTTCTTAATTTCTTATAACAATTCTACTGGAACTCTTTCTGGGCGGAAAAAAACCTTATGTAGATTTTAGGGTTCTGTAGCCTGTTCCTGGAAACTGGCATTTTAAACCACGTTCAGTTCCTGAGTGGTTCCATGAATCGTAAAGGGTTCTTACCCGAAAAGTTCGTAGGACACACCTTTAGTACACACGCTCTCATTAACACAAGGTTCTTCAAGGGTTCCTTTCAGGATCATTGGATTATCCCATCTCATTTGCCAAATCCCATAATCCTACTGTCATGGTCATGGGGAGGCTGGAGCTCATCTCAGCCGACTCTGGGCAAGGGCAAGGTGCCCACCCTCACACCGAGTTCCACACCTGAACCCAGGTTAAATTCCTAAATTAAATATTGATGTGACTTTTGGACTGAAGTCGTCAACGCAGGAATTGACCTTTAAAAACGAATTAACCATATAATTAAGGGGTTTTTGTCTGTTTTTCTGAAAGAGGAACTTTAAAGATTCCCTGCTACAGGCTCATAGACGGATTCTCAACGGGACCAGAATGAGAACCTTCAAATGTTAAATCATTTTAAAGCTTCTTAAATGGTTCAGTGGATGATTGACAGCTAATAGCTTTCTATAAAGGTCTATTCAGAACAGAATGATGGGGTTCCACAGAAAACCTTTAAAGGTCAGAAAGCCTTCAATGGTTCTCCTTCAGGGTTCTCTTAATATTAATGCTGATCACATTTCAGCTTTGTAGTGGTTCGTAGTCCACCTCACTTCAAAAAGTCCAGGGTTCCAGGACCAGGATGTTTCCGTATGGAGTTTGTATGTTCTCCCTGTGCTTGTGTGGGTTTCCTCTGGGGACACTGGTTTCCTCCAATAGTCCAAAGACATTCACATTAGGATGATTAGCTATCATGAGTGTAAATGATTTTGTGTGTGTGTGTGTGTGTGTGTGTGTGTGTGTGTGTGTGTGTGTGTGTGTGTGTGTGTGTGTGTTGCCCTGTGATGGACTGGTGAGCGGTTCGGGATGTACCGAGCCCTCACTCAGAGTTGGCTGAGATAGGCTTCAGAATCCCTATGGCCCTACGAAGATTAGCACATACATGAGTGGATAATTTAGCTTGATGAGGCTAACCGTATATTTTATAAACACTTTAATGTGAATTTATTGTGTTTCTTTCATTTTAATGTAAACAATTAAAATCCCTTTATACTTTAAATACATTTCCATCAGTCTGGGCTTCGCCCTGTAGCTCTGAGAGTTTATTTTAAACTGGATTTTAGCTTTTGATGATCCAGATGGTGCGGTGTTGCATGTTCTGAGTGGAGGGAAGAGAAAGTGTGTAATGTTTTGGAGACGTGTGTTTACAGGTCTTTCAGTGGAAATTCCCTCCTGACATCTGAGCCAGTCGAAAGCTATAAAACACACATTCTCTTCTTCCCGAGTGGATGTACTTTCCTCTCCAAATCCAAACTTCACTTTATTCTTCATGGAGAAATGAGTTCAAGTCTCGTTTGAAACGACGACCGAGAGCTTTAGAACCTTCCCTTTCTTTCAGTGCACAGACAAAAAGCCGAATTTTAATCAGTGCTTCTCTTTCTTTCTGCAGGTCCCAGGCTCCAGATGTCCCACTGCCTGAAATTGTCCTGGGTTGGGACCCAGCAGAGTGTAACGGAGAGGGAAGGAGGAGTCGTGGGCTTCTCAGCTTCTCAGCTCCAGGGCTGCCGCTACAATTTCACACAGGCTCTGGGCCAAACGAATCCTGCCGTGCTTTGATATTTTAGCATGGATGGCGCCAATCAAGGAACCTCTGACCTCAAAAATGAGACCGTCGAGCTGAGGTGGAGGACTAGCAATTATCAAAGGATTAACCCTGAACTTCCTCTCTACGAACTCTGCATCAGTGCGATCCTATAAAGCATCTCACTGGATTTACTCCTCCTCTTAAACCACAGGTTCTGTGGGTGGTTTGGAGGATTTTTTTCTTTATTCTTTCTTTCCCACAATGGAGTTCCAAGTTGTATTGTGGAATAATGATTGGACCTCGTTTGTCCGATTTTGGTTTACTGTCCTGCTGAGCTTGCACGTGCAGTTTGATCCTGTGGCGTCGTGTCCCAAAGAGTGTCGTTGTGACAAAACGTTTATTTACTGTAACGAGAGGAGTTTAACGTCAGTCCCTTTCGGTATTGGGGAGGGATATAAGATCCTCTACCTTCACAACAACCAGATCAACAGCGCTGGATTTCCCATGGAGCTCCACAACGTGGTGTCGGTGGAGACTGTCTATCTGTACGGGAACCAGCTGGATGAGTTCCCACTCAACCTTCCCAGAAACGTGAAAATCCTCCATTTACAAGAAAACAACATTCAGACCATTTCCAGAGCCGCACTCGCACAGCTGCCCAAGCTGGAAGAACTACACTTGGATGACAACTCCATCTCCACGGTCGGGGTGGAGGAAGGGGCTTTTCGGGAAGCGTTAAACCTTAAGCTCCTCTTCCTCACCAAGAATCACTTGAGCAGCGTTCCTATCGGATTACCAGTGGACCTAAAGGAACTACGTCTGGATGAAAACCGCATTGCTGAGGTCGATGAAGGAGCGTTTCAAAATGTCACCAATCTCCAGCGTCTGTTGCTGGATGGGAATCTTCTGGAGGATGATGCCATTGCTCCTGGTACCTTTAAGAACTTGTTCAACCTCAAAGAGCTTTCGTTATCTCGGAACTCTCTCACGATGCCGCCGCCTTTGCTTCCTTCCATGTCACTGGTGAAACTGAACCTACAGGAAAACCAGATTAACCACATCCCTGTTCTGGTTTTCTCAGAGCTCAGCAAGCTTCAGAAACTTGATCTTTCTTCGAACTTGCTACAGACTATACCGCAGGGTATGTTCGATGGACTGAGAAGTCTCACACATCTCAATGTTCGTAGCAACCACTGGCGATGTGATTGCCCCATCAAGTGGATTATCTTTTGGTTGAAGTCCCTGCCATCTTCCATAAATGTTCGTGGATTTGCATGTCACCAACCAGACAAGCTAAAAGGGATGATGATTCGAGAACTCGAGCTTGACGCCCTTCAGTGTCCAGTCGGTACTGAGGTCGATACGTGGCTCACTCACTTATCACCATCTCCATCCCCGACTCATAGGACCACTATCCTTCCCAGAACTACTGTCATCACCACTATTTCATCCACAGTTTTCCACCCAACCACAACCAGTCCCACGCCTCCGATGCCCAATTTCCCTCCGGCTCCCTACCCTCCCTACGAAGACCCTTTGAAAATATCCTTGAATGTTGTGAACAGTACGTGCATTGAGGTTAGCTGGGACTCTTATTTCACCGTGACTGCGTACAAAGTCACATGGGTCAAGAGGAGTCCAAATCTAATGATGGATATTAGCCAAGAGAAAACGGTTCCCGGAGAACAACAGACACTTAACTTGTATGACCTGGAGCCTAGATCCAAGTATCGGATCTGTGTTTATATTTTGGATTCTTTATATAGTTACAGACCCGGAGAGGATACCATCTGTTCTGAGATCAGGACCAAATCTGCGTCCAGAAACAGTCCACCCGAGTCGGATCAGGCAGCGCAGCAGGATGTCACGTCTACGTTCCTTTTAGCCGGCGTGATTGGTGGTGTTGTGCTCCTTGTTTTGATACTATTACTCAGTCTGTTTTGCTGGTACATGCACAAGAGGAGCAGGACCTCCTCCTGTTCTTCATCCAAGTGGAAATACAACAGAGGCAGGAGAAAAGACGACTACTGTGAAGCCGGCACCAAAAAGGATAACTCGATTCTGGAAATGACCGAGACCAGCTTTCAGATTGTGCCACTGAACAATGAACAACTTCTGAAAGGCGATTTTAGGATTCAGCCAATTTACACCCCCAACGTTGGAATTGGATACAGAGACTGTCATCTCAGTAACAACAGCATCATCTACTGCAAGAGCAGCAACGTTCCTGGGGTGGAATTTTGCCACACGTGATGATATCAGCATTTTTATAAAGATGTGATAAACATTCACTGTACAACTGAACAATGTACACACACACACACACACACACACACACACACACATACACACATATACATACATACACATGCACACACACACACACACACACACACACACACACACACACACACACACACACACACACACACACACACACACACACACACACACACACACGGTTTTATATCTAAACATAAATATATTCCTGGATTGTAACTGATATGATGGACAGTAACCTGGAATTGGGCGTCGGTTTTATCCTTTGGTGTTTTTAGCGGATGGTTTTGTAATTAGCGCTCCTGGTGTAAGATGGTGGTGTTTGTACAACCAAGCCTGGTGTTAAGTGCATTAGTTCAGGTTTTCTGCCTCTCGGGTGTGAACGCGGATACCTTGCTAAGCGACGAAATACGAACCTCTGCGGAGGAACGGTAGTAAGGATAACAAACTGGTCAGGAAAATTAAACAGTACTGATTAGCCTGCAGTGGAAAAAATAATACACGAGCAGAACTGGTTCGATTTTTTTAATGCAGTCTTGTTGTCGACGTGGCACAGGCGAGCCTTCGCTCAGGAAAAGAGCTTTATGTGAAAGTCATATCTGAACATGGTTACAACATTTCAACACCACAAACCGGTGAGACACCAAACACAAGAGGGTGAGAACGCGAGAGAGAGGATGAGAGAGAGTGAGAAAGAGTGAGAGGGTGAGAGAGGGTGAAAGATTGAGAGAGGGTGAGAGAGCATGAGAGAGAGAGAGGGTGAGATCACGAGGGAGGATGAGAGAGAGTGAGAGAGTGACAGATCGAGAGAGGGTGAGCGAGTGAGAGTGAGAGAGGGTGAGTGAGTGAGAGAGTGTGAGAATGTGGGTGAGAGGGTGAGAGAGAGAGAGAGAGAGAGAGAGAGACAGAGGGTCAGAGAGTGAGAGAGGGTGAGAGAGTGTGTGAGAGTGTGAGTGAGAGAAGGTGAGAGAGCATGAGAGAGTGAGAGGATGAGAGAGTGAGAGAGGGTGAGAGAGTGAGAGAGCGAGAGAGAGGGTGCGACAACAGCTGCAGTGGTGCCTGGTTTGGCTTCCAGCCACCAGGGGGCAGGTTTTTCCCCTGTGGAGGATTCTTTTCGATCATTAACCAAACGTTACAGATCCACCAACACTGATCTAATATTCCTCTTTTTGTTTGTGTTTATATTTTGACGTCCAGCACAGGCATATATGCTGAGACTCGCTGGAGTTTGGTGTTTTTTGGAGCAGGTGACTATGAGGTCATGCACTCAATCATTGCTGTTTAATGTGTGCGTGTCTCGCTCGCTCTGAGGCGCCTCACACATGATTTTAAATCGTACTTCTGCTCCATGCTGAGCTCAGCACCTCGTGCGTCCGCTTGTCCTTTCTGCGTCTCTCACGCCGCCCGAAATCCGCAGCAGTCTGCTCGCTGCTCTGTGCTTATAGAGTTCCAGGTGTGGCCAGGGTTTTCCCTGCGTTTGCAGTGGACCGATGGAGTGCGACTTTAATAAGGCAGCTGTTTAGGTAGGATGATGAATTGTGAAGAAGCCAGAACAGAAAAAAGATTGTTGACTCGGAGTAAAGTGGTACATGCCAGCGCGCGGTTTGCCCTCAGATCCCTGCGCGAGTGCAATTAAAACTATTTTTAATGCTGCGCTGGTTTTTCCAAGCCGGGCGCCTGCTTAGGGACGCCATCTTTTCAGCATGGAGAAAACCTTATTATACAGTTACTCTCTGACTTCATTTGCTTTCACAAGATTTTATTTCGTGTGTCAAGTTCAAAGAATCTCTCCCCGCTCACTCATAATCCTGAACTTCTGAAAACCCCAGAAAACACGAAGGAAGAAGAAAAGAGTGAGAGATATGTAGAGGTTATTTTCACCCTGGAGGAATGAATCAAGAATGGGGGGGGGGGGGGGGGGGCAGAGAGAGAGAGAGAGAGAGAGAGAGAGAGAGAGAGACAGAGAGCGAGCAGGAGAGAGGGAGAGTGAGAGACAGAGAGAGAGAAGATGCCCATTGCAAGTGTTTAACCCTTTGTAGGCCAGCAGGGTAATAAATGAGATGAACAGGGCTGTGAACGCGGCCGAGCTCAGATTGTTGATGATTTGAAGTCCACATGTTGGAACTGTAATAAAACCGCAGGCATTCTGTTCATGTAGCAGAAACAGATGTGTCTCTGAGAACGAAGAAGAAAGGAACGAGCTCCTGCACTTTTGCGGCTGCTGGAGGATTTTTCCCAGACTGCGCTGACCCGCGTTCTAAGCGCGAGAATTAAAACGCCACTTTATCTGATTCACAACTTTTGAAACAATGCCGTGCGGTGTATTATGAAATCTCCAGAATTCTTTTTCAACAAAAAGACAAACATGTCGGTTCTTAGGAAATAAAACAACGCGCTGGTGTTTCTTCGTTCCTCGCTCGTCCAGCCTCACCTCGACCTCCACCAGTCATCTGTATTCTCTGAGGATCGCGGCGTGGTGAGTGAGAACAAAACGACAGGAGCCTTCCCAAAAGCTCTGCACACCAGTGTATAAATAGCCCCGCCCCTAACACAGCATCGGAAGCTTTTCCGCAGCAGGTCAGCTGTACCATCGTCATCGGCAGCAGATGTCATTCCGTGTGACATTTCAGACGAGACGTCTGCCTTTGATTAAAGCTCGTTTCCTCGTTTCCACACCCATCACATCGTCTCCTCAAGTCTCTTCATGTCTCCTCAGTGGGAGTGGCCAAGGTGCAAGCATGAGAGAGAAATGAGGGTGTAATTCATCAGGCTAGAGAAACATCCCAATGTAACGATAGCTAAGGGATGCAGAAGAATTATCAACACCAGGGGGCGAACAGGAAGTTGATGCACTAACAGGAAGTTGATGCTACTTGTTTTATTGTTTGTTTCTCTCGGTGGTTCTATGAGGAACCTCGTCGCCTCCAGTTTAGTTCTGTGCTTGCATTCGACATGCGCTCATTTCGTTACGGTTTCCACAATGCTAACTCACACCGCTGTGCTGATTAAAGGCGTGTCTGTTTTAATCGGACGACATTTTGATCTTTAACCTCAGAGGAGTCGCGTTCTTTCTCTAAACCATGTGATCTTCACATTGGTCGTAAATAAAAACTTTAAAAATTTAAGACTCAAATGCTAACTGTGTACCCATAATGATTAACCGATGTTCCGCGCATTCTTACTTAGCGATCGCACGAAGCCTTCCTAAACATTCTCTCTGTTTCTCTCCGTTTCTCTCTGTTTCTCCTTCACTCTCTCCTGGTGGATTTTTTTCTCAATGAGCCATAATTCACTGATGAAGTCCAGACTGTTTTTTTTCTTCCAAATTGCAGATGAATGGATTAATAATCCGCTCTAATGTTTCAGAGAAAGATCGACGTGAACATTCCCGACAGTGTTTTGTGTAACAGCGGGTCGTGGCCTCATGACCCAGATGGTGGTGTTGTGTTTATTTGTAGAGTGTGTTCAGGCGATTCTTTACAGAACAAACCCTGACTCAGATCGGAATAAATAACAGATAAAGTGATGCTGTTCCAGACCTCGTCGGATCTTTATTTCCTCTGGAGGAAGTGGAACCTCCCAAATATGAATCCTTGTTTAATTATTAATTTATTTAATTTGAATAAAGAACACACCGTTATTTTCAGAAAACCAATTGAAAGCCATAACGTTTAGGAATCTCGCGGATGTTGATGGCTGGCGTCGGCGCAGCTGTAGCACATCGTCAGGACGTCAGTGTGTTTGATTTTATGGCGAAACTGGAGAATCCCGAGAGATCCACACAAACCAAAGCCACTGTCGCTCGTCTCTCATTGTCGTTTCATCTACGTGCCTTGAAAGGAATTTACAGCGTAGTCCTTGACACCTTTAATGTTTTTTGCACAAATTGTACATAAAGGGTTTTGTTTTGTTTGTTAGTTTTTGTTTGTTTTTTTAAATAAAGTTCTTGGATTTGAATGGCACTGAGTTTGTGATGTTTCTGAATAAAAGCAGATGTGGTGGTTGATTCCTCTTTAGAAACAAAATGTTTAAAGTCGATTCACTCGAGCAAACTGTGCTGGTTTTATTTTTATTTAACAACATTAACAACCGAAAAAAAATCCAAATTTATATCAAAGTTCTTTAAACACGAGTTTAACTTTATTACACAATAATCTGTTTTCACATTTTTACTTAACACATATTACAGTTTCATTCATTTAATCAGGAAATGTTCAGTGTCTTTTTTTCTCAAACACACACAATCACACACACGCATGCACACACACACACACACACACACACACACACACACACACACACACACACACGCACACACACACACACACACACGCATAAACACACACACACGCATGCACACACACACACGCGCATAAACACACACACAAACACACACACACACAAACGCACACACAGATACACACGTACACCATATATATATATATATATATATATCCAGTAGAGTAAATACTAGTATATAATATTGAAGTGGTTCTAGTGTAGAGATACTAGGGTAGTGATGTGATGGTGTAGTGCTGTAGTGTAGTGCTGTAGTTGTGTAGTGATGTGGAGATGTGGTGATGTAGTGGTGTGGGAGTGATGTGGTAGTGCAGTGATGTGGTGATGCAATGGTGTAGTGTAGTGATGAGATGATGTCATGGTGTAGTGGTGTAGTGGTGTAATGGTGTAGTGATGTGGTGATGTGGTGGTGCAGTGGTTTAGTGATGTCGTGGTGTAGTGATGTGATGATATAGTGGTGTAGTGGAGTAGTGATGTGAAGATGTAGTGGTGTTGTAATGTAATGGTGTATTGGTGTAGTGATGTGATGATGTGGTGATGTGGTGATATAGTCATGTAGTGATGAGATGATATAGTGGTGTAGTGATGTGGTGATGTGGTGCGGTGGTGTAGTGCTGTATTGGTGTAGTCATTTGTGCATGTACGGTGTGTACCGTGTGTGTGTGTGTGTGTGTGTGTGTGTGTGTGTGTGTGTGTGTGTGTGTATGTATTTTTTAAGGTACAGTATATTATATACATATATCTATATATATATATATCAGTTCAGCAGGCTGATGCGGTGCGCTGTGCTGTTGTTGTGATTCGAGTGTGTTCCTGAATATGCTGGAGCGAGTCCGGATGCTCCTGTATCTGCGAGACAGCAGGAGCGTGTACAGGGTGGCTGGGGTGGGTGGGATCAGAGAGGATCCGCTGGACCTTCCTCCTGCAGTGCTGTGTGCAGAGGTTCTGGATGGCTGGATGTTCAGTACTGGTGATACATTGTGCATGGCTGAAATTTGTAGGTGTGGACAACACCGTAACCCGACTCTGAACGCCAGGAACTTTCCTCATGTCCAATTTTGGATGTGAATGTCCGATGCTGATAAATTTCCATAAATACCATTCATAATATTTATATAATCCAAACAATATCTACATTTTTATGTGAGGTGCAATGATTCCGGTTCTAAAGTTCATTCACGGGAGGCTGGTGCCCATATCAGCCAACTGTGGCTGAGGGTAGAATACATCCTGGACGGCTCGGCAGGCCATCGTTGGGCGGAAACACGCTGACAGCGATGCGGCTCCTCTTTATGAAAGTCAGCGATGGTTCTTTGACATGAACCTCAAGCACAGAC
>CM045751.1:660000-672500 GCA_024760905.1 Plotosus lineatus | reverse complement strand
AGGGAGAACCTGCAAACTCCAAACAGAAAGAGTTCTTCCGATCTCAAGATTGGATCTCAGAACCTCACCACTGTGGTTTTATTTGTTACATCACATGTTCGAGTGTGAGGAGATGGACTCTGGTCAGGAGAAGCTACTGCAGGTGAGACACTCAGATTCATTCCTACACATGGGTCTGGAATTTACAAACAAATGTATTTTTTTAGCCGCATGTGTGTGCGTGCTGCCTTGTAACCTGAACTTTTCAAGGTCTTCTGCTCTTACGTGGTACCCAGACTCCTCTGACACCACGACTTTTAATCATGCCATCAATCACAGGCGACCGACAGCCGAATAATACACACGCAGAGTTAATATCCCAGAAAAAGCTGCTGCTAACAATCAGCGCCATTGTTCAGCCAGACGTTCAGACGACTGCCAAACAACAGACCCTGGCACAAGTACACACACACACACACACACACACACACACACACACACACACACACACACACATATCACTGATCCACATGTTTCACATAACTGGCCTGCCTTTAGGTATCGGATTACCTCAGACACACAACTCTAAGTTCTAATTCAGTCCTTTTATTTCATTGTGTGACGAGCAGACGCTCTTGTCTTAGCCAACAATGGGCGAAGGCAGGGTACTCCCTGAACAGCTGGTCAGACCATCGCAGGGCCAACACACACAACCATTCACACTCACACATAGAGTTAATTTGGAGCCGCCAGTGAATCTAATGTACACGTGTTTGGGATGAAGCCAGAGTACCTGGAGGAAACCCACGCAAGCACATGCAAACCCCTCACCAAAAATAATCCCTCGCTGAACCTGGAACTGAAACAAATGACCGTGTTGCAGTGAGGTGGATGTGTTCACTACTACGCCACCGTATTGGAATTCCTCCACAAGTATAATTCCTTCTTTCCAGCGGTAACGGTAAAGTTCATTATGTTCACCGAATCATCATCAAATCACCGACGTACTGGAATGGATTCTTCCTTTCCTCGGTTGTTTTGTGAACTTTGTCCGAAATTGTGTGGATTGTTGAAGTCGTACACTCACATTGGGTTCTAGTGTTCAGCAAAAGAAAGGCTAAAGTGTGACATCACCAGATGAGGTATGTGAACTGTAGCTGGGCTCACCGCGGCCATTCTATGACTTCTGCAGCGGAATTTGAAATCGGAATCATGAGCATCCGGGCTGATCCCTGTCACAGCCATCGTGTCTGCCAGCAGTTAATGTGATGCATCGACTGTCGTACAATTTTACCTCCACGTAAACATACAGCAACATCTACTACACCACGTACGCCTCACGGATGCCTTCATGGTTACAGCAGGCTTGAACTGATCCATCGTGTGGCCCGCTGTAATTGTATACATGACCAAGCTTGCCATGAACGGAAACCACATCCTCCTGACTCTAACGTAGCTTCTTGGCCCTCGGGTAGTCCTAGTGTGAGGAACACTTATGGCGAGAACACTACTTGATTCTCAGAAGGTTAAAAATCCTCTACGATGATGACGATGTGAGCCTGACGCTCTACAGTGTTCAAAAAGGAGGTTCCTGGTGAGGTTTTGCTAATTATTATTACGGATTGTACACAATATTTTTTGTTAGGTCAGACAAGATGCCCGCTACTGTTATCAGCGTGATCCACTACAACCTACCGCACGGACAGGATGTCGGTGTCTAAACCGACTGATGATGTCATGTTACCCAGCAGGATGAAAAACAAGACGTGCCAAAGGGCGAATGAGCTCCGTCGTGAGCTCGTCAACCCTGCAGAAGTTCTGGTACCTGGCAGCGAGTTGTCCCTGCGACTGTCTCAACTATGCTGGGTCACCGATCAACAGGGCTCGGTACCAAGGGAACCTACCGTGTGCCAGGCAACATCGTTAGAATTGGGGAAGCCTCATTTTTTTTTTTTTTTTTTAATTTCTGTGGGCAATCAGACGAGTAATGCTTCCATCATGCTCAGAACTCCGACCCCGGCTGTGAGCCTTCCGCAGACTCATTCCCGGTCCCTAATCCGTTCCCAGACACGGTCCTCTACACACTCACACAGTACGTGTGCCTTTGCTGTGTCTGGACTCTGGCTGTTCTCATCTCACTACGTTCTTTTTATAACGTCTTCAGTTTTCCCTGCTGTTTTTTGTTTGTTATTTATTCATGGTGATCTATTTCTCCTGGTCTGTAAATCTCAACTGAACAGGGTTGACCCTGTGGGCGTGTACCTGAGAAACATGAATAAAACCTCAGTGTTCCTGCATCCTCACATCTGTCTCCTGTGTGATCAGATCATATCATAGTCCTTCTCCATGTCCTTATACCTGCGTCTGAACCGCACATGTGTCGTGTACTCCTCTGTGAGACATCGTTCTCTCTCTCTCTCTCTCTCTCAGTTTCACGTTCAATTTCTTCAAGAATTGATTTGATGGTTATGAATTCAGAAGGAAAGCGAGGAGATAAATACTGAGTCTAAGCAGCGTTAGGATCAAACTCTCAACAGAACAAGGGCAAAAGAGACGGCTTTATTTTCCTTCTTCTCTCCGCTCACTCATCCGAGAGTCTGGGGCAAAAAAAAGAAAGGACGAATTTCATAAAAAAGTTATAATTACGGATCTCATTTCCCTGAAGCTTGTGTTTTATTCTCTCCAAACTGAAGAATAATGGATGATCTGAGATTGTCTTATGCTATAATCGACAACATGAATGATTCATAAACTGCACAAAGCCTTTTATCCACTCAGAGACACCCTCAGAGAGACACGACCGATTCAGCACATCCCAGCCTACATTCATCTGTCTGTCTCTCTGTGTCAGTCTAGTTATCCACCTGTCTTTCTATCTGTCTGTCTGTCTGTCTGTGTCTGTCTGTGTTACTCTAGCCATCGGTCTGTGTATCTGTGTTTGGTTCACTATCTGACCATCTTTCTGCCTGTCTGCAGGTCTGATTGTCTATCCATCTATCTGTGTATCTGGGTGTCTATGTTAATCCATCCATCTGTCTGTCTGTCTGTCTATCTCTCTAATCGGAATCTGTTTGTTTTCTTTACACGCTCTATGTTTATATTCAGTTGAGAACAGGACACTTTTACTCTGCATGAATATTTATCATGACTGTAAACACATCACAGCACAGACAGTAAACACTTTGTGTTAGAAAAATGTAAACAGCAGCAGGAGACCCAGCGGTGAGGTGATGAGGTCACGGCGAGGACGGCATTCAGGAAATGCTTATCTTCAGGAAGTGAAAAGGGTTGAGGTTCAAACTCATGACGGAGTCCCACCGGGGTCAGGCATAAAGCTGCTCGTCTGCAGTTTTCTCACTGATAAGGACAAATAATACATGATGTGTTTCTGCTCATGTGGACCACAGGAGCGAAACCCGCTGCTGTTCGACAACCGGTATATATCAGTACTGAAGGTAAAATATATCAGTAGTAGTAGACGCTCCCTGACTTATGTTCATTCGTTTTATGTTTTTTCGATTTTACTTTTTTTTTTTTTTACCTACGTAGTACGCGGACATAATGACGCAATGATGTAATGACGCTGCGTCCATTCTTACAAATGACAGACTGAACGTGCCCCTCCTTCTTCCCAGTTCAGTTATAAATAATTATATATATATATATATATATATATATATATATATATATATATATATATATATATATATGCTGGTCCTTCTCAAAAAATTAGCGTATTGTGATAAAGTTCATTATTTTCTGTAATGTACTGATAAACATTAGACTTTCATATATTTTAGATTCATTGCAGACCAACTGAAATATTTCAGGTCTTTTATTGTTTTAATCCTGATGATTTTGGCATACAGCTCATGAAAAACCAAAATCCCTATCGCAAAAAATTAGCATATTTCATCCGACCAATAAAAAAGTGTTTTTAATACAAAAAAAAAGTCAACCTTCAAATAATTATGTTCAGTGATGCACTCAATACTTGGTCGGGAATCCTTTTGCAGAAATGACTGCTTCAATGCGGCATGGCATGGAGCCAATCAGCCTGTGGCACTGCTGAGGTGTTACGGAGGCCCAGGATGCTTCGATAGCGGCCTTAAGCTCATCCACAGTGTTGGGTCTGGTGTCTCTCAACTTTCTCTTCACAATATCCCACAAATTCTTATGATGTTAATTAAATTGGCATGGGTCACTAACACACCTACCAACACGACTGACTTCCTTTTGTTTTTATATCATGAGCTGAGTGATGGAACATTTTGTTTTAAAAGCGCTCATTCATGTGAAATCTTATCTGAAACATGACGAATCCTCGAACCTGACCGTCCTGTAAGCATGTAGGAACTCAGTGGATTTCGGATCTGTGCTTGCTATCTCACCCTCTTTATGGACAACCACTCTTCAACAGGACAAAAGTGAAAGAACCTGAAATAGAGACAGAGGGTTGTGCTAATTTATGCTAATGCTTTTAAAACAAAGATGACATTCGAGTCTGTATTTGTGCGCCGGATGGCTGGAATTCGTGCAAATGAGGCTATTTTCTGAAAATTAGTTGACATTGCATTTGTGTTCCAACAAGCAGTTATAATTCCTGTACTTTGCTGAATAATTAGCCTCTCCATCAGCCCTAAGAATAACCTGAAGTAGAAAATATTTGGGCCATTAATTAAAACCTGTCGTTACGCCATTGTTCCTGCCAATGAACTGACTCAAGAGTTTTTGTGGCTAATGGATGTTTCTTGTTATATAAGCATTAATCATGCTGGCATTGATGCAATTTTTATAGCATGCAGCAGCTTTAAAGGTCCAATATATCATACATTTAGACCAGATTTAATGGACGATGTGTCTCGCCTTTGCTTGTCCTGATGCCCGTGTCAGTATATTTCAGGATGATGATCAGCTGATGGCATAAAAGTACAGGAAATAATTTCACTGATGCTCAGAGAAAAAGGTTCACATGTTCTCCCCATGCTTGTGTGGGTTTCCTTCAAATCCTTTGGTTTCTTCCCACAGTCCGACAATGTACACTCGGCGAATAGGATGTTCCGAATCACCCCAAGGTGCGAGTATGAATGGTTGTGGTTTGCCGGACCTGCGATGGCCTGGTAAGCTGTTCAGGGTGTACCCCGCTTTCACCCCGAGTTGGGTGAGATGGGCTCCAGCTTCCTTGTGGCCCTAATTAGGATTAAGCAGCTTAGAAAATAAAATTTCCAAACTGTGCATCAGTGTCTTGCTGTTTGTAGCTGTGTTGTTGCCACCCTTAAAACCTTATTACAACCTCAGTACACCCTCAATACAACCTCATAACATGCTCTTTTCACCTACTGATCACTGTTGTTTCACTGCACTGCTGTCATTTTAAACCACACTGAACCACCTTCAGAACTCCAGCTTTTGTTCTAATCTTAGTCGTCCACCACTGATTATCTGATTATCACCTTACAATGTTCCTGATCAGCTAAAAGAGGTACATTAGATTTTGGTTAAGGATAAAAGCTGCAGGAGGCGAGTTGGAGACCCCTCATGTACAACATTGCACAACAGGCCTAGGAAATGAACCTGATCTCCAGAATGACCAATAAGATGTAAAACATGTCCAAAATGAGGATATACGACAAACTTTTCCATCACACAACATGCAAGTCTCATAGAACATGCCCACAACTGTCTGAGAGTTACCCCAGTTTTCTGTCGTGGACTTGGACCCCTGTTGGGTGATGTATGTGATGGGTTTTAAGTGATGTGTCCTGAGTGAACGAGTCTTCGGTAACACTTTGGTAATGATGATGAGGTTGTCAGTAGATCTATTTAACTGACAGTGAAGGTTGAGGGTTAATGGAACGATGCTCTTTGCCAGGCTCTTTATGGAGGACACGACCCGGGTCTCTCACACATTGTGATGAGTGGGTTAAACCCAATTGGCCTTTTGACATTTTACATTTGAGGAATTATAACATGAACGAATCTGTTTGTTAAAACAAAAATCATCTACGCAAGCCCTCTTCTCATCTCCATGCCCCCCTTTCCCTCATTGTCAGCTGCCATTGATCTTCTCCTGTATCTTTCCAATGGAGCACTGTAACTTTATAGTGGAAATGAGAAATGTACTTGTATCCCAAATCTCATCTCATCTAATCTTCTCCCAGCTATGCACTTATTCGGCACAGGATGTGTACCTCCTACTTCAGCTTCTTCAATTCCTAAAACTCTCAGCTAGGCTACTGTCACCCTTATCATCATAAGTCTGGATTCAACCCTGATTCCCTTCAACAAATACACTTCCTCCATTGATCCTCTGTCACAAGGCAACCCTCAGGGTTTGGTGCTTGGTCCTCTTCTATTCATTTTTTACTCTCTCTCTGTCGGTTGATTAGATGATACGTAACTATGGTTTCCACTTTCACTTTGATGGTGATGATTTCCAGTTCTAAAGTACATCTCCACCCAATCCATCACCATAGCAATGCACATCATTCTGACCAGCTGTATCACTGAAAGTCAACCATGTTTCCGAGGACATTTCCTCACAGTAAACTTTAAGACATGATCATCATCCATTCCAAATCCTTCACCAGACCATCCACAACTTCTGTCTCATCACTAACTCCACCGTGTCTCACTCCCCACACATCAGTTATCTTGGAGTCATTACTGACAGCAGCCTCTCCTTTAAAACACAACATCGATCAAATCACTCAAACTGCATCTTTACATCCAAAACACAGAGCCTGTCTCCGTCCATCACACCGTTCCCTGCTGTCAGAACTGAAATCCAAGCCTTAATTGTATCCACATTTCAGGAAAGTCCGAAGTTCGAAACAAACTTCAGTACATGCAGAATTCTGCTCACTCACTCTTTCCCTCCCACTCCTGTGACCTCATCACCCCTGTCTTCCAAAAACTTTACCGCTTCCTGTCTCACAACAGATCCATTTTTAAGTTCTTTTCTTCACTCACAAATTCTTCTATAACCAGAATATTTCCTGAATCACCAACCGCCTCCATTACTGAACTCCATCTTGCAGCCTCCGCTCCTCTGATGTTCTGTCACCCCGAGTCTGCTCAGGACCAAGTACCGGACCTGGGGTGCCAAGACTTTCTGCATAACTCCCCCTTCCTTCAACACACTGTACAGACCTATCCATCTCCAAGTCATTGCTCAGAACCTCATCTGTTTCACCCCTCGCTTTATTCACTTCATTGTGAATCTCTGCATGTGTTTGTTCTCTCCATTCTCTGTCTGTTCTGTATCTGATGGATGTCTGATTCTCCAAGTTGATGATCGAACAAGACTTTGTGAAGGTGTTAATGTGGCTCATCACTGTAAATGAATCTGCTGTAACATACACATGTCTCATGAGATCAAAACAGATGCAGATGCTTCAGTGTATGACCAGTGGATTCTTTATCCCAACTGTTGTCGCGGAGAGGCTGGAGCCTATCTAAACCAACTCTGGGTGAAGGTAGCGTACACCCTGAATGAGCAGTCCATCATGAGGTGACGTGCACAACCCCTCACACTCACCCTCACACAATGGGCAATTTGAAACAGTCAGTTAACCTAATGTGTTTATATTTGGAGAGCTCACTCTCACTCATCTTCTAAGCCACTTAATCATCAGGTTTGCAGGGAGGCTGGAACCTATCTCAGCTGACCTGATGAAGGCAGGTTACACCCCGTACATCTCACCAGTCCATCGCAGGGCCAACACACATATGGGCAGTTTGGAACAGCCGTTTAGATAACTGCTCTTATATTTGGATTGTTGGTGGAAACTGGAGTGTAGGGTAGGACACTGGGCAAGCAGGGAACAAAAATAAATATGCCCAGAGTATCATTTCGGCCATGCCAGGGACCAGGACTTTGCTGTAGTCAAATGGATGTGTTGGACAATCAGTGGCTCATTCTCTCTCTCTCTCTCTCTCTCTCTCTCTCTCTCGCTATTTCTCTCTGCCTCACTCACACACACACATACAGATGAACTTGTCAGTTTTTGGTATATTATAAATAAACTGTGCACTCTGTATTCCACCGGCACAGCCCTCGCCGGGGGAAGAGCTCGTCCAAAAAACAGGACACTCAATATGCAGCTCGTTAAACAGCAGATGGACAAACAAACTGAGTCCTGCTGAGGGACCGCTGAAGAATTGGCTTTAATAAATGATCCCACTTCACTTTCAGTGCTGCATTCATATTCATTACACACAACCCGGCTCTCAAAAAGATGTGATCAAAACATATTTAGAACGAACCCATGTGAGAGCAGCTGAGATTTTTCTCAATATCCGGTTCTTATGGACCTCCAGGTTCATGATCTGAGATGATTCACTAATTACAGTCTGAGTTACTGCTCCATCGTGGAAGCTCATTGTCCCACAACAGCATCTCCCTGTGTTTTATTCCTTTCAATGCACTGCAACTCATCAACTGTTACAGTGCTTCCTGCATCCTGATTGGTCCGGAGGTATTGATGAAATTTCTGATAGTAGTTTGTGAGTTGGTTTGTTTGCGAACAAAAACCTGAAAGCACCTGTACACGGATTTTCACCAAACTTGGCTTAGACTCCACTCTACGTGAGTCCCAGAAATTGTCTGATTTTAGAAAGTCAAGATTTTGGCGATCATTTCATATGTTAAACTGAAATTGTTGACATATCCGAGACAAAGTGATGGACGTATAGATAGAAAAGGGACAGATTGGCAACGTTTCACCTTGAGTGACCTTGAAAGCTCAAAATTAAGGTTGTTAGGTTTTAAGTGCTTATAACATTCAAATAAGTTCTGATGGACATGCTGTTACTATGAAACACGAGCAGAAAACAATATTTTGGATGTTCAAATGAAATAATTACCTTTGACTTTGAGTGACCTTGAAAGGTCAAACCCTAGTCAGCACATAACTCCTTCGAATGAGAACCGTCCCATCCATGTCTTATAAAACAGCTCATGAGATGAGTACACGAGTAAAGAAGAGATGATGATATACAATAAAGTTTAATGCAGATCAATGTAACAATAACAATATGAAATACTCATATTTAAAAGAGACAACATCAACATTATCCAGATGTGCTGAATCGGTCGTGTCTCTCTGAGGGTGTCTCTGAGTGGATAAAAGGCTTTGTGCAGTTTATGAATCATTCATGTTGTCGATTATAGCATAAGACAATCTCAGATCATCCATTATTCTTCAGTTTGGAGAGAATAAAACACAAGCTTCAGGGAAATGAGATCCGTAATTATAACTTTTTTATGAAACTCTTTGTTGAGAGTCTGAGATGCAGTGTATAGAGGAGAGAGCGGGGGGGGGGGGGGGGGGGGCATCTCTTCTGCCCTCATTTCACACTGAACCTGATCCAAATCTCTTTATTTATGGAGGTGAATAGTTGGTGGAAATAACCATGTTAGAAGGCGTGAGAGAGAGAGAGAGATGGAGAAAGAGAGGGAATGAGCGGGAAGAGACAGAGAGACAGAGAGGGGATGAGACAGATAAAATTCATTAAAATTATATTTAATAATCAAATACAGACTCAAGTTTTTGATGAAAGAATCTTCTTCTTCTTTTCCTTTCGACTGTTCCCTTCCTTCAGGGGTCGCCACAGCAAATCATCTGTCTCCATCTCACCTTATCCTTTGCATCTTCTTCTCTGACACCAACTGCCTTCATGTCCTCCTTCACCACATCCATAAATCTCTTTTTTGGTCTTCCCCTAGTCCTTCTGCCTGGTAGTTCCAGCATCAGCATCCTACTACCAATATACTCACTATCCCTCCTCTGTACATGTCCAGACCATCTCAATCTAGACTCTCTGACTTTGTCTCCAAAACCTCTTACATGTGCTGTCCCTCTGATGGACTCATTCCTGATCCTATCCATCCTCGTTACTCCCAAAGAGAACCTCAACATTTTCATCTCGGCTACCTCCAGCTCTGCCTCCTGTCTTTTCCCCAGGGCCACTGTTTCTAAACCATACAACATCGCTGGCCTCAACACCGTCTTGTACACTTTTCCGTTTATTCTTGCCGATACCCTCCTATCACACATCACACAGGACACTTTTCTCCAACCATTCCAACCTGCCTGCACACGCTTCTTCACCTCTTTTCCACACTCTCCATTGCTCTGGACTGTTGAGCCTAAGTACTAAAATCCTCCACCTTCCTTATCTCTGCTCCCTGTAACCTCACCGTTCCTCTTGGGTTACACACATGTATTCTGTCTTACTGAGGCTAACCTTCATTCCTCTCCTTTCCAGGGCATACCTCCACCTCTCTAGATTTTCCTGCACTTGTTCTCTGCTCTCACTACAGATCACAATGTCATCTGCAAACATCATAGTCCATGGAGATTCTTGTCTCACCTCGTCTGTCAGCCTGTCCATCACCATAGCAAACAAGAAGGGGCTCAGAGCTGATCCTTGATGCAGTCCCACCTCCACCTTGAACTCTTCTGTCATGTCGACAGCACACCTCACCACTGTCTTACATCTCTCATACATGTCCTGCACCTCTCTAACATACTTGTCTGCCACTCCAGACTTCCTCATGCAATACCACAGTTAGTCTCTCGGCACCCTGTCATATGCTTTCTCCAGATCCACAAAGGCACAATGCAGCTCCTTCTGACCTTCTCTGTACTTCTCTATTAACAACCTCAAAGCAAACACTGCATCTGTGGTGCTCTTTCTTGGCATGAAACCAAACTGATGTTCACAAATGCTGACCTCTGCCATTAGTCTAGCTTCCACTATTCTTTCCCATAACTTCATCGTATGACACATCAACTTTATCCCTCTGTAGTTGCTGCAACTCTGCACGTCTCCCTTGTTCTTTTATCTGGGCACCAGTACACTTCTCCTCCACTCCTCCGGCATCTGCTCACTCTATAAGACCTTGTTGAATGTTCTTGTCAGAAAATCTACTGCTACTTCTCCTAGACACTTCCATACCTCCACAGGTATATCATCAGGACCAACTGCCTTTCCATTCTTCATCCTCTTCAATGCCCTCCTCACTTCACCCTTACTAATCTTTGTTACTTCCTGGTCCTCAACAGTCACTTTTTCTACTCTTTGTTCTCTCTAATTTTCCTCATTCATTAGCTTTTTTGATTAAAGCTTTTTTTTTTTTATCTGTTTATAGTTTTATTTATTTATAATCCTGCCATTCAATTTGAATGCCCCACAACCATATGATTAGTGCTATGCTTCTCTCGCTTCAGTTTCCTCCCAGTTTAATCTACAGAAGGTATTTGCTGTTTTACATGAAGCCATTGAGAGAATATATATAAAGCATTGGAATACAGCTCAGTGCAAGTGTCTTGCATGTCCTCCTCAAGGACGCCGGCTTCTAGGATCCATTAAAGTCTGAATCTCTGCAGCCTGAATAAATTTAGGTGGAAAAAAGCCTAAACTTTAAGATGCTTTCTTCATTACAAAATATTTTCATGACATATTGGACATGTGTGTGACATTCATGGGTTATAGGAATGTTCTAATATTTTCTCTTATTATGAGAATATTCCTTTCCAAGGTCGTCTGTAAAAAACTCGAAACGTCTGCATCACTCACATTGCTCAATTAAAACTCATGACTCATGAGTGTACTTGTGTAATTATCTACTAACGCTCATCTAACACTCATTTAACGCTCAACTAACGCTCATGTAACATTGGATATATGCTCCTCTGAATATCAATGAATAAAATAATATTAGAGTATTTACTCCGGAGGAAAGTGTAGAAAGAGAAATTTCAGCAGCATTACAATCAGATTTCTAAAAGTGTTTCTGAGGCATGTTTATAAATCATATGGTTTACTGTCTTCCGATCAGAATGTTGTAGCTCTAGCGGCTGATGGAACCACGTAATGCTTTGTGAAGGACTGAGGAGTCTGAGATTGGGCAGATGATCTTTACAATTACAGACTCTGTAAGACGCTACAGTCAGAGAAATAAAGCCATGTGACCTGACCCCGGCTCACCCTGCAACAGCATCATCATCATCCTGAAGCTGGGCTCGCAGAGTGTTCCATCCTCCGGAAAATGTCAAGAGCGCAATGTGTTCACCCAGAAACACTTAATTTTACAGATTACAGCCTCGGAAAAGGACAGGACAAGTAAGCGGGCTTTCTTTTTAAAACCTATATCATCACATTCGATCGGCACAGGGCACGTGCAGAGAAAACACAGATGTTAACATCTCTGTGAAAAATCTGTTACTATAGAAACAGTCATGTAATAGAACGAGTGTAATAGTACAAACCTTCACTACTCGAAAAGCTGCTGCTATACAACAATAATCACCATCTGACAAATCACAATCCAGAACTCAACAGCTTCGGACTGTGTGTGTGTGTGTGTGTGTGTGTGTGTGTGTGTGTGTGTGTGACTGAGTGTGTGTGTGTGTGTGTGTGTGTGTGTGTGTGTGTGTGTGACTGAGTGTGTGTGTGTCACTGTATGTGACTGAGTGTGAGAGTGTGTGTGTGTGTGTGTGTGTGTGTGTGTG
>CM045751.1:630000-657500 GCA_024760905.1 Plotosus lineatus | reverse complement strand
CATCCACCCATCCATCCATTCATTCATTCAAACTATTCTAATTAATAAACCTATTCATTAATTAATTTTACTAGGGTTGCAGGAAGGCTGGAGCCTATCTCAGCCAATGCTAGGTGCAGGCAGGGCACACCTTAAACAGCTCACCAGATTATCGCAGGGCCACACACACTCCACCATTCACCCTCAGCCTCACACCTAGGGGCAATTAGCATAATATGTATTTGTTGTACTGGGAGGAAACCGGATTTCCCGGAGGACAGATAACCATCTCGATGTGAATCATTGTTCAGTCACATGTCACACGCCTCATCCGGTATTTTCTTATTTAACACCTCGTGGACTCGGAGTATCGAATCGTGCAGTGTGTGCTAAAACTAATACTCTCCTCAGGCTCCGTGGCAAACGCTCAACGGTCTTCTCAACACCCCCGTTCGCCCTCGCTGATTCATTGCTATTTATTCCCACCTCCAACATAAATAAGAAAACATCAGTGACGCAGTTCCCAGTTCCTGGTCTGAAGTGAACCTGAATGTGGAACTAGCTGATGATTTAGCCTGGCTGTTTATCATGCTAGCATGTAGCTGTTAGCTCTCTTTCACAGACTGTGTGTCAGGAGGACTGAAATGGATCTCTCTTTAATATTTCCCTCAGATGTTTTTGTAAAATGGTGAGAATCCATTCGAGCAGAAGAACCTTGCGTGATGATGATGTCCCTAAGCACCGAGTTGGAGAAGCCCTCCAGAACTCAGAAGGAAATGAAATACTGAGCAGCTTGGACCATTTTGAGAGCCGCCGATGGCTCAGTGGTGTGAGGAATCGTTTATATACGTGTGTGTGTGTGTGTGTGTGTGTGTGTGTGTGTGTGTAAGAAAACATCTGGCTCTCAGATTCTTGGATGATGTTCTTCTCCTCAGGAGATCTGAGGGTTTCCTCCATCCTGTCCTCTAACCCGGTCTCTGGCTCTGGATGAACGGGATCAGTGATTGCAGTTAAATCATTTGATGTTTCAGCATTTGTGGTTCAGGACGCGACCCGGTGAATGTGCTGAAGCAGGAGGAAACTGTTCTCTGCCTTCAGCAGGAGACTTCAGTGTTTATTAGGATTGGCACTACGGCCCTGAGCTGCTGCTGAGTCTTCGCTTATAATCATTATGTCATCCAAAATAAATTCAAGGCTACGTCTTCCACATGAGAAAGATAGTGTGAGAGAGAGCGAGCGAGATAGTAAGATAGTAAAAGAGAGAGAGAGAGAGAGAGTCAGAGAGAAAGAGACAGTGAAAGAGATGGAGCACGAGAGAGAGATTGAGGGGAAACTTGTTTATTATTGTATAAATGAACGATGCAGGATGTGGCTCAACATGTTTACAACGGACTGCCTTAATAAAAAGTTGACTGGAGGCCTCGTGTTTCTACTCTGATTATATTTTGTCATTGAATTTTTACTTCTCCTGGATTTCAAGCTGCATGATGTTCTTGAGCAACGTCCTCCTGCCAAGGTCTTCACTTCCCGCATTAGTGAAAGTGAAAGTAAATCATTGGATCCACCTCCTGAACTGGATCCACTCCAAAATCTAACAGACTCTTCCTGGATTTTGCTTCACCTTTCCAATAAGTTTCATGCAATTCGGATCCATCACTCATCACAACACTTAGACCCGAACCGGGTCATATATCTACAGATTTCACTACATCCTGCTTAAAATATACATCGTAACATCATTTAATAATTCATTCATCTTCTCAGCCACTCGGTGCTAATTAGGGTCACCTGGAGGCTGGCACCCATCTCAGATGACTGGGCGAGGCCAGGGTACATGTACACCCTGAACAGCACAGACAACCATTTACACTTACACTAACACTTCGGAGCAATTTGGAACGAATTAGTGTGCTGCGCATGTTTTTGTGCTGTAGGAGGAAACCCGAGTACCCAGAGGAAACCCTCACAAGCACGGAGAGAGCCAACTCCACACAGAAACGCTGCGGGTCTGGAAATTGAACCCACGACCTTTGTGCCGAGCGCAGGATGTGCGGCGCCGTGCCGTAGCGCTGATGTGTCACATCACAAAAAATATCAGATCAAAACCTTCGATGTGAGACTGAGATCCATCCAGATCTGATTCAGACTGTGCTTTCGCCTGCAATTTAAATACGAAATGATTAATCTCACTTGTGGTTGTATAGTCGGCCCAGCAGGGGGTGCGGTCTACTTCACTTTTATGGCTTGGCAGAGGGTTGCGCCCCGGCCTGGTGGTACGGTGCTGGATTACTGATCCTAAGATCGGGGGTTCATGGTGAGCCATCCAGGGTATACTCCGAGTATACTCCTCACCCAGAGTTGGCTGAGATGGGCACCAGTCACCCTGTAACCCTAATTAGGACTAAGCGCTCGAGAAATGAATGAATGAATAAAAAGGACGTTCACAACATGCACAGTCGACTCACTGGCTGTTCCAAATTGCCCCTGTGTGTGAGTGTGAGTGGATCGTCCTGTGGACTGGCAAACTGTTCAGGGTGTACCCCGTCTTCACCTGGGGTCGGCTAAGATAGGCTGTAGTTTCCCAGCGACCCTAATTAGGTATGAAATGAGAGAGGGAGAGACACTGCGTGATGTTTATGGTTCCATAGTCGTGTAGTCGATGGACCTGCTGGTAGTAAATGTTTGGCGATGACTGTAGTGATGTGTAAACACGCCTCCCTCCCACGAGACCTTTCCAGACGCGTCTATAGATAAATATAAATCTCGTTATTCACGTCTCATCCTGTCAGAACCTTCAGTACCGAACCGGATCCTCAGTGATTTGGGTTTAAAGGCTTCGTATACTTTGTGTAAAGTTTTAATTTGTTCCTAATGAGACAGAAACTGCCACATGAAGCGGAGACGTGTTCGGTAATGAGTTTGTGAACGATGTTTGGAATGGAATCACATTTCGGTGGCGGAATCAATCAGACACAGGCTTCTTAAGCGACTCTGGTCTTGGATGAGAGACATATTTACTCGACGATGGTAATTTAATCCGCTTTAATCTTCTCTGTGATCTTTCTGCTCGGTACAGACAGCAGGGTGAAGCTAATTTCCATCAGAAGAAGGATGTACCGACCAATGAGATCTTTTATTCATGAAGCCTCGCTGATCGTCTCATTTCATTTCCTTAATTGTTTTGATCTGAAAGAGCTCGACGTGACAAATAAAGTGCAAATGATTTATTCTCAAATCTGAGTGGAGCTACATTAAGGGCCGGGACAACAGGAGAGCAAACTATTTTGTAGGCGTGTCTATAGGATGATCAAAGGAAATGAAAATCAGAGAAAGTGTCGTTTTGAACAATGTTCTGAAAAACGCCACAGAATCACAATTACAGAGCAACGGCTCACAGACTCACTTCAAATAAACCCTTCTGGTTCTGTACCAAAATATAGACGCCTGTTTCTACCGACACCATCCAAACGCTTTTCTACACCACTTTCGTTGGTATTTCACCCACTAGAGGGCAGACCTGAGGTGATGAGGCACAACCACAGAGATGGTGGAGGTTTGTTTGTTTGTTGTTTCTGTTGTTTTGTTGAATTCTTTAGTCTGGGTTACTTGCTTTGACTTTCAGCTTCATTTTCAAACTCCAGAAGGTGTTAATGTTGAGGGGTCGGTGGCGTAGTGCTTAAGGTACCATGGTCGAGAGGTTGTGTGTTCAAATCCCAGTGAGACCCTCACTGTGCTAAGAGCCCTGGGAAAGGTCTCAACCACAAGTGTGCCTCTGTTCACCCAGCAGTATAAATGGGAACCAGTAAAATATACTGGGAAGGGAACCTGCGATGGACCAGCGTCCCATCCAGGAGGAGTTGAACTCCTGGTCGCTTTACGCTACGGAAACCGGGGATAAGCGATGGCCGCTATGGCTCGGTATAAAAAGCTCCATGAACTTTACCTTTTCATTAAGAAACAATTGCTCTTGGCGGCAGTGGTGAGATCTTGGCTCATGAACTCGTGTTGGGTGCAAACAAATCGGTGCCTCACGAACCGCCACGAGCTCACGAACCCCTCACAAGCTCCTTTTCTAGCATCCAACTGTTCTCCAGTCTCCTCCCAGCTGCTCCGTATTTACCTTCTATAACTGCACTGGCGTGAAGTAATGCGTATCCTGTAGATCGTTCTATCCTCTTACACACTCATTCAAACCTCTCGTCAAAATGTTCCACTATTATTACCGTTTCCCATCATGCTTCGTGATTCTCTTTATTATCAGCCACAGCTCTACTACTGCTGTGTTCACTCTACACCCGGGCAACAAGCAGACTTTACACAGAATCGGCCCTGCAGGGCCTGGGATTTCAACCAGGGACTTCTCGCTCTACTAAGCTGGCTGTGCAAACCATGATGCCCCGACTCCACCTCTACAAAGAGTCATCATCGATTCATTCATTTTCTGAATCACTTTCTCCTGCTAGGGTTGCCGGGAGGGTGGAGCCTATCTCAAAAAACCATCGCAGGGCAACAGACACAAACATTCACACGCACACCTTGGGATGATTTGGAACAGCCAGTTAGCCTAATGTGCATGGCTTTGGACTGTGGGAGGAGATCGCAGTATGTAGAAGAAACCCACACAAGCACAGGGAGAACATGCAAACTCGCAGCGAAACGCCCTCGCCAAGCTCGGGAATCGAATTCTGTGAACTGGACGTGCTAAGCACTACACCGCCGTCCCGCCCTACAGAACACGAATCCACTGATGAAGTGTGAGGAGGCATTTACTTCCTGCAGATACGACACTGACAACACAGCGCTCCCACATCTCTGCAGAAATCCAGCACAGGTCACATGATCTTTTATTTTATAAAGAACAGCAATATGATCAGCGTTCCAGTCACTCGACATCCTCACAAAATATTTCAACCGCTTTCACTTCTCTTTCACCTGATCAGTAATTTCCCGAGTTACTAAGGTTGGAATTTTTATTCTCGGCTGCAGGTGAAGTGTGAAAGTGCAGAAGAAGCAGAAATAAATCTCAGAGCTGCGCATTTTTAAATAAACCGTCCCGTTTAAGAGTCGGAAGCTCGCAGAGAGAACGACCACCGCCGTCATCCTCTAATCTCGCCGGGCCGAGTGTGCGGCTCTAATTAGAAGTAAAATTCACACACACACACTTCTGCCTAATTTCACTTCATCACACACCTGGTGTGTGTGTGTGTGTGTGTGTGTGTGTGTGTGAGACAGAGAGAGAGAGAGAGAGAGAGAGAGAGAGAGAATAATCTAGCATTGGTGTATTCAGTCAGTATGAAGGATGAGATCTCACATTCTGGATGGTTCTCTGGCGTCTGTCTGTCGTTTTATAACCGATATGACTTTATTTATATTTTATGACTTTATTTGTAAATGCCACATAATGGAAGTGTGTTGGAACCGTGCCGTCCTGTCATGCCCAGGATCTTATATCCCCGGAGTGCTTAATCTACAGCTCCATAGCGTCAGGGTCGCGCTGTACATTCCCGCAATTCTATATTCCACAGTTCGAGATTTCAAAAGCTCGTAAATCTCTTTCTGATTTATCGGATCATACACTGCCTGACCAATCACAGTCCTGCACTCTCAGATTCAGACCGAGAACATTTATTCCTGGTCAACGCATGTGATCTCCACGGCGATGTTGCGCCGGTCATTCGGGTCGAGGCTCAGCAACACTAATGCAGTAATAGAATGAAGCAGCGGATGATCTGGATGTTCTGAACGTGCAGGTTATCACATCGATGCCCCTTTTTCTTCCCTGATGGCTTGGATATAAAATGGGGACTCGACCAATGAAAGAGTGGTTCCGGGAACATGAGGAAACATTTATCACATCTGGATTGATCCCACAGAATCCGGACCTTAACCCTATTGAAAGTTATGGGGGTGTGCTGGACGAGACTTTATGGAAAGGTTGTTTTTCCCCGATTGATCCAGATGGCAGTGAGAAATGAACCCGACTCTGAAGTTGTGACGTTGTTGAAGTTTGTCGAAATGATGGCATGGTGATTACACGCTGTCAGAGAAGGGGCGGCTCCATGGGTAAGGCCCGGTACCATCAAGCTGCAGTGTTGGGCTCTAGCATATGGTGATGTCCCTGTCCTGTTCTGATTCTCCCGCCGCTTTATTTGTAATATTTAATTGTTTCTGATCAAACATTCGATTTTAATTCAGAAGAGAAATTGAATAAATTAAAAGCAGGATTTGAAATAATCGCATCATTTTTTTAAAGAAAACCTCACCAGCTCCTCTACCAGTGCTTTCTTTTTCTGCAGTCTCTCATCTCCAGGTCTGCTGTGTCCCTGCCTTCCCCCGGGTGTCCTGAATCAGAATCAGAGTGCCTCTTGTGCCCGCGAGTTGTGTGTGTAATTCTGGCGCACGGATCCTGCTGTCGCTTATCGAGTGGAATCACTCAGGGTTTCCAGCAAACCAAGCAAAAATCAATGAGGTCCCCTCGTTCTATCTCATCTCAACCGTCCTGCAGCTTTAATTAATCCCTTAACGAGAACACTGAGACAAATCGGGGCAGATTGATTACTGCAGGGAAATAACAGAAAAAATAAAAAAAGCTTCCTTTACTGGAGAGTTTAAGTTTTGAAGACGGTTGCTGCCTTTAACTCCGACACCTTATCGATGGAATTCTGCAGCTTCCAGAATATTCTAGAGCTTATATTCCACTCTCACGTGGTCCATGAACAGCCCACGCGTGGTTGTGTTTAGTCTGTGGGAAGAAAAGTGTGCGGCGGTGAGGAGCCCCGGGTAAAACCTCCCTTCACTCGCACGACATTTTTTCCTGATGTGGATTCCAGATGTTTGAAATACATTCATCCATTCATTAATTTTCTGAAAAGCTTAATCCTAATTAGGGTCGCCGGGAGGCTGGCGACCCTCTCGGTTGACTCCAGGCAAGGTCGGGTTCCATCTTGGACAGCTCACCAGGCCATCACAAGGCCGACACTCCCACGACCATTCACACTCACTGTCACGTATGCCTGATGGTTCTATCAGACGCGCCCCCAAGTGTTACCGATAGGAGGATTTAGATGATTGAAATTGCCGTGTGAAACCAGCAAAACACAACAGACCACGACATTAACTATGTACAATTTAAGAATATGACCAAAATAAGTAAAAAATTCACATTATGAACAACTTGGACCTAAACCACGTACAAATTAACCAAAGGTCCCACAGTCACCAAGCCCCTGCAGCAGGGTAAATTTAGTGATGGCGCATGTGCTGGCAGGGAAAGGCTTGCCATCCCTCGTGGGCGGTGCATGGCCGAGGATGCTGGACTGTGTCGATGGAGTCCCGAACGGTGGTCCCATGATCGCCTTGGATGACTTCCCCTTTTGGTGATCCGCCGTGATGAGTCCCCTTGGATGATCTGCCCGAAGAGCTTGGAGGAGACTGGAAGACTGTCGCCAGTCGGCCACCGGTCCTTAATATAGATTCCCCAAAACCAAGTTGAACAAGCCCCGGCAAGCTCAGACAAGCCCCAACATGTCTGTGTTGCTCCTCCCCGCTGTTGGATTGTGCAACTCCAGTCCTCTATGGAAAATTACAGACTCCCACAGCTGAGTCCCACCACGTGACTCTCTTCCATTATGTTCACATTGACATTCACACCAATATGTACATACTCGGAACACTCACACCCACAGCGGTGGAGATTGGGAACATCCAGTTAACGTACTGTCCATGTTTTTGGACCGTGGGAGGAAAGAAACCGGAGTACTCGGAGGAAACCCACAGAAGCACAGGGAGAACATGCAAACTCCACACAGAAACGCCTGGGCCGGGAATCGAACCCAGGACCTTCTTGTGAGGCAGGTGTGCGGATCGCTACATATCATTGTGGCCCCATGTTAGGAATACTCCTTTGAAGTTCTGGTTCATGCTGAAATCAGTGCGTTCCACACCGGGGGTTCTGTTCAACCACATCGCAGCGGTGAGCTCCAAGATTCAGATCTGCTGTGAAGGTCACTAAAGAACTCTGAACTCATCGTGATGTTCAAGAAAGCAGTGTAAGATGACTTCATGCTGGAAATAGTCATTAAGATAAAGACGATACACTGTGGTGTTATTATGGGATGCACATGAATTATACACCAACGGACTGAGCCGCGAAGCCGTGACGGATCGGTATTAAAGAGCCCGATGGGGCAAGAAAAGAATCTCCACATCATTACACGAACTCCGCCGGTCTAGGGTCCACACAAGGCAGGTCGGGTCCATGGATTCTGCTGGTGCTGAACTCTGACCAGACTATCTGTGTTCCTCGTCTGATTTATCAGATCAGGCCGAGCTTCTCTGATCTTCACGGTCCCGGTTTGATCTTCACGGTCCCGGTTTGGTGATTCGGTGTCGACTGCAACCTCACATTTCTACCTGGCTGCTGGAACTCTACAGCCCTGAATGTATTGTGGATTCTCAGGGTTTCTGTGCTCTCCTCCATCATGCACAGTAAAATCTGTTGATCATCATCATCGTCATCATCATCAGTTCTATCTTCAGAACTACTACAGAATCACACATTTAACATTTTATCTCCATTCTGATGCTTGATAAGAGCATTTCATTTTTCTATCTACCCCTCCATCCCTCTCTCTCTCTCTCTCTCTCTCTCTCTCTCTATCTCGCTCATAAATACACATACACACAAACACACACACACACTCTCTCTCTCTCCCCTCGCTCTCCCTCTCTCTCTCTCTCTCACACGCACACACACACACACACACACTCTCTCTCTCTCTCCCCCTCGCGCTCCCTCTCTCTTTATCTCTCTCTCTCTCTCTCTCTCTCACACACACACACACACACACACACACTCTCTCTCTCTGTCTCACTCTCTCTCAGAAACTCTTTAATTCTCACTTCATCTTAACAGAACCTAATTCCTCCTGAGGGAACTTATAAACTACAGCTTGCTGTACCATGACACACAATATAGACCTCAAGGATATCTATTTGAATATATATATATATATATACTGTGTGTGTGTGTGTGTGTGTGTGAGAGAGAGAGAGAGAGAGAGAGAGAGAGTGTGTATGTGTGTATGGGAGGGAGAGAGAGAGAGAGAGAGAGAGAGAGAGAGAGAGAGAGAGAGTGTGTGTATGTGTGTATGGGAGGGAGAGAGAGAGAGAGAGAGAGAGAGAGAGTGTATGTGTGTATGGGAGGGAGAGAGAGAGAGAGAGAGAGAGAGAGAGAGAGAGAGAGAGAGAGAGAGTGTGTGTATGGGAGGGAGAGAGAGAGAGAGAGAGAGAGAGAGAGAGAGAGAGAGAGAGAGTGTGTGTATGTGTGTATGGGAGGGAGAGAGAGAGAGAGAGAGAGAGAGAGTGTGTGTGTATGTGTGTATGGGAGGGAGAGAGAGAGAGAGAGAGAGAGAGTGTCCTTTCTTCCTACTCACCCTTCTACACCATTTCCGTTCTGCACTGTTCCTCTCGGTGCAGTTCCTTCTACACCATTATCCAGTCTATAAAGTTGCTCCATTCTTTTCTTTTATTGTTTATTAATTTATACTATTTATGTATCTATTTATTTATTTACTTATATAATATATATGTATGTGTGTATGTTTGTATATGTATCTATTTTTGCAGCCCCTACTGATGGTACCTCAAGAGCCTGTAACAGTGAATTTCTCCAGTGTGAGATTAATAAAGCTGGATCTTATCTTCTCTTATCTTTCTTTCTTGTGCCTTTTCTACACTGTTACTCTTCTATATTACTCAACTTCTACACAATACCCTTAAACACTGTACACTTCTACCCTGTTCCCCTTCTACTGCAGATCGTTCTACACTACACCCCTTCTACACCGCTCTTCTTCTCCTGTAATTGTAGATTCTCTTGAGGAAGTGTCGTTAGGTCACAGACAATCCGAAACCATTTACGCTTTCTCTTAAAGAAACAACATTTACCATAAAGAGAAGAGAGAAAGCCGAGCTCATCCACCTATCTTCCCATTACTATGAAGTGTGCCAGTGTTGTGCAGTATAAGGATCAGGATTCAGGGTGACTTCACTCCTGGCTGAGGAACCCGTCCCTGGACCTCTTCCAGCAGGCTCTAACTCGTGCGGGGCTTGGCCAGTTGTGCTCGAGGCATCGAGTCAGGTCATCGCGCCATCTTGTTTTTGGTCGTCCTCGTGGTCGTTTCCAGCTCCGGGGCGTCCACTCCGTTGCTCCGCTCGTCCAACGGTTGTCGGAGAATCGGGCCACATGGCCTGCCCATCTGTGCTTGCTGTTGTTGATGGTGTGCACGATATCCCTCACTCCTGTTTGCTCTCTGATCCATGTGTTGGGCTTTCTATCCTTTAGCGAGACATTCAGCATGAGGCGTTCGATTTTCCTCTGTGCCACTCTGAGCGTTTCCTTCATTGTGTTGTTGAGAGCCCATGGTTTGCTTCCATGTTTGTCAGGACTGGCAGGATATATTCGTCATGTATCTTCCACTTGATTCTCATGCTGGCCTTTCTGCCTTTCATGATGTACTCAAACTTGCCGAATGCTGCCCAACCGAGAGTCGACGCTTGATTTCTGCCAGGAGATCCCCGTCTTGCGTGATGATCTTGCCGAGGTATACATAGCTGTCTACTTGCTCTCTGGTCTTACCGTCAACTGTGACCACTGCAGGGGTGACGTGTTTGTTGAACATCACTTTGGTTTTACCAAGATGCATGCTCAGCCCGACTGGCTTGCTGGTGTTGTTGATGTCGTTGAGCATCTCCTCCAGTTGCTGCGGTGTGTGGACAAGTCGCCACCTACGGTGCAGTATGAATAAATGTATAAATATTAGATGAGATGTGCGCGTGAGGCTCGGCCTGTTTGCTGCATCAGTCACACATGCGGTGGAGATGTAATGATGGAGTGTTGTCGGGCTAAACTTAGTAGGGCACGTAGAACAGAAACGAATGTTTAACATGTGCTTTGCTCGGGGCGAGACCTGAACCTTCACCTCCTCCTGCAGTCAAGTGCCCTTGAAAAAGTGTGCACTATCCATCACGCCTAATGACTCCAGGCTTCATAAGAGGAGAGATCATTAACACACTGACAGTTCCTGGTTAACACACTTACCCCGACTGCGCTAAATTACTGTTGCTGAGTCGGGGTGGAGAATGTGATAAATCATACACACACACACACACACACACACACACACACACACACACACGCCACATCTAACGCTGTATTTAAATCGTTGAGAATGAAGTGTGATTCCACTCTGATCTTCGAAAACTATTTACCTTCATACAATTGTTCTGTTATACATTCAGTAATTTTCTAAATCACTTAATCATGAAATAATTCATGGGGAGGGTGGAGCCTATCTCAGATGGCTTGAGGTGAAGGTGGGATACACCCTAAACAGCTTGCCAGACCATTGTAGGGCAACACACACAGAACCATTCACACTCACACACACATGCCTTTTGACTGCTGAAAGAAAGCGGGATACCTGGAGGAAACCCATCGGAGCACGGAAAGAACATGCAAACAGGAACACCCCGTCAAGGCCGGGACTCAAATCTAGGACCTTCTCGCTGTGAAATCCGAAATCACGTTCAAACCCTGAGGTCAGTAATAATCAGAGAACTTAAATCTAAAACACACACACACACACACACACACACACACACACACACACACACACACATGCATGCAACACTAGTGACATGACCATTGCATGACCATGCAGAACAATCTGATAACCATTGCAATGAATGCTGGGAGTTGGAGCCTTTTGAAGTCCCACCTCCTACTGCTTTATAGTGCACGTGAGAGAAAAGTTGGGGAGATGGGACCGTGGATCATTCAGAGCCTGACACAGGGGACCACCACTTCAGTTTCACTCATTGTCTGGACATGAACATGATACTAGCCACCACCCCTCCATCTCTAACATGGACAAGAGAGTATAGTAACACTGAGGTGTGTGTGTGTGTGTGTGTGCGTGTGTGTGTGTGTGTGTGTGTGTGTGTATCTATAGTATTCTATAGTATATATATATATATATATATATATATATGGCATGTGTGTATATACAGTAGTATGTGTGTACAGTGTGTGTATAATATAGGTGTATACATACATAGTAGTGCGTATGTACTGTATGTATAGTGTGTCTATGTAATATATATATATATATATATATATATACACACACAGAGTGTGTGTGAGTGTATCGTATATATATATCGTATATATATATATATATACACACAGTAGTGTGCGTCTTGTGTGCATGTGTGTGTGAGTGTATCATATGTGTATATATACAGTATTGTGTGTGTTTGCGTGTGCCTATGTGTGTGAGTGTATCGTGTGTGTGTGTGTGTGTGTGTGTATATATATATATATATACACACACAGACACACACACAGTAGTGTGTAGGTAGTGAGTGACACTATAAGATTGGAGAAGAAGAAGCTGTAGTGAGGTTCTGTGGGTTAAGTAAAACAGTTCCAGTGGAAAATGAAATCGATGGACACTGAGGTTCACGAGTTTGATGGATGGACAGCACTCAGATCTGAGGACTTTCAATTAAACTCATTTCAAACACTCAGCCTCAAGTTCCAGAGAATTATGTGGACAGGAAGTGTGTAATTAAGTGTGCAGCACTGTCACAGACGCCACTGTGGGTTTACAGCTTTGAATAATACGTGTATCAGGAGTCTGAACCAAAATATGTGAGTGTACAGTATTACATCATCCTGCACACACACACACACACACACACACACACACACACACACACACACACGAGGTGGTCTTGAGTTTGAGTGAGGAGGTTGATATGATGTAGCAGTGTATGGTGTTTGGGATTCGGACAGTGTTGATGTTCTATGACCTGTAATCACAAGCATTTCAGGGTTGATTCTGACTGAGTGAGAGAGTGTGTGTGAGAGAGAGAGAGAGAAGGCGAGCGAGATTGAGAGAGTAAGAGAGAGGAGAGACAGTGAGTGAGTAATGCCCCATTTCACTGGAGCACGGAATGCAATGATCGTGGTGGAAAGGCACGGAATGCAGTCTATGGAAGAGCTTCGGAATTTTTACATGGAAAAGGGGTCAAAATCCTCTGGAAAATTGTACGTTCGGAACACTTTCAGAACGTTTACGGCATGTGTGGAATAGACACACGGAAAGACTACGGTACAATTTAGTAATAAATACGGAAAAGCGGACGGATAATTCATGGAATGTTCACGGAAAGCATGGAACACTCGAGAAATAACTACAGCACTACTCCATTTCAGAAAGAAGAGCTTCGGAATGAAAGCGGAACATTTGCATTCAACAAGGAATGGTTGAGGAATACCTGGCGTGACCACGTTTCAATACGGAAAAATCGGCAAAGGTCAAAAGGATTTGCTCCAGATACTGCCTATAAATTTGTGGATTCGACCAAGAAATCTCATTCTGCCAATATGTTCCTATTATTTGCACCTTCAATAAATCATTCCTAACTACAAAAAAATGCACAGAACTCAAAACCACAATGATTATAACTTCAAAACTTTATTTCATGAACAGAAAACGGAAAAAATAAAGTGAATGAATTGAAATAAAACGTTGCAGATCCAGACCTTATCAAGGTGGATTTGGATGCTGTGGTGACAGGTGTTGCGTCAAGGGGGATGATGCTTGATGATCAGCTTCTTAAGAAGGCTCTTCCACTGGGTTTTTTGGCATCGGAGACCATGGCCTCTTGGTGGTTGTCTCTTTCTCTTGGCTTCCAGAATTGTAGCATTTCTTGAAATGAATGGTTCTTTGTCTTTCGCGCTTGTATTTATAGTCGAAGTGAGTTCCGTGAGTGTTGCGTGCTATCTGTAACTATTTCGTAAACGTTCCTTATGTATTCCGCGACCGTTCTGCTTTGTTCAGTGTAATGTTTCTTTATTGTTCTGTATGTATTCCGTGCCTTCCGTGAGCATTCTGTTGGGATCCGTGGATGAACCGGACTGTTTCGTAGCCGCTTTTGACCATACGGAAGAGGAGGGAAGACTTGCGGATAAGTTACGGAACACTTGCGGTTTGAAAGGAAATATTACGGACCTTTTGCGGAAATTATGGAATGTTTACGGAAGGACTACGGAATCAAAGGGAACACTCACGGAAAATTTTTCCATGAACATGTTTTGAACATGTTTTAAAGCCCGTGCACGGAAGATTTTGGTTTGCCGGAAGTGGAGGAACACATACGGAATGACACAGAAGATCAGGGAATAATTGCGGAACGTCTGTGGATGACAACATTTTTGCTTCCGTAAGTCTGCCGCGCTCCAGTGAAATGGGGGTATAAGTGAAAGATTGACTGGATGTCTCTGTAAGTAAAAGAAAACTGCATGCAAGCGTCTGTTGAACAGACTTCATCCGGAATGCGTTTGCATGTTTCACACCATCATGCATCCTCTGGACTATTGACGCCTGCCTCTGTGGGTCAATATGTACTCTGACTACATGCAATCAGGGCAACCTGCTGGCCTCTCCATCACCACATCGCCACAGAAACGTCATCATACTTTACATCTGATTATATTTCTCCCTGTCCTGCTGATCTGCTGACCTGGGAAGTGATGACACTGCAGCAGGTTTGTATTAATGGACTCGTTCTAAAATGTTACGCCCTTGTACACATCCCTGTACATAGTCTTGTACATGCGCCTCTACACGCCCCTGTACATGCAGGTGTCTACGGGGTATGTAGAGGGATGTCTACAGAGGCATATCCAGGCAAGGGCTTGCCAGGCCATCACAGGGCCAACACTCATACAACCATTCATATTCACACTCACACCGTGGGGAGATTTTGAATGGCCACTTAACCTACTATGCATGTTTCTGACCATGGGAGGAAACCAGAGTACCCGAGGAAACCCATGCTAGCACAGGGAAAACATGAAAACTCCACACAGAAACGCCCAAGCTGGGAGTCGAAACCAGGCCTTTCTGCTGTGAGGCGGATGTCTGAACCACTACGCCCCAGTGCTGCCGATATAATTATACGCTAATTCTAAAACAGCATTGTTGCCCTCAGAATAAATAATCATCTGATATATTTTAGTAAATGTGTTTGATGTTGTTATATATCCAGGCCAGACTCTATAAGGCTGGAGAGAAGAAATGGATGGTGCACCGAACATCAGAGCGTAGACTGCTCGTACGACATCAATGTGGTGATGTTTTTCAATAACGTCTGAACTCCTGCTGTTCCTCTGAGCAGCTTCAGCCTCATTACCGCCTGATTAACACTCATTCAGTACATTTCCTTCAGCTCCACTGCCCAGACGCTAACCCCAACGATGGCTGAGGAAGACCTTGACGTTCTGACTCCAATATAAAAACTGTGTGTGTGTGTGTGTGTGTGTGTGTGTGTGTGTGTGTCTTTCAGACCAAATTTACAGTGCAGTTGTTCAGTCTCAGTCACATGGGGTGGAGCTTGTTTAAAACAGAGGTGTGTCAGTCCTGGTTTTTATCTTGGGCCTGAGTAGTGAGGAACACTGTTAAGTCTAGTGCCACCATCCGTTAATTCAATATAAACATATGAACATGCTGAACTTTTACTGTAAACTCCCACACACACACACACACACACACACACACACACGCACACACCCTCCCACACACACACACATGTGCACACGCACACATATGCACACGCACATGCATGCACACACATATGAGCACACACACGTGCACACACACTCTATTCCCCTTGTCCTTGTCCATTACTTTGCAATGAGGACCATCTGGACCATCTTGAGGTGGTCGAGGTCTGTGGGTGCAGATGATTGGTCAGTCCGATCTGCGCCTGGAAAGTTCTTTGGCAGTGAAGACAGGGGATGGTGGTAGTCGATTTAGATCTGTTGGCGTTGTTCTTCCTGGCCTATCTGCGTTCCTCTGCTGTAGTCATCTTGTTCGCTTCACAGGTACCGGTGCCTCTGTGGACAGCCGAGCGCCGTCCAGATCTGTCCTGCGCTGTCTGCCCTGCTCTGTGGCTGATGCTGAAGGCCTTGAGCAAAAATTTAAGTGGGTTCTTGAAGCACTTTTTCTGGCCTCCCTGAGAGTGTTTTTATTTGGTTTCTTTGGGAGCCGATGGTCTGGCATGCGAACAACGTCTCCCGCCCAGGGGAGCTGTGCCTGCATGAGGACAAGCCAGCACGAGTGAAGACCTCAGTGTTTGGAAACTTGTCTTGCCGCTTTATGGTAAGTAGTTTCCTGAAACAGGTCTTGTGGAAGTGGTTGAGCTTCCTGGCATGGCACTGGTAAACAGTCCATGTTTCACTGCCATAGAGCAGCATGGTGAGAACAATGGCCCGGTACACTTTGACCTTGGTCTCTAAAGTGATGCCTCTCCTGTCCACATGTTCTTGTAGAGTCTGCCAAAATCAAAACTTTATTTGAAAATGTGATACTGACATTCACTTCATCATCAATGACTACGTTTCTGGAGAGCGTGCTGCCAAGGTATGTAAACTTGTCCACTGTGTTGAGTCTCCACCCATTGATAGTGATGTCTGGTTCAGCGTATGGCTTTCCTGGAGATGGTTGTTGCAGGCTTGTCGGTTTCCCTTATGTTTGTAAAGGTGGCATCCTTGAAATCCTGTGGCACCATCTCGTGCTGCCAGATGAGCTGGAATAGTTGCTGAAGTTTCTCAGTCAGGGTCAGGCCACCTTTTTTTTGTAGCTCTCGACAGGGATAGAGTCTGAACCAGGTGCTTCATCACTTGATAGCAGATGAATTACCTTCTGGGTCTCTTACAAAGTTGGCACGGAATCCAGGTTCTCATCAATGGGAAATTGTGGCAGTTGGTCGATAGCTACTTCCTTGATGGTGGAGAGGTGATTCAGTACGCTGTTGAAGTGCTCTGTCCATCTGTCAAGGAGATGCTCTTTATCAATGATGAGTGTTGACCCATCAGCACTGAGAAGGGGAGAAGAACCTGATGAGGAAGGTTCTGGAGACTTTTCTCTGTCCAGTGTAGAAGTTATTGTTCCTGTCTGTGTAACTCTGAATCTCAGTGGCTTTGTTGGTCAACCACGAATCCTGTATTGTATGCAGTTTCTGTTGAATGGTACTGCGTGCATTCCTCAGTGCATCTTTCTTTGCTGTTGACTTTGGGTCATCAAAGTGCACTTGATAGGAACGACGGTTGTCCTCTAGCAGCTGCATGATCTCTATGCAGTTCTTGTCAAACAAGTATTTGTGTTTTCTGGTAGACAGTCCTAGACATACCATGGCTGTGTTGTATATTGTCTCACAAAGGGAGCTCTAAGTTGCTTCCACATCCAGATTGTCCAACTTGTTCGCTCGTAGGTGCTCTTCCAGGGTGTCAGCAAAAGGACAGCTTGAAGTTGTCACTCTTCAACTTGTTGATGTTCAGGCGTTTGGGGGCTTTGATGCCCTGAGGACATCTCTTGGGGTAGATGCAGATGTTAAGCTTGGAGACGATGAAGCGTGGTCAGTCGAGCATGCTGCACTGCACATGGCCTTGGTGACGCGTACGTCCTGCCTGTCTTTCTTCCTGACAATGATGAAGTCAATGAGATACCAATGCTTAGAGCAAGGGTGCATCCATGAAGTCCTGTTACGGGTAGGGAGGCAGAAGACGGTGTTTGTTATCAGAAGGCCATGTTCAGCACAGGTCCAGAGGAACAGCAAGGTGTTGCTGTTGCACTTTCCGATCCCACGCTTCCAATCACTGCCTCCCAGGCTGTGCTGTCACAACCAACTCTCGCAGTGAAATCACCAAGGACGATAAGCTTGTCAGCGTTTGGTACAGCGGTGATGACTTTGTTCAAGTCTTCATAGAACTTGTCCTTGATCTTGTCTGGGTTGATCATGGTGGAAGCATAGGTGCTGACAAACTTCTCATCACTCATCACGAGAAAGAGGGAGTCTCATTGTCATAAAGCGATTGTTCACTCCTTTTGGGAGACCAGCTAACTTGCCGACAATTTCACTGCAATCCCGATGCCAGCCTCACGTCTCTCCTCTGGTCCCTGTCCACTTCATAAGAAGGGGTAGCCTGAGCCTCTGTCAGACAGTTCACCCTCTCCAGTCAGTCTGATCTTGCTTAGGGCAGCAATGTCAATGTTGCATCTGGCGAGTTCACTAGCAATAAGTGCTGTGCATCTCTGGGGCTTGTCTGAATCATCTCTATCGACTGCTGCCAGACTCCACCGCTGCTCCGTTTCATAAAGAACAGCCAAATGGCCTGAGCCACCTGTGTATAGGTCTGTGGCTACGACTGTGAGTGTACCCACACCTGTCACTTTGTCGCAGCCTGTCGCCACACAGCTTTGGTTGATGTTGGTTGGATGGAATAAGGGATGACTAATGACTTGAGCGATGATTTGGATTTAAGTGAGGAAGAGTTGCGTGCCATCAACCTCACTTTCTGGTCCGAGATCACCTTAATCCAGCGGCAAGACGAGGTCAAGATGGCTGGAGAAGAAGACAAATGCAGTGGATGAACAAGACATCCTACATGTCTCGCCACGCCCTGTGCGCCCCATGGCGCATTTCTGGTAATCATTTTTCTGCCCACTGGACCAGGTGGTTTCCTCCGCACAGTGCACCGAATCCAGGATGTACATGAAGGGTAGACAGACCTTATGGTTGCAGGTCCATGACCAGCAACATGGCAGCTATTCTTGCAGCATTCTTGCAAGGTAGCAGAGACATTGTGGGGGTGGGAACATCCAGCTGCCGTACAAGCCCAGAAGAGCTTGCACACATGCACACTCAAACACACACACTCACTCAAACAAACACACACATTCCAAACAATTTGTGTGTGTGTGTGTGTGTGTGTGTGTGTGTGTGAGAGCGAGAGAGAGAGAGAGAAATTAATATATAAACAAACACACAAGAAAAGAAAGAATAAGAATAATGATGACTGTGTGGCTGCAGGGCCCTCTGTGTGTGTGTGTGTGTGTGTGTGTTAGGATTATTGCGGCCGGTGACTCAGTGAAGCAGAAAATAGGAAACGCAGTTCTGAGGACTTCAGCGGTTTATTCAATGCAGAGACGCAGAGCGCAGTGTCGACAGAACTGCGGTGAGCTGAAGAGCGTGGTTAATTGTAACTAATTGGAACTCGTCCCCTCAGTGAGCACATCATGAGAGCGAAACTAATCCCCACAAACCTGCAGCACAATTTTTTTTTACACAAATATGAGGAAATAAACAATACTGCAGGGGAAGAGCATCAGACCACGCCCAGTAATATTCATTGTGCACCACCTACCATTAACCTTTAAATTCACACACAAACATACACACATGCACACAGTGCACAAAAATAAATATTTACATGCGATTAGTAAGTGATGCTCCACATTTAGCTACGATTCAATAAGCCTCGAAGAAGCTCTTTTGGTTACCATGACAATGGAAAGTGTTTGCACTGACCTTGAGGATTAGGGGATAGAATTGTAAACTCCGAGTAGAGGAATGAAATAAACTTACTGTTCCCAGCAGCAGGGTTTTCTTTCTCTCACACCAGTCAGTGTAAATAATTACAGAGAGGCGTGGCCTAACTGTGGATCAGGTGCTAGCACGTTAACATGTTTGACAGAGAGGTAAGTGACGTGTGAACAGGAAGCACATTTTCACGTGAGCGTTGTGAAGGCGAGAGGAGGCTACAAGTGTACATAACAAAAACCTGATTCAGATGGAGGTGCAATGAGGTGAGGGGAAGAACAGCAGGAGGCTGTTAATGAACACACACACACAAACACACACACACACATGTACACACACAAACAGACACACACGCACACAGACACACACACACACACAAGAATTTCTCAGCTCATGAATGTCATGTGTCAGATTTGAGTGACAGTTCTGATCTTTATAATTAAACCTAAATATTAAAGCCCAGAGGATTAACATCACACCTGAACGTGCAGGTACATCTCACACCTCATCCATCAGCATGCAGCGTTCACTCTCCTCATCGACAAGAACTCATCAATAACTCTGAGAGGTTCCTTTCATTAATAATTGATTAATGGTGGTGACTCTGCCTTGCAGTCTTCATTATTTATTTATTTATTTTGACTAATTATCTACTACTAATACTAATACTAATTAGGATGCTGAGGCTGGAACTCCCAGGTAAAAGGCCCAGAGGAAGACCAAAGAGACGATTCATGGATGTGGTGAAGGAGGACATGAAGGTCGTTGGTGTAAGAGAAGAAGATGCAAAGGATAGGGTGAGATGGAGGCAGATGATTCGCTGTGGCGACCCCTGAAGGGAAAAGCCGAAAGGAAAAGAAGAAGAAGATTTTTTACTAATTATCATAGATTACATAAAATCATTATACACAAGAAAAGAGAGAGTAATTAGTTTATCAGAACATAGAAACGTATTGGGTGAGCCTTTTCTCTAATGTACTGTCCTTACAATATATATATATATTCATTCATTCACTGTAGGGAGGCTGGCGCCCATCTCAGCCAACTCTGTGTGAGGGCAGAGTACACAGCGGACAGCTGGCCGGTGCATCGCAGGGCAGAAACTCCTGACGGCTATGCAGCTCCTCTTTAAGTCCGCAATGGTTCCTTTATGTGAACCTCCATCGCAGACAGTGAGTACAGAGTCACAACCCGGTGATAGTGGGGCTTGAACCCCCAACCTTGGGATCAGATATCCAGCATCATTCCACCGGGGCCACCACTGTTCCTAAATACCGTATTTTCCGGTCTATAAGTCACACTTTTTTCAAACTTTGGCTGAAGGTGCGACTAATACTCCGAAACGACTTATGTGTGAAATTATTACATATAATTCTCTGTGTCAACATAACGAACACAAGATCACATGTTTGTTATTTTTACACTCACAACTACAAAAGGGCACTCTAGGCTTGGGTACCAGTACCTGCTCATCCACCACTGAAGAAATGTCCCCAAAAAGAAAATCCTATTCAGCGGATTACAAGCAGCAAGTAGTGAAATATGCAGCGGAAAATGGTAATCGAGCAGCAGAAAGAAAGTTTGGAGTGAATGAGAAACTTGTGAGGGTCTGGAGAAAAGCAGAGTTTACTATGACTGCAATGAAGAAAACAAAAAAGTGAATCACGGGCTAAAAGCTGGATTGCTACAGCTGGAGGAACGAGCTTGCACATGGGTGCTTGAGCAATGTGCCGCAGGGAGGGGCTTATCAACGGTGCAGCTGTGTCTCCACGTCCAGGTAGTTGTCAAGGACATGAATAGAAATGACTTTGCGTCGGGACTTTCTTCAAATGCAACGCAACCCTCTCTCTATCAGAGTGAGGACCACAACGTCACAAAAACTACCAGCAGATTTCTAAGCCAAGGTAGACAGTTTCCATGAGTTTGCGACTTATAATCCAGTGCGACTTATATATTCGTTATTATGCAGTTTTGTGTACGACGTATAGTCCGGAAAATACGATGTATATTAATACACATACAGTCAGTGTCTCCACAGCCACAGTGTTCACTGCGGATGTGCTCCACTCTGCCCCCTAGTTGGTCTGAACACAAGATATGGAGGCGATACAAAACTCCACAAATTGACAGAAACTCCACCCTCTCTCGTTCTCTCTCTCTCTCTCTCTCTCTCTCTCTCTCTCTCTCTCCCCTCCTCTTTCTTACTGTAATCAGATGAGATGCTTTGATGTGTTGAAGACTTTCAGTTTTAGTAACATTTAGAGTCAAAAATCTGAAACATCAACACGAACTACTGATTCATCATAATTAACCCCGCCCCTTTTAAAAATAAATCTGAAACATGAATAAAGTATGAACACTCATTTACAAATGCTATCAAAATCATTACCCCAACACACACCCACACACCCACCCACACACACCCATACACACACCCACACACACACACACACCCATACACACCCATACACACACCCACACACACACACACACACTCGCGCGCCCACGTGCCTGTATTCTTCATTACACTGCCATTAAACCTCATCAGTGCAGATCTGTTTTAAATATGTTGCCATATTTATTTATGTGACACTGTTTCCTGTCACCCTGTGTTTCCACTGGGACATGATCTCCACCATCTCTGAGATTGAAAACAGTGTGAAGCACCACGATTTATGAGCACACCTGGAGCATGAGCAGGAATAAAAGGGAGGTTCGGGAATTCAAGAGACGAATCACCTTGCTAAGTTCATCAAGATCCAGTACGATTGTGCATCAGAGTCCGTTACCTTTCATTCATTTTCCGTAACCGCTTCATCCTAATTAGGGTCGCAGGGAGGCTGGTGCCCATCCCAGCCAACTCAGGGCGAGGGCAGAGTACACCCTGGACAGCTCGCCAGGCCATCGCAGGGCAGAAACACGCTGATGGCTTTGCAGCGACTCTTGTCGAAAGTCAGCGATGGTTCTTTTACATGAACCTCACACCATAGACAGTGAGAGACATGCATACCTGTCAAGTTGTACGGTTTTGGCGTAATTTGTACAAGTGAGCACTGATTTTTAAATGTGTACGCCGTACGTCCGAAATCTGTACGTTTTTCGATCATTTCGTCTTTTTTTTTAACTCCGTTTTTTGTGTCACCGTTTCGGTAAAGAGACGATACGCCGAATTGGTCTGTAGCCATTTTCTCGCGAGAATCGCGCGTTGCGTTTATCGTCTGCTATCGTCTGCTCTTTCCGACCACGTGACCGCACTTTCACTTCCGCCATCATTCCCAGTTAGTTTTCGTGACTCGCAGTGGATACAGTTGATACAAACGTGATAACAATATGGATGGAACAGCTGAAGGTATTGTTTTCAAGTCTCCTTTGTCTACCACACAGCAATGCAGACAGTGAACGTGTATTATTTTCACATGTCCGGAAGATCAACACGGAGTACAGGAAATCTCTTGGAGTGGACACACTTACAAATTACCTTCAAGTCAAACTTAATTGCGAGCTCAAGTGCCATGAAGTGAAGCCATCAAAAGAAATGATTGAAAGTGCCAAAAGTGCTACATATAGTTATAATAAAGATCACTGTTAAATTTTCTGAATCATGCAGCTGAAGATATTACTCTTTTATTTGATTGCACCAGGTTATATGTTACAACATTACCAATAAATTCATATTATATTAAAAATAGAGTTTAATTTTTGTTTCATATTGCACGCGATAATAAGACGCGTAAGATTAGTTGCTATTTTGTAAGGGCATAAGTAGCCATTTGTAAGATCGCCAACGGCCTAGGGTTGACAGGTATGGACATGGCTGGCCTTTGATAACCCAGTTAGCTGCACTGGGGGGGGGGGGGGGGGGGGCAGTGACAACCTTGTGGAGAGTGGGACTCGAACCCCCAACCTTTGGATCAGCGATCCGGCGCCTTATACCACTAGACCACCACTGCCCAGTCCGTTACCTGCGAAGGTCAATTCTGCACTGCTGTGCTTCCCACAGTCATCATAAATTGGCAGTAAATTATAAAACGTCACCACCGGTCAGAAAATTTGAGCCAATCAGCGCGATCATCACCAAGCTCCCTCAAGATCATCGCGATTCGATCCCACAACCCCCCACACTCATCACAATCCTTTCATACCGTGGAGATCACGCCCCAGTGTAAACGCAGGGTCACACAGGCCACGCCCATGACAACAGCCAGGATGCTTGGTACATGCTGGCCGCCATTTAATTTGGTGATTGGTTTTACACACGCTTGTTCCATTAACAATCTGAACTTGGAGCGAGTCCTCATCATGAATCCCACTGCCAGCACTTAATCATCTCACACACACACACTGAAGCCTGCAGTCTGAGGAACACTGAAAGCTTCTGGTCTGATTGAAATCTTGGTTGATTTGAAACACACTCGAAACATCTGAATCGTCAGACACGCCCCCTGACCTGCTCTGTGCTGTGGTCTCACAGTTCCTGCGATGGAGAACTGCAAAGCTTCTCCAGCATTCCTTCCCTCAGCGCCGGACTCGGCACACTTACCAGAGTCAGGTACCTGCACCGACCTCCCCATGGCCCACTGAAATCACACACACTGCACACGCACGGTGCCCCGTGTGGCCCCATCCACTGACCCACCCGCCGCCATCAGCTCCACTTTCCTATATGGGAAAGGACTCTTTCATTCTGCCGTCCAGGAGAACACTCTTCGGGCTCATTAAAAACATTGCTGATGTGGATTATGACAACCAAGAAGGACAAATCGTCCAGACAGTGGATGTGTGGATCAGACAGTGGATGTCTGGATCAGACAGTGGATGTGTGGATCAGACAGTGGATGTGTGGATCAGACGTTCAGTTACGTCACATGCAGAGATGGAACAAGTGTGTGAGATCAACAGATTCAAGCGAAATTGTTTTAAATGTTTAGTGGTATAGGGCGCTGGATCGCTGATCCAAAGGTTGGGGGTTCGAGTCTCACTCTCCACAAGGTTGTCACTGTCCCCCCCCAGTGCACTAACTGGGTTATCGAAGGCGGGCCATGTCTGTCACTGTCTATGGTGAGAGGTTGATGTAAAAGAACCATTGCTGACTTTGGTAAAGAGGAGCTGCAAAGCCGTCAGCGTGTTTCTGTCCCTCACTAAAGGGTTGTGACAGGAAGGGCATCGACCTAAAAACCTCTGCCAAATCAAACGTGCCAATCAGATGCTTCTCTGTGGCGCCTCCCGAGTAAAAGGGGAAAAGCCGAAAGGAAGACAGACTTTGTAAGCGGTGACCGCTGAGACGGTGATCTGATGAACAAGCCTGAAGTGGACCAGGTCCCAGGGGAACTCGGACTAACCCTCAGGGCTTCCCTGCACTGTGAGTGGACGGATAGATTTTCCTGACCCTTTCCCTCGCAGTGATGAAGCTTGGGGTTGTGTCCTGGAGAGAATCCGGACACTCTGAAGGTGTTTCACTCGTCTGGATTTGCACTTCGGCATCAGTCGAACTGAGGAGTCCGTCTCAGCCAACTCCTTAACAGATGGGCTACAGTACATACTGAACGGCTCAACACGAACACGACCGTTCACGCCCACACCCTGCTGCAATTTGGAACAGCCAGTTAGCCTCGCCGAGCCGTCCGGGGTGTCGTCTGCCCTCGCCCGAAGTCGGCTGATGCGGGCGCTCAGCCTCCCCACGACCCTAATTAAGATGAAGGGGTTCAGAAAATGATGGTGATGACGGTTAGCCTTGCTGCGTTTGCCTTTGGAATGTGGGGAGTAGATCCCAGAAGAAACCTTCACAAGAGAACCCTGAGAGAACGAGCAAAGTCCACCAAGAAACATCTTCACTGAGCCCAGGACCTTCCAGCAGTACATTACAGTACAGTACACCCTGCAGAACATTCAGTCTGTCTTTCTGAAAACTCATCCTGATTTATGAGGAGTCAAAATAAAACTCGTGTCTGTCAGATGTTACACTGCAATCACAGCGCCCTCGAAACTTCTTCAACACCCAGTGCTGCCATAAAAGCTCCGCGCCGCACACCAGAGCGCAATAAAGCAGATCAGGATCAGCGCTGGGAGCGAACTACACTTACACAGCTCTGTGTGCTTGTGTTTGTGTGTGTGTGTGTGTGTGTGTGTTCGGTGTGTGTGTGTGTGCAATGCATGTGTGCTTGTGTGTGTGTGTGCAGTGTGTTCGGTGTGTGTGCGCACGAGCGGTGTGTGTGTGTGTGTGTGTGTGTGTGTGTGTGATTGAGTATGTGTGTGCAATGCGTGTGTGCTTGTGTGTGTGTGTGCGGTGTGTGTGTATGTGTGTGTGTGTGTCTGTGTGTGTGTAAGAGAGAGTGAGAGAGATAGAGAGACAGACAGAGAGTGTATGTGTGTGTGTGTGTCTGTGTGTAAGAGAGAGTGAGAGAGAGAAAACGAGAGTGTGTGTGTGTGTGTGTGTGCGGTGTGTGTGTGTTGTGTGTATGTGTGTGCAATGCGTGTGTGGTGTGTGTGTGTGTGTGTAAGAGAGAGAGAGAGAGCGTAGGAGTGTGTGTGTGTGTGAGAGAGAGAGAGAGAAAGAGAGAGAGAAAACGAGAGAGTGTGTGTGTGTCGATGTGTGTGTATATGTGTGTGTGTGTGTGCAGTGTGTGTGCAGTGTGTGTGTGTGTGTGTGCGATGCATGTGTGCTTGTGTGTGTGTGTGTGTGTGCAGTGTGTTCGGTGTGTGTGCGCACGAGCGGGGTGTGTGTATATGTGTGTGTGTGTGTGTGTGTGTGTGTGAGTGAGTATGTGTGTGTGTACGTGTGTGCAATGCGTGTGTGCTTGTGTGTGTGTGTGTGTGCGGTGTGTGTGTGTGTGTGTGTAAGAGAGAGTGAGAGAGAGAGAGAGAGAGAGAGAGAGCGGAGGAGTGTGTGTGTGTGAGAGAGAGAGAGAGAGAGAGAGAAAACGAGAGAGTGTGTGTGTGTCGATGTGTGTATATGTGTGTGTGTGTGTGTGTGTGTGTGTGTGCAGTGTGTGCGTTGTGTGTGTGCACGTGCGGTGTGTGTGTGTGTGTGTGTGTGTGTGTGTGAGTGTGTGTGTGTGTGTGTGTGTATGTGTGTGCAATGCGTGTGTGCATGCATGCGGCGTGTGAGTGTGCACTGTGTGTGTGTGTGTGTGTGTGTGTGTGTGTGTGTGTGTGTGTGTGTGTGTGTGTGTGTGTGTGATAAGTGGCATTTTATTGCTTTTGTAAGGAATGTGTAGAATGTTTCATGGTGATGGATCTGAGCAATAAAACACAGCACAGGGACGAATGGAACATCATCTCAGGAACAGAACCAGGAAATGTAATATATTTGGGGTAGGTGTGCGGTGGTTATAACCTCCAGTTATAGCTGCCATAATGAGAAACTGATAGATTTCAGGGACTGGGTACACTCCTAACACACCAAGCATTAAAACCCACAAAACCATGTCCTACATCATAAAACAATTTTTAAAAAACATGTCGATGAAACCAGCGTGACGGGGTGAGTCGATGAAACCCGTTAAAGTCACTAATTAAACTTGGCTGTGTGATTCAGAATTTTCTCTCCGACTGCAATAAGCTGTTCGTACGAATCTCTTTCAGGCTGTTGGACCGAAGTCTGTGTGTGTTCTGTGTGACGCAGCTGCAAATTACAACCTTACCGTGATCAATGCTCTCATATTCTACATCGTTTCTATAGTTACTGCTTATTTAATGGAGTCTAACTCCGACCCTGACCCTGACCCAGACTCCGGCCCCCCAGCCCTTACTCCAACCTTGACCCTAAACGCAACCGTAATCCCAACCCAGTGCCTAATCCTGACCGTGACCCTGAACTTTACCCCGTCCCTGACCCTAATCAATCTGAGACCTTGAGGCGCCATCGTACTGGATCTCGATGAGCTCGGAAACATGATTCCTTCAGGTTTCTTCTTTGGTGGGATCTTTGCCTTCCATTTCTACACCAGTTGTTCTCATGAAAATCTTGGTTAAATCATGGCCATAACTTGAGGAGATATCAACAGAACTTGATGGATACGAGAGATCTAAACAGAAGTTGAGGAAACATGATGAAAATGGTGGAAGATCTC
>CM045751.1:605000-627500 GCA_024760905.1 Plotosus lineatus | reverse complement strand
TCGCACAGTAGACTGACGGTCTGAAACAAATTGCCCCTATGTGTGAGTGTGAGTGTGAATGGTAGTGTGCTGCGTTGTGATTGGCTGGCGAGCCCTACAAGATGTGCCCCGTAGAACTCCATTTATGGCGCCATATTGGAGTGAAAACAAACGTATACTTTGGAATTGAGGTGCCTGTTTTTATCGTGGAAGATGATATAAATATGAATGTAGAATATGAATATGATAAGAGAAGATTTATGGATGTGGTGAAGGCGGACATGAAGGTGGTTGGAGTAAGAGAAGAAGATGCAGAGGACAGGGAGAGATGGAGGCAGATCATTTGCTGTGGCGACCCCTGAAGGGAACAGCCGAAAGGAAAAGAAGAAGAAGAAGAAGAATACAATCCCTGTGCTTAACGAGCTCCTGCTAATTATGATAACGATCATAAACTACAGTATATTCAAACATTACGCTTATCAGGGCGAACAAATGACCGATGTTTTGCCGATGGTTTGTTTGTTAACTGCATGGATGAAGCAACGGCCAGGATCCCTGGTTGAACATACACAGATATCTATAATTATTTGATTAATCGCACATCTGATTATACTCACGAAAAACTGAAAAGTTTCAAAGGGCTTCGAGTGTAGCAGTCATTGTTAATGACCCCCCCCCCCGGAACTTGGTACATTCCGGTTCTGTAATGCATTGTGGGATGAAACAAGTGAAGCGGAAACCAAAGCACGGCGTGTTTGTTGTGTGTGTTCGAACCCGGATTCAAGACTGTTAAAGTGCAATGTGGGAAGCGTCTGAGTATTTTTGATCCGGATGGGTTTCGGCACTTCGCGAGCGTATTATACCCAGGAAAGCCTCGGATATCGCCCAGGGCAAACTGTGTGAGGACACCAAAGTATTAATCATGGAAAAGGTAACTATGACTCACTTTTTTTTTTTTTTTTTATCATTTTATCTACATTATATATTAAACACAAACATGTGGATCTCAATCTCTGAAGTATTATAATAGTTATATCTACTGTACATGTTATAATAAAGAATAAATAGCATTTTCACTGCCCTCAGCTTATAAATGGACACCAGATATACAGTTCAATAGAATCAAACTGTGGTTAAGACAATAAATAATAATATATCGACTGATAAAAATGACTCGCCTCCAACAAACTGTTGGCTCCGTACACGACTGGTAGGAGCTGGTCCACAATCTTTCCTTTTGTCGTCGGTGTCGGCTCGTTTCAAAGCACAAATCCATTTCTCTGGTCGGACTTTATTCGCAGCCAATCTGTGATATTTAACAGCCGCTTTCTTTCCTCTAGAATTTGTACAACCGACAGCAACACGGTTAAGTGCCATTTTGCACTTGTTTAATAAATAAATGCAGTATATAAAAACACGCTTGTGCTGCTGTGTTGGGACCGGAGTGAATGGCTTGTTTTCACTCCAATGTCGTGGAATAAACAAAACCCGCAGTAAGATAATGTATACATGACGTCAGCTGCAAAATCTCTATTCCCCCACAGTTGGCTGAGATAGGCTCCACCTCCCTGTGACCCTAGAACGATTACGTGGTTCAGTGAATAAATGAACGAATGAGGTTAGTGGTATTCAGTGTCGGGTTACGCAGCTGCTTTAACCAATAAATGGCTGCAACACAAACAGTAGAATTTAAAATAGACATCACGTGAGCCAGTACAGAATGATATTTATTTATTTGTTTATTTATTTGTTTATTTTCATTACAATGACAGTTACTCATGTGCACCTCTGAATGAAGGCCTGAGACTCGATATCGTGCTTTAGTGCATGTAGTAGACTTCATCACCCCAGGTTCCTTCCCTAGACCCCGCCCGCTCACTCTGATGTGTCCACGCCTGGTTATCGTGTTTAACATGCCGCTGAGTTCACCCACAGCCCTTCTAATTACACACTGATCCCACATGAGCACTAAATTAAAATCACACGCTTTATTCTCTACCAATTTTATTTATATTCCCACTTCATTATTCCACTCAGCTTCCCGCGACACTTCATCACAGCCTTTAATTAATCATTATTAAACATTATGCTTTAATAACGAGCGTCCAACTCTCAGAATTCATTAAAACCAGACAGACATCGTGAGACATGTGAGTGCGGTCACACGGTACAGGATTACGCCTGTACACTCGCACTGCACACTGGGCTGAATATTCTGTTATAATTATATAACGTATAATTAAAGTGCTGGTGACTGATTTATTATGAATGAGAGATTTCCTTTCGGCTTTTTCCCTTTTTTTTTTTTTTTTTTTTTTTTTTTTTCAGGGGTCGCCACAGCGAATGATTCACACGTTTGATTTGGTGTAGGTTTTGAATATCGTACACAATTATTCACTGAACCGTGATCAATAACACGCGTCTCACTCTGACTTCATCGCTGCTATAGCAACAGGTCCTGATGCTAACACGGATGTACTTAAAGTTATTCATGTTTATATACAGCGGGTGGACAAAAGAATGGAAACACCGAACATTTTGGCATCATAATCTTTGAACATAATTTAAACAATCAAAACTTGGCATATGAATTGATTCATACAACTTGTGAATTGTTTCCAAGGGAATTTGAAGCCATTCTTCAGTTCGAATCCCCTCCAGCTCTTTTAGAGACGATGGTGGACTTGTGCTTTGTTGAGGACGTTTGTCCCTCTCTTTCAAAGCCACTCATTACTTTTGAGACAGTTCCTCTTGAAACACCGAACATCTGGGCAGTTTTTGTTACACTAGCGCCGACCACACCAGAACCAACTATTTGGCCTCTTTTAAAATCTGAGAGCTCTGCCATTATGGGGTATCATTCATGTTTTCAATATCTGTTTCATGTTTTCAATATCTGAAAAAGAAAAAAAAAACATTTATTTTACATCAACATATCAAATAACTAAATTATTATACAAAAAAAAAAAAAAAAACATATGCCAAGTTTGATTGTTTAAATTATGTTCAAAGATTATGATGCCAAAATGTTCGGTGTTTCCATTCTTTTGTCCACCCCCTGAAACGTTCTGTAATTGATTTAACCGCTAGCACAGTGGTGCGATGGAGAAGCACATCACATCCAGCCCATAGCAAGAAGGTCCTGGGTTCGGTTCCTGCGTTTCTGAGTGCGTTTGGCTATTCTCACTGTGCTTATGTGGGTTTCCTCAGGGTACTCTGTTTCCTCCCACAGTTCAAAGGCTCATTGGTATAATAACACTGTAATGATTGAGTGTGTGTGTGTTATCATGTTGTGTGCTCTGTGTTAGCGTTGTGTTGTGTGTTGTGTGTTTTCTGAGTGTTTACTTTCGTGTTAAGACTTTGGAGTGAATTTGAACATGTATATTTCTGTGTTGAGTTTCAGGATGAAGTCCACCTTTGAGTTAACGCTCTAGCAGAGAATAGCGTTCGGTCCGATTGTGTCAACACTTTATTAAATTGGTGAATTATTAATAAGAGTTAGTTAGCTAAAATGACTAATAATACCAAGTGTCCTAAATTACAATACTCAGTGGTACCTCTGATTCAGGGTCCAATTCATTCTAACAAGCTGGTTCAGAACAGAACCCAGAACGTTCCAAGTGTGACTAACTCCACTGGTACAGAACTGCAGGATAAAACATTCATTCACTTATTTTCTGATCCACTTAATCCTAATTAAGATCACATGGGAGCTGGCACCCATTTCAGCTGACTCTGTGCGAGGGCAGAGTACATCCTGGCCAGCTCGCCAGGCCATCGCAGGGCATTTGATAACCTAGTTAGCTGCACTGGGGGGAACAGCAGTGACAACCTGGTGATAGTAGGACTTGAATCTCTAGCCTTGGGATCAGTAATCCAGCACCTTACCACCAGGCTACCGCTGCCTCAGGCCTGCTCTGAACATCTCACAGCAACACTGTTCTACCAGGTAGGACGTCTGACAGCTAATCCTAACCTTGCCAACAGCCCCAACCTGACATTTTAAACATACGAGTAAAAAGAACTGAGATTCCGCAGCGTAAACGCCTCGCTCTGGCCCAGAGCCCTGAGGTCCAATCCAATCTCCAAAATGTTCAGATATAAATATAACTTTATATTTTTCTCCCTTTTTATTTCCTGTACTCGCCCTCCAAGATATTTTCATCTTTGTAGTGGCTTGTCAGACAGCAATGCAGAACACGTCACATTTTCTGTCCCAGCCATCGATCAAACATCCAGAACCTGCAGAAACGGGCCGCTCTAACGTACGGTTTAAGAGCCAAGCCGTCTGTTCCAGTCGGCGCCGATGATTTATCGCTGCTGTGTTGCATTAAACAGAACCGAGTTGTTTTTGTGATTTATGGCTGCATCACCTTCCTGTAAAAGCCTCCATCACACCCGGATCTGGTCAGCGTGATCCAGGAAGTCGGAGAAGCAGAAAAACACCTGCAAAACTGTCACATTTCACAACCGACTGTGAGGAGTGCGTCATGAATCATCACCGAGTCACACAACTGCATCTGCAGCATCAAAAGTGAGGTTTCAATTCCATTCATGTGCAGAACACATCACAGAGGAGGAGATGCTTAAACGGTCTCGGATCTCTGAGGAGCAGCGTATCTCTGTAAGAACTAACGCCTGGCTCTTACTCCTACTCACTGCGTGGCGGGTGGTGTGAAGAGGTGGCGAGGTAATGAGGTAATGAGGTGTAAACCTGCCCGGTCCTGTCAGTAGAAGGAAATCAGTTGCACTGCAGACCCTCCCTGAAGGCCTGTGCTGGAGATACTGAATGAAGACAGTCGTGGGTCATAAACAACACTCACAGAAAGCATTCAGAACTGGACTTGTGGTCAACAGAAGACCGAACCTCTCTAACGCAGTGACCTGCAGGTGGCAGGCTTCAAGTAGCACAGTTGGATTAGCCCCGATAAAACAGCAAAACTCCACCTGGTCAGCCTGAGCTTGCAGTGATGAGAGTGCCCTCTGTCTAGTGGCTGGTGGTCCGGTGGTGCACAATCACGTCACACCAGGAAGGTTCTGGGTTTAACATCATATGTGGAGCTTTCATTTTATCTGGATGATGAATGTGCGCAGTTCCTCCAGCTGCTTTGGTTTCCTTCTACAGTCCAAACACGTGCTGATTAATTCACCTGGTTACTTTAAGTCTCGCCGAGCAGTGGACAATTGTTACGTTTTATCGGAGGTTTTAGCTATCGTCACTATTTATTGCGTGTTTGTTTATTTGCTTGTTTATCAGTTTGCCTGAGAAAGTTGTGGAGCACTTATAAGTCTGAAGCGAGCGCTGATAGACATGCCGTTTCTACAGAACTCTGATAGGAAAAATCAAATATGTATTTTTAAATGAGACAAAAAAAATATCGTTGACGTGACGTGACGTTCAAAGGCCAAACCACACCCACCTCATATCGTTATCAGTAATTTGGTCACGTCCACATAGCATAGAACAAATTGTAAGACGAGTACGTATATGGGTAAGTAATTTAGTACTACCAGACAGAAGGCCTAGAGGAAGACCAAAGAAGAGATTTATGGATGTGGTGAAGGTAGACATGAAGGTCGTTGGCATAAGAGAAGAAGATGCAGAGGACAGGGTGAGATGGAGGCAGATGATTCGCTGTGGCGACCCCTGAAGGGAACAGCTGAAAGGAAAAGAAGAAGATAGGGTCTGTTTACTATATTATCCATGCTGGGGGCGGAGCTAGCATACCTGATTGCTGCTGTAGTTGGATTTCTTGTTAGCCCTGTGGTAGACTGGCATGTTCAGGGTGTCTGGGATTGACTTCAGCTCTGCAGGTCACCCTGAGCAGTGCTACACTTTCAACACACTTTCAGTGTGGTCTGAGTTCACAGGCCAGGCTGGGATCATGTCTCAGTTTGTTTTCTTTCGTTTGGTAAACTACGGACACGATGGACATACCGAGTAATTCCTGAAAGACAGCAATGTGTCGAATTGCTAACCCTAACCCCTAACCCTTTCCGCAAACGATCAGGATGTTCAGAGTGAAGGTGAGCGGTGTGTGACGTTATACATTCAGCCTTCTGATGGGGCTCAGTACATCATCAGTGTACTTACAGCACACCGCACGGTAACGTCACGGCGTGAACACACTCACGCACTCAACAGGAACCCGAACTGAGTGTCCTGGACGCAGATCATTCATAACCTATCAGAACGAAAAAAAACAAACAAACAGAAGAATGCAGGATGGTTTGTTCCTGGTGGGAGGGAGATCCGTGTCAGTGGTCTACAGGTGGACACCTACAGGGCAGAGTAATACCGCACTGTTCTGCTGTTCATCTGTGGGACTGCGGACACTCGAGATGTTGACGGGTTTGAGTTCCATTAGATTAAGTGTTTGTTGTTTGGATGGGAATGTGGACACCTGGACATGTGACTCTCTCTCTCTCTCTCTCTCTCTCTCTCTTTCTCTCTCTCTCTCTCACAATATACACTAGTCCTTCTCACAAAAATTAGCATATTGTGATAAAGTTCATTATTTTCTGTAATGTACTGATAAAAATTAAACTTTGATATATTTTAGATTCATTGCACACCAACTGAAACATTTCAGGTCTTTTATTGTTTTAATTCTGATGATTTTGACATACAGCTCATGAAAACCCAAAATTCCGATCTCAAAAAATGAGCATATGATGTTGAGGTAGTGTAAACGAGCTATTAACCTAATCATCTGAATCAACCAATTAACTCTAAACACCTGCAAAAGATTCCTGAGGCTTTTAAAAACTCCCAGCCTGGTTCATTACTCAAAACCGCAATCATGGGTAAGACTGCCGACCTGACTGCTGTCCAGAAGGACATCAGTGACACCCTCAAGCAAGAGGGTAAGACACAGAAAGAAATCTCTGAGCGAATAGGCTGTTCCCAGAGTGCTCGATCAAGCCACCTCAGTGGGACGTCTGTGGGAAGGAAAAAGTGTGGCAGAAAACGCTGCACAACCAGAAGAGGTGACCGGACCCTGAGCCAATTCCAGACCTTGGGGGACCTGTGGACTGGCCTACAGGTGCCGCATTCCCCAGGTCAAGCCCCTTTTGAACCAGAAACAAGCTGGAGTATTAAACCTGAATTGAATCTCGTAATAAAGTGTAACGTGGAGCTGAAGTGGCTCTCGGACGCGGAGGCGGGATTTATGTAATGTGGATGGCTGAGTTTAATCAGCAATGGCAGCGCTTGATTCTCGCTTGTCGGTCGTTACCGTGTGAGAGATGAGAGCTGTACACGTTGAAAGCTCTTTTTTTTTAATCATCATTCTTTTTTTTTTATTCTAACCCTGGAGAACCGAGGGCAGAGCCGGTCCCTCTTAGGCTACACCATCATCCTGGAGGTTAATAACTAGCTGGACCCACTTCCTGTCTGACACGTCCGCCGGGTTAGCGTTACGGTGCGATCTTTTCACTCGCTGATTAAAGTCTTCTATTCGAGTCACAATATCCATTTACTGATTTTGTGCTTAAACTGGAAGGAAATTAAAACGCCTTTGAACGCAACGCTGAACGTAATGTCCTCGCTTCGCCATCACTAATGAAGATTAAGATTTGTGAAAATCGCATTTCTGTTCTGGAGATGAGATTCGGGTCGTTTGGAGCCGGGGGAACAAGGACAAACAAAGACGTTAATAAGAAAATGATGGTGATGTTGACAGTAATGGCGTCTCAGTGCGTTTAGCTTTTATTTACTGAGTCCCTGAGCTACTGAAGGTCTTCCTCACTCCGGCTCCGTCACAGTTATTTACACTGATTAGCACAGAGCAGGAGAGGAGACGCACCAGGGCCGCTGGGGGGGGTAAAGATGAATGGTTCAGCGGAAGCGCTTCACTGCAAAAAAACAACGATAAATCCAGGAGCGTGAGGCATACAAGCACTGCAACGGACGAGTCTCCAACACGCGGCCGGAGGAGATCATGCTACATTTTTATTTTCTTTTTTTCCCAACTGATTCTATTCCTCCATCTATTCCTCCATTCCTCCATCTATTCTTCCATCTATTCATCTATTCCTCGATCTATTCATCCATTTACTCCATCTATTCATCCATCTATTCACCCATCTATTCATTCATTCATCACAGAGAAAACGCACGCACGCACGCACGCACACACACACACACACACACATGACTGGGCCAATCTGGAGCATCACATGAGTGTAGTGTACAGGTCTTGGACTGTTGGAGGGAAAACTAAAGAACGTGGAGGATGGCGAGAGAGACTCCGCACAGAAAGACGTCCCTGAGCCCAGGACTCGCACCCAAGAGCTCCCCGTGTGGTGGCTGTGTTAACCCCAACACCCTCGTGTCGCCCTTTTCATTTATCCATATTTGTTAATCATAGATCGTGACAGAACTTCATGGGGGCGGTACCTTGTAAGCTGTTAAATGAGTCATTAATTCAGCCCACTGTCAGTCACGGAATCAACCAATGAGCTGCTCTGTCTGCTTTATTGGGTCAAATGAACAAAATTTAGGATAGCATGAAAATGGTTTTCTCCCAGAAAACTGGTGCGAGTCTCGGGTTGTGGTGCGTACAGCTGTGAAGAGTTCCGAGCTGAAGGTAATTACAGCGCAGTGTCTCATTCACTGTTCAGCGAATTCGATCAGAGAAATGAGGGGAAAATCACCCGCAGCATTTTCAGCACAGACATTCTTCATGTCTGTAATAAAGCAGCCCCTTCACAGGAGACACAATTAGGGAGCATTATCTCTGAAATATTCCTGATCAATTAATCTCACCCCACCGTCACTCATTCACCGCGTTTAATTATGCATGGACTGCAAATGATCAATTAGATTCGGCATTAAAAACCTTCTTGAGTTTAATGGAGCGAAGACAAAAAAGTCGCCTGCAAGGAATTGTTAAGTTGTGCAACTTTTACTGCACTGATGGGAAAAAAAGAATAAACAAGATGTTATTGTAAACATTTTTAACTTATAATCTCTACATTTTTACATGAAGGCACACCCTACGCCTTCAGGATGCTTCATTAGAGATTATATAATTAATAAACAGTGTTAAAGTCCCCAAAGCCTGATGAGGTCTGGATTGTGATTGGGCCGGAGATGTCCGAGTTCTGTTCTATAGCAGCAGGTCTGATAGTAGTGCAGATTTATATTATTACACTCATTATGTGTGTGTGTGTGTTTGTATGTGTGTGTGTGTGTGTGTGTGTGTGTGTGTGTGTGTGTGTGTGTGTGTGAGTGTGTGTGAGTGTGTGTGAGTGTGAGTGTGTGTGTGTGAGTGTATGTGTGTGTGTGTGTTTGTATGTGTGTGTGTGTGTGTGTGTGTGTGTGTGTGTGTGTGTGTGTGTGTGTGAGTGTGTGTGAGTGTGTGTGAGTGTGTGTGTGTGAGTGTATGTGTGTGTGTGTGTTTGTATGTGTGTGTGTGTGTGTGTGTGTGTGTGTGTGTGTGAGTGTGTGTGAGTGTGTGTGAGTGTGTGTGTGTGAGTGTATGCGTGTGTGTGTGTTTGTATGTGTGAGTGTGAGTGTTTGTGTGTGTGTGTGTGTGTGTGTGTGTGTGTGTGTGTTTGTATGTGTGAGTGTGTGTGAGTGTGAGTGTTTGTGTGTGTGTGTGTGTGTGTGTGTATATGTGTGTTTGTGTGTGTGTGTGAGTGTGAGTGTATGTGTGTGTGTGTGTGTTTGTATGTGTGAGTGTGTGTGTGTGTGTGTGTGTGTGTGTGTGTGTGTGTGTGTGTGTGTGTTCTCTAGGTGTTCATCAATGTGGGGATTTAAATTTTTTAGTTTCATTATCGGAACATTCCTGATATGAATCTATAACGCAGGTCTGTGTCCTGTGTCTCGGCCCCAGAGACAGTCGCGCAGGTTCATTACTGAGTAATGCGTTTTGTGGCGGTTCTCCTCAGTTAAACTCTCCCCCGGCTCCTGTTGATGATCAAGACACCCACATCACACTTCTCATTTTCTCCACCACCTCGGGCACTCACAGGGCCAGTTCAGACCCTCACATCACCCTGACCGTTACAGAGTCATAATGAGGTCTCCTCTTGATCTTCCCTTACCTAAGAATTTTGTACTAATGATGAACATCCAGGTAGAACCAAACGAACAAGTGAAACTGAGTTTACTTCAAGGCTGCAGTGTTTAAACTCCTCCCAGCACTGATGCCCCTCCCCCATACCATATAGAAACATTAATAATCAAGAATGTGATGAGTTGCATGGACTTAGTAATGTCCTGATCACCATTTTGAGTCGGTATAATTTCTGTAATCATGTTCAGAGAAGCTTTTTTTTCGCAGCGCTGCTGGATCTGTTTGTTTTTGGCTTGATTATAAGAGTTTTTTGTTCAGTTTTTTCATTTGCATTGTAGGTGAATGTGGTGATTTCTTCAGAACATTGATAACAAATATCCAACACATCTGACTTGCATACATCATTCTTACTTCAGGAAGCTTCAGAGATGTTTCATCAGTCATACCTTATTTTTATTGTTGAATATGTGGATGGGTGGTGGTGGCCTGGTGGTAAAAGGTGCTGGATCGCTAACCCTAAGGTTGGGGGTTCGAGTCCCACTTTCCACAAGGTTGTCACTGTCCCCCCCAGTGCACTAACTGGGTTATCAAAGGCGGGCCATGTCTGTCACTGTCTATGGTGAGAGGTTGATGTAAAAGAACCATTGCTGACTTTCGTAAAGAGGAGCTGCAAAGCCGTCAGCGTGTTTCTGTCCCTCGCTAAAGGGTTGTGTCAGGAAGGGCATCCGACCTAAAAACCTATGAACCAAATCAAACGTGCCAATCAGATGATTCACTTTGGTGACCCCTGAGAAAGAGAAAAGGCTGAACGGAAATGAAGCAGGGATCTCAGATCTGCGCTATTTAGTGGAATTCGGCTATTTTTTAAAATAAATCTGTGCAGTACGTTCAGTGTAAGACTGTTTACTAGCGCACAGTAAATGTTGTGACATTTTGAATGATAGTGTTATACTATTAACGTACAAATATGTAGCTGGTATGCTCACTCGTTGAACACATATGTTTGTTGTGATAATATATGTCATGTGTCATGTGATCATTCTGCAAATGAGTTGATAATTATTTGATAATGATGTTCCACATGAATGACGAGCCGTAGCGCTGTGCTGCTTGAATGATGTGTGTTTAGCTACACTGAAATAATCTTTTAGTATTTTTACATTATTTAAGCTGTTTTGTGTAGTGTTTATGTATGTTACAAAACAATGATTAACTTGTTTGCATGATTTTTTACATGACATGCTCTAGCCCTGTACCCCACAAGGGGCCCTGCGGCCCCCTTGATCCCCAACTTGACATATTTCCTCTATTTTTAAACCCGTTTCCTCTATTTTTTCTAAACCTCGCTGGGATCCCTGAAGAGGAAGAAGATATAAAGGCAGTGGATATTAAAAAAAAAATCTGGACTGAGAAATCAGTGGCTACGATATACAGGAAAAAGAATGTGTTCCACTTCCTGCTCGTATCCGAAAATAATCTCTCACTTCAAAATGCTCACATTTTGCAGCTTAGAATGAGGATAAAACATATTATTATTTCTATTTATTCAATGCAATATGTACCAGCCAAGTGAAAGCTTCAAGAACAACAGTTTATTAAAAAACAAACAAACAACAACAGCAAAAACAAATGAGATGGTTAAGAGATCAGCCGTCCTAAAAATACTGGACCTAACTCCTCAAATTCCCAAGTTTGGACCTGCAGGTAGGTCCAGAAGCACTGTGTGAAACTTCTGCTCCATGCTGTCACACCCAGATGAGGCATTTCTACTCATGTGCTGCACAACATAGAGTTTACCGAGTCCAACTATACTCTACATAATCACTGAACGAGGAGGACAGATTCAACATTATAAAGACACGGTCCCCTCCAACTTGCTTTGATTTTTATGACATCATCATCATGAGGTTTAGTCTCACAGCCTCAGCACATGAAGCAGCACTACACGAGCTCCACGGTTCAACTCGGTCATCTGAAGCATCGGGTAATCAAACTGGGTCACCAATGGAGCTACCAACATCCAATCAGATGGTTTGCTTTAATTCAGGTTTTAAATTTGTAACCCGTTTGGATCACCACTCGACCTGCCATCTGGAGACTCGGTTAAATGCTCAGCCTTAAAGATTCACATGCACTGACTGCTGTGTAAGTACCATGCATTACCCGACTGCACCGCTGGAGCTACAGATGAAAGTGGTTTGTGTACTGGTGACTCAGTTTAAGACCCACTTACATGGTTCCACTGGGGTCCATATCACAGTGGAGAATTTGATAAGAAGCTACTCAATTAGGAAGGTCAGCTGAAAACAACTGTTTTTGTGAGTGTGGGTTAGTGGTCATCGGTGAGCACGTCCGGCTCATCGCAAGGAAGTCCATGATTGGGTTCTGTGTCCGGCGAGGTCATTTCTTACATGTTCGACTCATGGTTCTGCGGATTTCCTCTGGGTATCCTGGTTTCCTTTCACAGCTCAAAGATTGGCCTAGATGTGAGTGTGAATGATTTTATATGGGTTGGACTGAGGATGTTCAGTACTCTGACTTCACCCAAAGGCCAGGGCTTTAAAGAACTGATGTCTCTACCGATCCTCTCCTTCGTCTACAAAGGCAGGTTACTATTCACCTTGGTTTCTTTCTGGAAAACGTGTGCTCCAGGTGAGGCTCAAACCTCCAACTTCATCATGGCTTCTCATGTCCAGCTGTATAAATACTGCCTGCTAACATTTTGCAGTACTGCAGCCATTAAAGCGGCTGCTCTGTCTGTTTAGTGGAGGCTCAGTGGAACCTTTTAATCTCAAGGTTCTTCTGGGTTCCATCTTACAGTAGTCCACCCTGCCCACTGGAGCTCCTTTAATATACCGGTGAGAGTATGAACATTGCTGCTTCCTATTGAAGTTCACCAAATTTTTTCATTTTTCAAGCCTTCTAATGTAGACTCTTGTTCAAACTTATTTTTTCTATTTAAGCTCCAAATCTTTTCATGGTTTGCTATGCGCTGTGGTGTACACTACTGTAATTACCACAAGGCAACCGATTGTGCCACTGGAGCTACTAAAGCTAACTCTCGGCCAGCAATTTCCAATTTATTAGCACCAATATAAAAAGCTGCCAGAGCATCAACCAGGGTCCTTTTTATTAAATTTTGCTCATTGTGAGGGTTGAACTCAGCCTCACAACCTTTGCATAGCATCACACACACACAGGTGATTGTTGGAAGGTTTAGATTTACATCGTTTTGGCAGACTCTCTTATCCAGTGACTTACAATTCTCATTTTCACACAACTTGAGCGATTGAGTGTTAAGGGCCTTGCTCAAGGGCCCAACAGTGGTGACAATGGGAACTGATCTGATGCCCTCCAGATTAGTAATCCGCCGCACTAACCACTAAGTCACCACTGACCCCAGATGCCCCCAGAGTAGTGGTATGGCAGCGAGAGATCTGCGTTTGCTTCGCGTCCAGCGCTAAATTTCCAGTCGTACAAGCTTTAATAGCTTCGCAAGACTTAAACTCATAACGTCAGCACAGCTTCACATGTACACTGCATGAGGTTCAGCACAAATAACCTGCCTGTTGTGTGGGGACTCGGATGAATGCCCCATTGTACATCGATATCTTGATTAGAACCAAACATTATGAGAACGTTTGCCCCCAACTTGCTTTGGCTTTCGTCAATGCTAGGGTGAGGTTTAAAGTCACAGCCTCAGCATGGCCTCAGCATGGCCTCACATGGAGTAGGTCTACATGCCACTGTTCAGTCTCTCATTTATAAGTAAAGCGATTCATTTCCATGGTTCCTCAGCAACTACGGTAATTTTCAGGTTAATTACAATTATTCTTCCCGTGATGTTGGTCTGAAATTAGAAAGAAGTGATTAGAGAAATGAACACCGCTATCATCGTTCTGATCTTCACGTGGCCTTCACCCTAAAGCCATCCGTCACCACATTCATGAAGAACCGTCACCATGTGTCTGTCCATCACCTCTCACTTAATTAAAAGCTCGTGGAGCTTTCAGTACTGAATGTTCTCCGGTCTGTTTGATCATCAGCCGGGTCAGCGGTACTGAAAATAAAATACTGAACTGATTCTTCAAGAGAGAATTCTCACTTTACTTCATTTTTCTGCCACAGTTGTCTTTATATGAACACACTTCAGAATGAGAAAGATGGAAACAGAGAGGAACTCATGTCAGATACCACCTGAAACCTCTTTCATGGCACGATTGTAGCTTTCACTCAGATATTCCGTTTGCATTTGGACCCACCCCGCTCACCCTGCCCCAGCTTTCATCCCAAGTTAATCATTTCCAGCTTCCACTTCTCCAGTACACTTCACTTGTCATGCACGACCACCACCAACCAGGAAGGCTACCAAGAGGCCAAATGGACTGCAGCCTGAACTGTCGCCGATGCAAAATCTCAGGTTTGGTAGGAGTTCGGTGAGGGCCTAGAAAGCGATTAACGGTTGGCCTCAAAAAGGTTCAGGACCACCATCCCACACCTCAGTAGGGGAAACAGTTCTCCATAAATTCTGTTTATAGTGGAAGTAAGAAGCTTCTCACCTACACTGGGAATGCTGTTGGGAGGTGGAGAGAATATTTCGAGGACCTCCTCAATCCTACGAACACGCCCTCTGTGGAGGAGGAGGACCCTGGGGGTTTGGGTAGCGAATCACCCATCACTGGAGCTGAGGTCACTGAGGTAGTCAAAAAGCTCCTCAGTGGTCGGGCTCTGGGGGTAGATGAAATCCGCCCTGACTATCTCAGGGCTCTGGAAGTTGTAGGACCGTCTTGATTGACACGTTGCTGCAACATTGCGTGGTCATCGGGGGCCGTACCTCTGGATTGGCAAACAGGGGTGGTCGTCCAACTTTTTAAAGAGGGGGACCAGAGGGTGTGTTCCAATTACAGTGTAATCACACTCCTCACCCTACCTGGGAAAGTCTATGCAGGGGTACTGGAGAGGAGGATCCGACCGATAGTCGAACCTCGATTCAGAAGGAACAATGTGGTTTTCGTCCTGTTGCGGCACTCACGACCAACTCTATACACGCCACAGGATCCTAGAGGCGGCGATGGGAGTTTGTCCAAACTGTCCACATGTGTTTTGTGGATTTGGAGAAGGCTTTCGACCGTGTCCCTCGGGATATCTTGTGGGGCGTGATCTGGGAGTATGGTGTTCTGAACCCGTTGCTATGGGCCATTCGATCGCTGTATCACTGGAGACAGAGCTTGGTCCACATTGGTAACAACAGGTTGATTTTCTTTCTAGTGAGAGTCGAAGTCCGCCAAGGCTGTGCTGTCACCCATTCTGTTCATAATTTTTATGGACAGAATTTCTGGGCACAGCCGAGGCATTGAGGGGTTCTGGTTTGTTGGCCATTGGTTTTTGTCTCTGCTTTTTACGAATGACCTTCTTCATGGTGAAGAAGGAGCTGAGCCACAAGGGAAAGGTTTCAATTTATCAGTCTATCTACGTTCCAACCCTCACCTATGGTCACAAGCTTTGGGTAGTGACAGAAAGAACAAGATCACAGATGCAAACGACTGAAATGAGCTTCCTGTGCCAGGGTGCAGGGCTCTCCCTTTGAGATAAGGTGAGAAACTCAGCCATAACAGGGAGAGCTTGGCGTAGAACCGCTGCTCCTCTGCATTAAGAGGAGCCAGTTGAGGTGGCTCGGGTAGCTGGTTAGAATGCCCCCCGAATTCTTCCCTTGTATGATGCTTTTGGCTTGTCCAACCAGAAAGAGACCCCAGGATTGACCAGGAACATGTTGGAGGGATTATGTCTCTCGGTTGGTCTGGGAGCGCCTCGGTGTCCCCTGGAAGAAATAGAGGAAGTGGCTGGGGAGAGGGATATCTGGACCTCATTTCTTAGGCTGCTGCCCACGCACCCTGACCCCGGATTAAACGGAGGAAGATGAAGATGATGATGTAAAACAAAATCTTTGAAAAAGCACAAATTCTCTTTTAAACATTTCTATTTGAATCAAATTAGTTATGTACATTCAGGACCAAGTTTCATCCGGATCTGATCCAGACTGTTCACTTGGCAGTATATAATATCCAGCAGGGGGTGCCATGTGATATAATATATATATATTGTAGCTAATTACCTGCCTCCCACCACCATCAGACAGGGCGGAGTATAACAAGCACACCTTCTCCATGGTCATGATGCTGCCACCAGGACCTTTACGAAAAGTAAATTAATTTAGGGGTGCAACACACTCAGAGATGCACATGTGTACCCCCTTGTACACATAGATTCACAGATGCCCATGACTGGCCAGTGATTGCTTTGAATGACGTGTTTGCCATCCCGCCCTACTGTGAGACTTCAGCAATATTAGAGTCCAGTTGCGGCATCCAGGCCTTCAGACACTCGGTGCGTCGCACGTCTTTTTCTAACTGAATTACTCTGACTCGCTCCTGTCAGGTCTTTCTCTGAGAATCTCTGAGGATCCACAATGCAGCTCCACCACTCATTTACAATCTTCTCAAGTTCTTCTTCTCCACTTCATGACTACACGCCGCCTACTAGCTTCCTGTAGCCACCAGGCCAGATTTAAAACTCTGATGTTCACGGAAGATAAAACCCGACTTCTCAGCATTTCTCTCGCCCCACACCGCCCAACGTTCCCTTCGGTCCTGCAGTACGGATCGACTGATCCCACCATCGCTCGGAAACAACCGAGGCCGCCGTGAAGGTTCTTCTCTGTTCTGGTATCTACAGTGGGCGGCGGAAGGAACTTGGTCGAACAGTTGAGTCACTGCACGACGTCGCCCTAAAGTATTTATATTCGCACTTTCATTTCAAAATGTGTTGTTTGTGTGTTTTTCTGAAAAAATTATCTCCACATAGACTTTTTCTCGTTGTGTTTTTACTCTGTGACCCAGCAATGCGGTACCAGGATGTATTTATTGATGGAGAGTTCAGAGTCTGGCCAAGTGCCTGAATGTAAATGATGCTGATAAACAACAAATAAACCAATAAATAACATTTACATAACTAATAAATAATCATGTGCTCCGTAAGGAATAAACGAGGAGATTGGGAAGCAGCGCTATTGTTATCACCCTGGAGATGATTGTTTACCTCAACAACAGCACATCATTTATAGCTTTATATTTATTTTATATTTATTTTATATTTATTCCTCTCATATCAAAGATTTTCAGCCTTTGTCTTGTTACTCAGCCAGTGTTGGGCTCTGGTGGACCAAAGGCATTCCTGGGTTTTTAATCATCACAGCCAGAAGAATTTGGTACAAATAGTAAACAGATGTTTACTTTATCCCAGGAACATGCACGATAGATGGTGTTTATGGTAAATGCATCACCTATGAATAAAAAACTCAGTTTTGTGATGAAATCTAATTTTTATATTCCGCCAGCAGGGACATTATTGCCTTTAACCCATCCAAAGCGAACACACACACACACACACACACACACACACACACAGACACACACACACACACACACACACACACACACATCCGGGGAGCAGCTGGAGGTTGGGAGCCTTGCTGAAGGGCACTGAAGGTGGAGGTGACTCCCCCACTGACACACATTTTTCCTGCTGCTTCTGGAATCAAACCAGTGAAGTTTAAATCCAAACCAAACCGCTCCTCTAATCCTTCATCCGCGGCTGCTACGGAAGGCACGTGTACAAAAAGCAAATATGAAAGTGATAAAGTCATTTCAAAATCAACAGCACTTGAATCTGTTCATGTCGGTCTACACAACACGAGCCACACTGAAGACATATCTTCCACACTGCAGGAAGTACAACACAGGAGGGCAATAGGTTTACTCTCTCTCTCTCTCTCTCTCTCTCTCTCTCTCTCTCTCTCTCTCTCTCCCTCTCTCTCTTTCTCTCTCTGTCTGTCTGTCTCTCTCTCTCTGTGTCTCTGTTGCTCTCTCACTCTCGCTTTCTCTCTCTGACTCTCTCGGTCTCTTTCTTTCAGTCTCTCTCTCTCTCTCACTCTCTCTCTCTGTCTCTGTCTCTCTATCTCTCTCTCTCTCTCGCTCTCTCTCACACACACACAGACAGACAGACACACACGCACACACACACTAACAGCAGGCCCCTTGTAGGAAATGGTTCTTTCCCAGGTCGAACACAACCGAAGCCCACCCGTGTAACAGAGCTGTGCAGGGTGTACAGTGGGCCGCCTTTAAAATCTCTTCTTTTTTATGGTTTTCTGAGAGAATTCGGGTTTCAGTCAAAATAAAATGATAAGTAAACACATAATAATATTAGTAATAATAATAATTAAAAATCAGTAATTAAAATAAATCTTTAATAATAGTAATGACTTGGCTTCATATTGTAATCACTTACTATTCATATAAGTTTATAATTAAGAATGCTACACCTCTGCTTATTGTTAATATATCAGCTGTCATTTATTTATGCGTCTGAATAAATCATGACTCGAAGAGATCAAGGCTCCCACGTTCCAATTACTGAGTAATTACAATAAATATTTAATCAATGATGTGATGCATGCATGTGGATCATTATTTATAATTACACAATAAAGAAATAACCTCCACAAATATCAACAAAAATCAGAGTGAATAATAATTAGAGTGAGAAATAATCAGAGTAAATAATATTCAGAGTGAAGGATATTCAGAGTGAATAATAATCAGATTGAATGATACTCAGAGTGAATAATATTCAGAGTGAAGGATATTCAGAGTGAATAATAATCAGATTGAATGATACTCGGAGTGAATAATATTCAGAGTGAATAATAATCAGATTGAATGATACTCAGAGTGAATAATATTCGGCGAGAACTAAAATTTCACTGGTTATGATTTAACCTTTTGCAGGTTCCAAGGGCAGTCCTCTGGGTACCGTGATTTCTGCCGTCAGTCCGAAGACAGGTACATTAGGCTAACTGGCTGCTCCAAATTGCCCCTAGATGTAAGTGTGAATGGCTGTGTGTGTTGACCCTGTGATGGACCGATGACATGTTCTTCTTCTTCTTTTCCCTCCGGCTGTTCCCTTTTTCTCAGGGGTCGCCACAGCAAATCATCGCATGTTTGATGCCCTTCGTGACACAACCCTTAACAAGGGCCAGAAACACGCCGACGGCTTTGCAGCTCCACTTTGCAAAAGTCAGCAATGAACCTCTCAGCACAGACAGTGAGAGACCCGGCCGGAATTGATAACCCAGTTCGCTGCATGTTCAGGCTGTTAAACACCAGAGTGGGCTGAGATAGGTTTCAGGATACCCATGACTCCAGTAGGATTAAAAGTGTTTTGGCAAATGAATGAATAAATGAAATGAATAAAGAAGGAGAATCAGGGTGAGAGGAGGAGATGCAGATCTTTCATTGCGTTTGATGTAAATGACGAACGTTACCACACCGCGTTTAGTATTTTCATTGTTTATTATAATGTGAAATGAAACATGTGTGATGGCCTGGTGAGCTGTCCTGGATGTACTCCATCCTCACCAGAGTTGGCTGAGATGGGCGCCAGCCTCTAGATGACCGTAATTAAAATGAAGCGGTTCAGAAAATGAATGAAACATCTGGAATCAGTGAAAACACATTTAAGACCCTCATTGTGGAGAAAACAACACATCAAACGTCACGCTGTGCGAAAATCAAAGATTCTTACTGTGTTCAGATTTATTTACCGACACACACACTGCGTTTTTATTTAAAGAAAATAACAGAATTATTCGTGTGAAAGATTAAAAAAAGAGATGGGGTCTGCTGTACTAAGACTCATCACAGTCCATCTTACAATAGCAAACAATCCTTTAAAGAATTCCTTAATAAGGAGTTTGATTCAGATAATCTCCAAAACTCTAATGGACCCACACTCCACCCTCCGAGAAAAAAGTAAATCACGGAAATCTGTTCATAACTTTTTGGATAACATTAATAAAAAACATAAACCAACCCGTCAACCATAAAAAAAATCACCTCATTGGTGGAGATAATTACTGGACTGAGCTGGACGGGGTATACCCTGCCTTTTGTCCAATCACATCCCGGGATCGACGCTTTCCAATCCGTGATCTTGAGTGGACGGGTTGTGGGGTCCGGATAATCGGTTCTTAGTCACGTCTGTACATCCTGAATATCCAGACACCGTGAGAACGGGCGCTTCCACATCTGGCGGACTGAGATTTTGATCTCTTTTAAAAATACTGTATTACAGATGTGCATTTGCTGTGATGTACTGTTTCGTCCTGATGTTCCTTGTCCCCGCTGGCTGTTTTTTCAGCGTATTGGAGAAAACCTGTAAAGCGAGTAATTTACCGCGTGATCTTTCTGAGAATGTAAATTAAATCACGGTTGTTATGACGGTGTGTGTTTCACCGCGGCGCTCTCTCACAGCTGCCCAAATGAGACGTCTCATGTTTAAAAGAAGGAAAATGCTGCATTGCTGTTTGAAAAGTGGAACAAAAGCAGGTCCTGGTACCGCATTCAGCCTGCTGGGCCCAGACTCGAGACACGGCACCGAAACCAGGCCAAGTATTCTCATAGCGTCTTCAGTCTGAAAAGGAGACGGTGTGTGTTCACAGCTGGGAGAAAAATTACTGCAGCGATCCAAGCAAGAAGTACTGATTCCTCCAGACGACCAAATGTCTGGACAGCACAGTGGATGAAACCGTCCCGGGTGGAGCGGGTCACACATGTTCGGTTCCACATGTGCGGCCCAGATTGATATTTATATCTGAGCTCAGTTCCTTCTGCTGTATATTTGGGACAGTATCTGATGCCGTATGTCATTTCCGAGCCTGTACAGACGAAAGGAAGTGGAGTTCCAGCAGCGCACGGCGGAGGACTGGAGTCCTGGAGGACTGGGCCGCGCAGGGAGAGGAGCAGTGAGCGGGTTTCACAGCTGGGAGCCCGACAGTCGGCACTCAGGGACATGAGTGTGAATTCAGAACTCATTCGTACAGAATCAGCGACAATCACACACACCCCCCCCCCCATCTCACCCCCATCCCCTCTTTTTATTCCTCCTTGAAACACTTGGCCCTCCGGGGTCTGTGCACTGCACAGAGTTCCAGTGGCTCAGTGCAGGAGGTTTGAAGTCGGTCATCACTGAAGATTCTTCTGGATGGATTTTGCTCGGACTGAATCTGGATCGCTGGGTTGTGGCGTGTTCATAATTATTCATTCATTCATTCATTTGAGAAACCAGCCTATCTCAGCCAACTCTGGGTGAAGGCGGGGTACATGCCGAACAACTCGTCCCCGAGCGGGGTGGGGGAGTCACCCCTTATGAAACATGTGGTCCCTGGAGGACCTTCAGACAAAACCCCTTCCAGCTCGCACAATCACGACATGTACATCAACATTCAGTTGTCAGTGTGTGACGCGGCTGCGGCTCTCCACGCGGTTCTGCTCCGAGCTCAAACCTCTTCATTCTCTTACACAATAGTACATGAACAATATTCATCACTGTGGACCAAGTACTGGATCAGTTCCGCTGCCGCACCCGTGAAGGCAGAACCGCGGCGGACATGGCATCCGGATGTGATTTATTTTCACATGGAGGAATAAATAAAGAGAGATGGAACAGCGGCTGCCACGCACGCGGCACACTTCCGCCGGGAGACAGGACGGCTGCAAGGTGTGCAAAGCACATGCTCACTTTTCTCCGGTAAGTCAGCTCCGCCCACGTCCACGTGCCACTCTGCTTCCGGAATCCGCTGGACTGGTAGTGGTTGCGATAATCCCCGCGAATCAACCGGCTTCGGGAGACCTGGAAACCGCCTTCCATACATCTCACTGAAACATCTACTGATCACCACGGCAGGGATCTCCGGTTCTCAGGAAGAGTCTCCTGAAGGACAGGAAACTGCGTCTGAGTGGTGGACTTAATATTCAGGTTCCGGTCGAAGACTCGATCCCAGGAATATGAGGAGTGGACTCATGTACGAATATAGGGCGCAGTGGTGCTCTAGTGGTATAGGGTGCTGGATCGCTGATCCAAAGGTTGGGGGTTCGAGTCCCCACATGGTTGTCACTGTCCCCCCAGTGCACTAACTGGGTTATCAAAGGCGGGCCATGTCTGTCACTGTCTATGGTGAGAGGTTGATGTAAAAGAACCATTGCTGACTTTCGTAAAGAGGCGCTGCAAAGCCGTCAGCGTGTTTCTGTCCCTTCCTAAAGGGTTGTGACAGGAAGGGCATCGACCTAAAAACCTCTGCCAAATCAAAACGTGCGAATCAGATGATTCTCTGTGGCGACTCCCGAGTAAAAGGGAAAAAGCCGAAAGGAAGACAGACTAATGTACGAATATAGAACCCGTCCTGTCCCGTCCTGTCCTACACTGTGAGGGCGGAAACTCGGAATGGACCACTGTTGTAAGATGATCTCACACACACACATTCATGCTCTCTCTCTCTCTCTCTCTCTCTCTCTCTCTCTCTCTCTCTCTCTCTCTCACACACACACAGACACAAATATGCACTCATACACTCCCTCTCTCTCTCACACACACACACAGA
>CM045751.1:535000-600000 GCA_024760905.1 Plotosus lineatus | reverse complement strand
TAATAACAAATTAATATTCAAATTACAAACTAATTTATTCTATTCACTTTAATTATTTATTTTATTCTGTCTTATTATCCTTTCTTTCTCTCTCTCTCTCTCTCTCTCTCTCTCTCTCTCTCTCTCTCTCTCAATATTTACATATTGTTTGAAGAATATTTGTATAATTTTGGGAATCTTAATAAGTGTAATGATTGTTCTGTGCTGGCCGATCGTTTATTTTTGATTAAAGACTATAATTAATTATACATTAATTAATGATTCATAAAACAATATTGATAATGTTATACATCCTGTTGTTGTCTACTGTGTTATTGCCAAAACAAAATGAAAAGAATTTTTGGCTGGAGATGAGGCGTGTGAGTGCAGTAGGTCTGGGACCAAACTAGCGGCGCGCTGAAAGCCCGTTGAGGGGAAAGCAGGAGAATTAGAGTTTTACAGAATATCACAGGATTGTCTGGTGGCACAGCTGAACGGTGATTACCGCGTCCGCCTCACCGCTAGAAGGTCCTGAGTTCGATTTCCAGTTGTGTGGCGTTTCTGTGTGGACGCTGCGTGTTCCCCCCGTGCTTGTGCGGATTTCCTCCTGGTACTCCGGTTTCCTCCCACAGTACAAAGACACCCACATTAGGCTGATTGGCTGTTCCAAATCACCCCAGGTGTGAGTGGGAATGGCCTGCAATGGCCTGGAGAGCTGTTCAGGGTGTACCCCACCCTCTCCCAGAGTTGGCTGAGATGGATGCTGACCTCCCCACGAACCTAATTAGGATTAGAAAATAAACAAATGTTCAATTTAAATCAATTTTGTTTGTTTCGTGCTTTTTATAATTAAGTTGTTAGAACGCAGCTTTACGGCGTAAACAAATTTAGTAAAGAATTCAAACGTATGATTTTAATCGTGTCCCTATAAACCCTTAACATCGCTGATGAACCAGTTTGCAGCGACGGTGGCGAGAACAACTTCCTCATATGACACGAGGGAAGACACCATGAGAAGAGCCAGATGCAGAGAAGGACCCTCAGACGTGTTCATTTTAAAGCACGTGGTGGAGACGTCGGTCATTAAGCCCATGTTACCCCGAAACGTGTCGCTGAGGTTGCTTCGCTATGACCTCAGGGTCAGCAACGCGTTGTGAGTTTTGATTTGGATTCAAAAACTCAGCACAAGATGAAGGATGATTAATCGTAATCGTAACCCGTTGCGGTCAGTATCACGGTTCGAGCAGAAAACTGTCGCTGCAGCCTGACGGGTTAACGCAGGCTTTGGTTTATACACAACATGAGGTTTTTAAATGCCCTGGGGCGGACAGAGAAGAGCCTGGATGCATGTCCTACTTGAGCGCTGGCGGAGCAAAGCACACTCGAGGATCATAGGGAATGTGTGCAGTGGGAGGTGTGATGAGTGTGTGAAGGTTATGTGACTTGTTTTTATCTCTGTAGGCCGGTAAAGGAGTTTGAGATCAGTCTTCTCTCGCTGTGACATCATCACTTTCTGATTGAATTCCACACTCTGTGAGCATCCCATGGAATGGAACATCTCACCCACTGCTACCAGTTTATCTTATATGCTCTCTCTCTCTCTCTCTCTCTCTCTCTCTCTCTCTCTCTCTCTCTCTCTCTCTCTCTTATTTTACTCTCCAGACGATAAAATGTGGACAATGATCCAGGGCTGTTTGACCTTTGTCCTCCTGGCTACGTTGGCCATGGCTGACCACTATGAGGACCACAATCACACAAAGCATTCAGCAGATCATCACGGAGAAGATGAATCATATTACAGACTGATACCCCTGAATGCCGACTTCGCCTTCACCTTGTACGATAAGCTCTCCAAACAGGCTGATGCCAAAGGCAAGAACATCTTCTTCTCTCCACTGAGCATCTCCATGGTTCTGTCCATGCTGGCTCTGGGAGCCAAGGGAGCGACCCACTCTCAAATCTTCTGTGCTCTGGGCTACAGTTCCCTCACAGAGGATCAGGTCAATGAAGCCTACAAGCAGCTGTTGCTCATCCTGGGCCACAACCAAGATAGCAAGCTGCTGGAGATCGGCGGTGGTCTGGCTGTCCGAGATGGTTTCAAACCTGTAGAAAAGTTTCTGAAGGATATTGAGCACGTCTATCATGGAGAGGCCTTCAGTGTGGACTTTTCCAAACCTGATATTGCTGTGCAAGAGGTCAACAAGTTCATCGCCAAGAAGACCAAGGACACCATCACTGACATGGTCAAGAGCCTGGAACCAGAAACCATCATGGTGCTCATCAACTACATCTATTTCAAAGGTGGAGTTATTGTCGTAACTATATCTTACACACATCCATAAACTTATTGGTTGTATCCTGGTGTATTTTAATGAACTTTAAAGAGTTGCTCAATCCGTTCTTTTCCTCTCCAAGGAAAATGGATGAAGCCGTTCCTACCGCAGGCTACCGACAAAGCAGAGTTCTACGTGAACGGGAACACGAAGGTCACCGTGGACATGATGAAGACAAAAGAAGAACATTACAACGTCTACTTATCCAAAACCATCAGCCTTATAAAGTTACCGTACTCTGGGAATGTTTCCATGGTGATCATACTCCCTAACAAGGAAACAATTGAGGAGCTCGAGCAACGTATCACCAGGACCATGCTGAAGGACTGGTTACGCAAAACCCACCCAAAGTACAGCAGACCTGAAACTTTCCACAACAGCAACATTTCATTTTATATCTGTGATGTTTTACTCGTGATCATTTACACACACAAACATTTCCATCATCTGATTTCAGGTCTGTAAAACTTTCTATGCCCAAGTTCTCCATCTCAGCATCCATCTCTCTTGTGGACACTCTGCTAGAAATGGGCGTTACCGAGGCATTCTCCGATATGGCAAACTTCTCCAGGATGAGCGAGGATTTGGACCTGAAGGTTTCTCAAGTATGGAAAGAACTGAAGTCTTTATCTCTTTCACTTTTAATCTCTGTAACGATTCAGTAATTTGCACAGAGTGAACCGGAACAGTGTGAGAATGGAACCGGTGACAACCGGTAATGGATCAGATGTGTTCTGTTGATGTTATTTTTATTTTTAATATCTCCATAGGTTCTCCACAAGGCGATCCTCACCATCGATGAGAAAGGCACCGAAGCAGCTGCGACCAGCACTGTCGAAATTGTACAGAGATCGATGCCGATACCCATCACAATTAACAGACCCTTCCTCGTCTTCATTGTGGAAGAAGCGTTGGAAAGCATCCTCTTCATGGGCCGGATCATCAACCCTACCGAGCAGTAACATGAGTTGTGTCTAAACCACAGTCTAATGAAATAAATAATTTTTTTTATTGCAATTACAAAGTGACGGTCAGAAGTTTATTTATATTCATCATAGACAGAAACGTCATAGCCGTACTGAGCTCAACTTACCGGATTGAGCAGCACACGTCCGAGGGGCTCAGTGCAGGCCCGACAGTGGCCATCACAGATTTACAGAATCATTCATTTTCTAACCTATTTAATCCTAATTAGTCACGCAGGGACGCCGGATGAGGGCAGGGCAACTCTGAGTGAGGGTGTGCACCCGAGACAGCTCACCAGGCCATCGCAGGGCCAACACTCATGCAACCATTCACACTGACACTTAGGGGAGATGTGAAATAGCCAGTTAGCCAGGTTTTGGACAGTGGGAGGAAACTGGAGTACCCAGAGGAAACCCATGTAAGCACGGGGAAAACTTGCAAACATCCGCACAGAAACGCCCGAGCTGGGAATGGAACCCAGGAACTTCTTGCTATGATTCAGACATGTGAACCACTACACCGCCATGGTGCCCAGACTTAAAGATTTAATCAGGAATTTCTCTCTGAGTCATTTCTAAACATCCGGGTCGGGCTTAAATCACCACGGACTCCGTACCCAATATCACACCTCTATTTTTCGCTTCAGACACCAGTCGGGCACCAGGGTACAATTCCTAATCTAAAAACACTCATAATTATTGTGTCGCCATCACCCTGAAACTCTGATTTTGAGGGCCTGGAATGTTTGGTTTCCTCCTCACATTTACGGTTTTCTTTAATCCGATGGAAAAAAAGGGAAAATTCCTTCTTGAGGCAAATTGATGAGATCAGAGGGATGTTTGGAGAAAAAAAGATGAGGAATTCAACCATGAACAAAGTAAAGTAAGGTGATCCAGTCACACTGATTTACTGCAGTGTCACTGGATGGAATCATGAAGGACCCCAGAATAATTCCTCAGAACCTCAACCCATCAGAACCATACAGCCAGGTTCACTTTGAACGAATAAGGCAACTAACTTGAAACTTTTAGAAAGTTCTTCCCAAAGTCCTGCCCTCGATGGGTGCTGTTCATTTATCTGAACCTAAAGGATGGTGATGAAACCAGCCTGGACTGACAGGAGATTACTGATGGTGATGAACATCTTCTGATGAAGGTGAAACTCACTCAGTGATGCACAATGAAATACGTGAGCTATAAATCACTGAAAGTGTAATAGTAGCATGATGTTCATGTCCATGATGACTATAAACGTCTGACTGTGACTGTACAGCGGAAATGTGTCTGTATGTTTATAAATGTTCCGTAATATCCACACTGTTCCTTTGAAAGCATTTAAATATCACAGAATTTCAAAATAAAAATGAAAAATAAACTTTGATGATGATTATTGCAAATTAAACCTATATTGTGTGCACTGTTTCTGAATTCATGCTCCATTATCTGGGAGCATCAGGAGCTTCTATAGGACAGAACGCAGGATCGGACAGTGGTTTCCTTCGTCACATGGTGTGATCAGAATCATCTGCAGATTAATGTCACAAACATCAAGGAACTGATCCTGGATTTTAGAATCCAAAAGACCAGCTGGCCCAATGATAATTGCTCTATTTTGATTGGTGTTTACAGCAGCCAATATCCTCGAATGTGCATTATACCACCCTTTCTCCACCCCTTCCAAGAGGTTCAACATGGAAAGTCAGAAGCAGAACCATGATAAAGTTCTAGTTCTAGTATCAAGCACAGAAATATAGATGTGCTGAGTGACAATTGGCTAGGCTAACCAAAGACCGGCCAAGCTGGGTATAATGGACAGCTGTGTGGATTACTCATTGTATGCGACAGTTAAGTTCTTCCCAAGAGTCATCATCATCATCATCATCATCATCATCATCATCATCATCATCATCATCATCATCACAGCACAAACAAATTGCAGAAATTATAAAGTTATTAATTATTCACAAAATTAGTAAACACCCCTTAGGGTTTGTGAGTTATCAGAGGAAATGTAAATATTTATGTATTTTTTTGGTCCTGCAGAGAAATGATGAGCTGTTCAGGGTGTACCCCACCCTTGCTCAGAGTTGTGTGAGATGGGCGCCAGCCTCCTACTGACCCCAGTAGGATTTGAGAAATGAAAAATATTGTAATAATATATGATCGGACTTGGTGATTGCACATTAAAAATACAATTTTCAAAAGATTTTATTCTTCTTCATTTTATTTTCTTTATTTTCTTTTTCTTTGATGCTGAAGTGTATAAAAATTTCAAACACTAAAGATGCTGCAGCTCCATTTTTGAAGTGAGCAACCATTTCAGTTTAATTATAATAAAATTCACAGTGTGAAGGTTTGAAATTCAGGTTGCTTGTATGAGAGATCTGATGTGAAAATTATGGCTCAGTAGGGTTGATGATCTTTCCCATGAAAAGGATGCTCTTTGTGCTGTCCTCCGATATGAAGACTAAGAAGGGTCTGTTGAGGATCATAATTTCTCGTCGAGAATAAGGTACGAGTTCTATGGTGGTGGCAGCAGATGCTTCAGTTCCTTTCTCATCAACCCTGAGGACTGCCTGGTGGAGAACCTGCAGGAAGAGGATGAAGGATTTCCCAATATCATAGATTATAATGTCACTGAACCTTTACACAACTAACAATCACATTCCTCTCAGTACCTTGGAAACCTTCAGTGTTGCCTCTTCACTGATCCCAGAGAAGTTTGCATGGTCAGTTCCTTAAATGCTTCTCCAAGAGAAAAAGAGGTGGAGATAGAGAACCTGGGCAGGAGAAGGCTTACAGTCCTGCAGAGTAAAATGGTGGACATTAGAAGAGGGAACTTAACTGTATCCCTGACCCTAACCTGAAGTTGTGTGAGAGAACGGCTCACTATTAACAGTTGTGCCTTTCACTACAAACACAGCCACAAGGGCAATTATAAATCAATAGGATTTATACCTGTATCTACTTACCATCTCTACTTACCATCTCTAATTACTATCATCTTTGGGAAGAAGGTGGGGAGGAGTGTGGCTTGGTTTAAAGCAGGAGTGGCTGAAATGGAACCTGCCATCGCCACCAAACGTGCAGCCCTAATCGTTCACAAGTAGGAGCCCTCTGTGCGAACGCTTGCTGTACTGTGCACTGCAAGAAATAATGCACTAAAGATTGCAAGGCATTGTGCCAACAACTACTGGCTTAACCTTTGCCAGGACATACAGCTTTCTGCAGATCTTGGAAACGAGCGTAAAATGTACAAAGGCATGAAGAAGGCTTTCAGTCCCAATTCCAACAAGAGCACCCCACTCAAATCAGCTGCAGGCGACATCATCAAGGGTCGTGGCAAACAAATGGAGAAATGGGCTGAGTACTACCAAGAGCTCTACTTGAAAGAAGCTACCGTCTCGAATACATCCCTTGACAACATCCCTCCACTGTCTGTTATGGATGAGCTTGACACGCCACCCACCATCGAGGAGCTCAGCAAGACGATAGACTCCATCGCAAGCGGCAAGGCTCCAGGCAGTGACAACATCCCGCCTGAAATTGTCAAAACCGCAAAGGAGAGCTTGCTCTTGAAACACCTCCATGAGCTCGTACTGCAGTGCTGGGAGGAAGGGGCTGTTCCCCAAGACATGCGTGATGCCAAAATCATCACCCTCTACAAAAACAAGGTGGAGTGAGGTGATTGCAGCAACTATTGTGGCACCTCACTCCTAAGCATAGTTGGCAAAGCCTTTGCCTGTGTCGTCCTCAACTACTTGCCGAACATGTGTATGTAGATGTGCAGTGTGGATTCAGGGCAGCCAGGTCAACCATAGATATGGTCTTCTCTGTGAGGCAGCTGCAAGAGAAGTGCCAGGAGCAGAGACAACCCCTCTATTTGGCCTTCATCGACCTGACCAAGGCTTTTGACTTGGTCAGCAGGGATGAACTGTTTGCCTTCCTCCTGCGAATTGGATGTGCCCCCCCAAGCTTTTGAGCATGATCAAGTCATTCCACCAGGACACGAATGGCATTGTCCAGTTTGATGGATCATCCTCAGACCCTTTTCCGATCAAGAATGATATGAAGCAGGCTCCAACCCTTTTTGGCATCTATGCCTTCCAGAACTCTGAAGACAGCATCTTCCTCCATGCCAGGAAGGAAGTCTCTTTAACCTGGCACGCCTCAGAGCAAAGACCAAGGTGCATTGGAACACACCCTCCGGTCCCCCTTCTTAAAAATTGGGACCACCACCCCAGTTTGCCAATCCAGAGGTACAGCCCCCGATGACCACGCGATGTTGCAGAGACGTGTCAACCAAGACAGTCCTACAACATCCAGAGCCCTGAGATATTCCGGGCGGATCTCGTCCAACCCCGGAGCTCGACCACCGAGGAGCTTTTTGACAACCTCAGTGACCTCCACTCCAGTGATGGGCGGACCCTCACCCGAACCCCCAGGGTCTTCCTCTTCCACGGAGGGCGTGTTGGTGGGATTGAGAAGGTCCTCAAAGTATTCCCTCCACCTCTCAACAACATCCCCAGTCAAGGTAAGCAGCTCCCCACCTCCACCGTAAACAGTGTTTGTGAAGAACTGCTTCCCCCTCCTGAGGCGTCGGATGGTGGCCCAGAACCTGGGATGGTGATGATGATCTTCTGAATGTTCTCCATAATCATGACCTTCATGGTGGTCAGCCAAAGCTACCACCAGCAGGAGGGAAAAGGACAAACAGTACTGGATCTTTCTCCACATTTTACTACATGATTAAAATAAAACACATAATTTCCAGTAATCAGATTTTTGAACAATAGTTTCTTGCGCACGGAACTGGACATTGTAATGTGATGCATATTTGACTTATTACATTACATAAAAGATTTTATTTCTCTTATATAACACAAATAATCCGCTGCAGGGCTTGTACACACATAACTTTTACACATGTGCACTCCTAAGGGCTATTTGTACCAGCCGGTTAACCTAAGTGCATGTCTTTGGACTGTGTGAAGAAATAGGACTATCCCGAGGACAACATGCAAACTTCCCACTGAAATGCCCTCACCGGGGTTTGGACGTGAACCCAGGACCTTGATGTTGTGGGGCAAATCTCTACACCACCACGCTGCCCATTATTATTATTATTATTATTATTATTATTATTATTATTATTATTTCCAAATATGTTTTATAAAAGGGAAGAAATAAAAGAAAGCAAGCTGAAGATTGTATTGTTTTAAATAAACTGTATGAAATACTAAACGTATCTGAATCGGTGCTTTGGGTAGAACTGTGATGTGTGAGAAGCGGAACACTCACCGTCTGCGTGGCTCTCAGCTGCCGATCTGACGGAGTTTTAGTGTAAAGACAGAAGAATAAATGTGTAATCATTGATTAAATCTCAGGCCTGTTGAGTCCACACTGACACGTGAGGTTTGGGTTTGTTCTCAGTACAGCGGGGGCTGAAAGGTTAATACCCCGGGGTACAAAGCAGGAGGACAGGGCTTGAAGCCCAGCACGGCTTAACTGCCCTTGTTGAGGATTAGTACTAGTAGTCTCTGCTGCAGGGGGCCCACTAATGTGGCTCGGTGGGGGGGCGGGGCTGTAATGTTTACATACAGATAATCTTTGAGCTTCACCGACTGTAAATTAACATGTACTACTCCGAACGTATTTGAATGAAAAACATTCTTCTCTACCTTACTCTGACTGTGAATAATTGTATGAGGTGAGGAATAGTAGGCGGCGCCAGGGTGTAGGGGTTAGCACATCCATCTCACAGCAAGAAGGCCGTGGATTCGAGTCCGAGCCTCACCGAAGGCATTGCCGTGTGGAGTTGACATGGTCTCCCTGTGCTTGTATGGGTTTCCTCCGGCTACCCCACTTTCCTCCCACAGTGGTAAAACTGACCGTGGACGGGTTGACTCATGTGACAGGCCGCCCTCGGGTCTGCGTACATTTCACGGTCCAAAAACATGCACATTTGGCTAACTGGCTGTTCCAGACCGCCCCCGTGTGTGAGAGTGAACCGCTGTGGAGATCCTGCGAAGGACTGGTGAGCCGATCAGTATGTATCCACCGTCTCCCGGTGTCATCTGAGATAGGCTCTGGCCTCTCCATGTCCCATATAGGATTGAGCTATTTATCAAATGAGGAAGTGGGAGTGTAGTGAACAGCCTTGGTTCAGTATGACGTGCACTACACCACCTCAGTTGATGCCTATCGATATGGCATAGCAGTTTTCTGTAGCCTGGGCCCGTCCTGCATGTCTCAACTCACCTCGTATCTAAAGGTGACCCAAAACCCCTTCAGAACAAAACGTATTTCCACAGCAATCATGTTCTGTCACCACTACCGGCTCATGGCCACAGTGAGGGAAGGAACACAGATCGACCAGTAAACCAACTGCATCACCTTTCGGCTCAGATTTTACTTCACCACAGCAGGTCAGTGAGGTGATGGACAGAATGACTGACAGAGTGACAGACAGAATGATGGACAGAATTAGAGACCAAGGGGTCAGTGTTCAGTTACATCTTCAGCGCTGTGTGGAATCACTGATGACATGCTGCAGTTCAGTGTGTCACCTTTGGAGTGAAGGTGCTTCCTGGATGAGGACCATGGAATGTTGTCCCAAAGTTCTTCAGCAGCTGTGTTAGTCCTCGGAACAGGTCCACAGATGGACATGTGATCGATTTGGCAGTGCTGCGACCCACTTCTAAGGTGGGTTATTGTCAAAGTAATGCACAATTACAGCGGCATCAGGTTGATGAATACGCACGCTGCCTCACAACGTACTCTGGCTCACAACACCCACTGCCTCGCAACACCCGCCGACCCACAACGTACACCGCCTCACAGTACCCGTTGCCTCACAACACCTGCTGCCTCGCAATGCCCACCACCCCACAATGTCCACCGCCCCATAATGTCCACCGCCTCACAACGCCCGCCACCTCACAATGCTCGCCACCTTGCTACATCCATGACCTCGCAATGCCTGCCGCCTCACAATTCCAACGACTTTGCTACACCCACGACCTCGCAACGCCCGGCACCTCGTAACGCTCGCTGCCTCACAATGTCTGCCACCTCGCAGTGCAAGCCTCTATTGACTTGTGACATCTGTGATGTCGTGATGTGAGAACTCTGGAGGTTCCTCGGTGGCCTTTTTGTTGAGCGCGCAGGGGATACTGAACATTTTTACGCTAATAAATAAAAAATATATATAATAAACAAAAAAATAATAATTACAAGACAGGCAGCATGGTGATGCAGTGGTTCTCTTATGCCTTACAGCAAGGCTATCCTGGGCTTGAGCCCGGTCCGGCTCAGCTGGGTCACTCCTTTCCTCTCCCCATGCTCATGTGGATTTGCCCTGGATATGCTGGTTGTGGCTCAGTGGTTCTGGATTTCTGATATGAAGTTCAGTTGTTCAGGCTCCAGTACACTTAAGTTGCCACCACTGGGCCCTTAAGCAAGGCCCTTAACCTAAAATTGCTGTTATTGAAAAAAGGAGTCACTTTGGATAAGGGCATCTGCCACCTGCCATGAATGTAAATGTAGTTAGATATTCTTGATTAGTGTTGATACCCTGGCTGTGAATGGGTCTTTGTACATGTGCTTGGCCTTGTGATGGACTGGCCAGCTATTCAGAGCAAGCCTCACCCAGAGTTGGCCGAGATATACTCCGTCCTCCATAAGACCCTGGTAGGATTAAGGGGTTTCAAGATAAGTGAGTGAATGAATTACAAAAGCAAACAGTCAGTTTTAATCTCTCATTGTTTATTTCACATTTGTTCTTCTAGACGTTAACCAGAAACATTGAGATACAGCAGCATGCAGGTTTAAATCAAACACCTCGGCTTCTTCTTCACACAGCCATGAGGTTCACGCTACTCCTGAGAGGATCTGTTTTGCCTTTCTATCAATCTAATCCTGGAATGGAAACGCTAATGGCGACAATACAAGCTCCTATTCACAGGACGTGCTGGACCGAGTGTTATTGCTCAGTAGGGTTTATAATCTTTCCCATGAACAGGATGTTCTTGACGCCGTTGTCCAGAATAAAAACCAGGAAGGGTCTGTTGATGTCCATGGTGTCTGGCAGCGACATGGGCATGATTTCTATGGTGGTGGCGGCGGATGCTTCAGTTCCTTTCTCATCAACCTTAACAACTGCCTGGTGGAGAACCTGTGGAGAAGTTTCACACATGCGTTAGATGTTCAGAGCTTGCGTAGAAGGATGAAAACTCCTAATTTCTCAATATACCTTGGAGGCCTTGAGTTTTGGCTCTGTGCTAATTCTTGAGAAGTCTGCATCATCAGAGAATGCAGTAACGATACCCAGTTCCTTTAGAATGTCCCCGAGGTTGGCAGAGGCAGAGATGGAGAACTTGGGTAGGGACAGATCTACAGAGCTGAAGAATAGAAATGTTATTAGGGAAGAGTATAAAAGCTTTCAGAGTCAGGAGGAATTTTTTTTTTTACCTTTTAAATAATACATCCTGCCAGTACTTGAGGCCATCACTGCTCAGATGTTTCTCCACCTCCTCCAGTTTTCCCTCATCAGGTAGAACAATCATCATGGAGGTGTTGCCTTTATATGGCACCTTGATGACAGAGGTGAAGTTATTGCGATCATGGTAAAACTCATAGCGACCGGTTCTTTTCATCATGTCCACGGTCACAATGGTGTTCTCATCCACATGGAAATCAGCCTTCTGAGTTTGTTTTACATCAAACTGCTTCTCCCATTTCCCTAAAATCGTTCAAAGCTCTAGGATTAGCTGAGTGAAACCTAAAGTAAAAAGGTTATGTATATTTTTTTTTTGCTTGAACCTACCTAGGAAATAGATGTAGTTGATGAGCACCATGATGGTTTCTGGTTCCAGGCTCTTGACCATGTCAGTGATGGTGTCCTTGGTCTTCTTGGCGATGAACTTGTTGACCTCTTGCACAGCAATGTCAGGTTTGGAAAAGTCCACACTGAAGGCATCTCCATGATAGAAGTGCTGAAGATCCTTCAGAAACTTTTCTACAGGTTTGAAACCATCTCGGACAGCCAAACCACCTCCAATCTCCAGCAGCTTGGCATCCTGGCTGTGGCTCAGCATGTGCAGCAGATGCTCATAGGCTTCATTGACCTGAACCTCTGTGAGGGAACTGTAGCCCAGAGTGCTGAAGATTTGAGAGTGGGTCTCTCCCTTGGCTCCCAGAGCCAGCATGGACAGAGCCATGGAGATGCTCAGTGGAGAGAAGAAGATGTTCTTGCCTTTGGCATCAGCCTGTTTGGAGAGCTTATCGTACAAGGTGAAGGCGAAGTCAGCATTGGGGCGGAATAATTTGTGGCATGAGTCATCTTCTCCGTGAGTGGGGTGGGGTTCATCCTTGCCATGGTGAAGATGATGATGATGATCTTCTGAATGTTCTCCATGATCATGACCTTCTTGGTGGTCAGCCAAAGCCACCATCAGCAGGAGGGCAAAGGTCAAACAGCACTGGATCTTTCTCCACATTTTCCTACATGGATAAAGGAATAAATTACCTTTTCACAGAACTGTATTTTTCTTGTAATGAAAAAAAGCATCTCCATCTCTACCAGGAAGCCGAAGATTCCACACGGACTGACGGAGATGATATAAAAGTTTCGGATCATACAAAATTCCTCATAACATCAACTTATCCCAAGATATTACTCTGCTACACACATTCCTGGGTCATCAGGATAGATGGGAAAGACAAAGTAATTTTACGGAATTAAATGATATGAACAATAACAATGATCTTAGAGAATTTTTCTCTTTCAGAGAAAATCCAATCTGGAAACAAGTTTAAAGGTTTTTGTATAAACACTATTCATCTTTCAACAGGAATGAAAGAATTAAAGGAAAAACACCTGTCGCGATATACTTTCATAAATCACTTACTTCATTATAAGAGAGGAATATAGACGCAGGTTATAAACTGGTTTCTCAAGATCGGTTCTAGTTTTTTTGTTTGTTTTTGTGTAGAACTTAACAGGAAGTGGCTGGAATGATCAGTAGAATTTAAATTCAGGTGGGAAATCTTTCGTTTCCTTCCAACAATCAGATGGAGTTCGGTTTGTTTCAGTTACATTTCTGTCATTAGCGACAAAAACAACTGTCTTCAGCAACTAAAGTTTAACTGTAATAACAGCATTATTTGCAAGCAAAGAAAACAAAAGCAGACCCAGCACTGAACTTTGTGGCATACCCTTCATATTCTACTGCTTTAAATAATTTATTGAATTAAATCCAATTTAATGATTGATTTCTTGGATTTATTTTTTTATAAATTAAATGTTAGCTTTAAATGCCATATCAATGCCCCTTTCCCAGAGTTTTTCAATCAACCATCTTTAAGGTTTAGGTTCCTGCTTTATTTATTCATTTATGCATTAATATTTATGAGCATTTCCCACTTGCTATTAAATAATATTTATTTTATTTGCTGTTAGAACTCTGTGAGGTTAAGATTTCATTCTAGCTGTACAGTTTCCTTCTTGAGTGATGAAAAATAAAGAGTAAACTTATCAGTTTGTTCTGATTAATGGTGTTAAAGATCAAAACAACAGCTGCATGTATGAGTTTGATGGAAATTGTCAAACATGCAAAGCAGTGTAATAATAATTAGTATAATTTTGACCCCCCCCCCCCCCCCAAATAAAAATAAATACAGAGATAAAAATAAAAACTAAAATTTGTCATGAGAAACAAGCCTGAGTCGAATCATCTGATCTGTTGAAATACTTACCCCGAGATAAGTCGGTTCTGTCTAACAAGAGACACTCCTGATGAATTCACCCCAGTTTATATCCCGACCATCACACAGACTCCCAGTTACACATTAACCAGCAGCCTGACATCCAGTCACCATGATGCAACATGTTTACAGCCGAGTCAGGAGATTTCAGCTCTGGTACAACAAGTGAATATAATTCCAAAGTGTTTATATATATTCACACTCATACAGACGCATACACCCACATACATATCCACACACTCACACCCACTCAAACACAGAGCGAAAGATTAACACAAACTCTCTCTCTCTCCCTCACACAACCAATTAAAAATAAGGTAATGTAAATAATATGGATTGTTTGGGCATTTCCAAATTTGGGAAAATACTACATTTAATTTCACAGTGATTTCCTTATGGTGGACAAAAATAAGACATCTAACTATATATATTATTTTATATATATATAAATATAATTAAAGGGAAATAATCACAGCATATACAGTGTGGATGATTTAAAGCTGTTTGACTTTAAACTCTCCAAAAATATTAGAGATTCATTCGCTGAACTTCATTCTCACGTTCTCATTGGGGCAAACTGGAAAAATCAGTTGGCTTATGTGCACAGATTTGGACTATGGGAGGAGACCAGTGTACCTGGAGAAAGCCCAGAACACCAAACCCTCACCAAGCCCTGGATTCAAACCGGAGACCTTGCTGTGAGGCGGCTGTTCTAACTACTGCACATGGTGTCATCCTACATTGAAGATATCGGCATATAAACTTGGCGACAGTAAATTTATACAGATCGTTGCATTTATTCAGAAATGATTTAATCACTGGGACAGGCGAGTGGAGATCGCCTCATGTTTCACTGTCCCTTCTCTTTCTTTATGATGTCATAGGATTTATAGTAAAAATTGAAACAAAAATTTGTAAATGTTTGATATTGTAGAGCAGCTTTGGGACAATGTTCATTATAAAACAGTTCTATTTACAAATAAAACTGAATAGACTTCCGCACTTTCTTTCGATTTATAAAAGAACTTTGAACGATCAGTGCGATTATTGCAAGTTCTTGTTAATTTTTGTTTTTGTTGTTGAAGAAATAGAGATTACAGAATTGCATCAACTGTGGATTCACTGCCAAACATCATCTTTCACCTCTGAACTTTAACCGCAGATCTGATGCTAAAGATGAGCTTCTCGCCGCGGTATCACATCTTCCTCATCGTCATGGTTTACGGTGCTAAAACCCAATAGTCTTTCAAAAGATACTGCGTGTTGCGTAATGTTCAGATAATGTTCCAGTGGACGGTGACGGAGGGCGGAGGGGTCGCCTGAGGAGTGGGAGACGTAGTGATACGACTCTTATTGACGGAGACGACGTATAAAGATTCATCACTCCTACAATACCGAAAATCACATGACTTCCAACTCAAACTCCACCTTCTTCAACATGAGTAATAAATTGACAGAGGCAGGGAACGAAATTAAGAAAAATTTCCACCAGACAGAGGGGCGGGCAGAAGAAAAAATCTGCAGGACCCCAAAGAATTTGACTGGACCCCACTTTTTCTGAAATGATTAATTATGTGATAATTTATTACTATTTGCTTTTATTCACCTGTCTATATGATTGGTGTACAATGGCTGTTATGACTGAATAACCAATTCTCTATCATATCTATCTAGTGCTTGAGTCGTAAGAAGACCATTGGCGACCTGCCATGAAGGAGAACACCCTGGTTCTCATCTTCATGAAGGTTTTTCTTGGCAGGATTAGTGCAGTGGTTTGCCATTGCCTTCTGCACAATGCGAACCTACGGGCAATTTAGAATGGCCAGTTAACCTACTGCGTCTTTGGATTGTAGGAGGAAACCGGAGCACCTGGAGGAAACCCACGCAAGCACGGGGAGAACACGCAAATTCCACACAAACACCCAGGCCGGGAATAGAACCCAGGCCTTCTTGCTGTGAGGCGGACGTGCTAACCACTACGCCGCCCTCGATCATATACAACTTTATTTATTATTCTGCTGATCAAATTAAAAACTCTGAACAAACAATAACAATGTAAACAAAAAGATGTAAACAAGAATTTGATTGAGTCTCGAGATCTCAAGTCTCATTATGTTCTCAAAACTTAACATTGAAGTCAGTAACCTCGAGGAATTATCACAGTTGTGTCGAGATATTTTCCCGCAGGTTTATCTTCTCTCCTGTTCCTCATCTGCGTGTCTTCCTGTTCTTCTATAATCGACCTCATTGTCCACCGAATCCTCCGACTCGCTCATCTCCAGCGAGATCAGGGAGTGCTTCATCTGAAGATGTGCACAGATCGGCCTTTTGGTTAGGTTTCCAGGTCCATATGGAGCCGCTTCCAGATGATCTCCATAGAAATGCAGGTTCAGGATTATAATCTTTTGCATTTGTTCTATACAATTCTATATCTTATTTTCATTAGCTCTGTAGAGTCGACACGAATTTATTACACTGTAATTTTCCCCGTTGCCGAAGATGTCGCACCAATGTAAACAAAACACAAACAGTCTGTAACCATTGGTGTTACTTTATCAAGTGTCATATCTTAGGCGACGGCGGCGTATTCCTTTTCAGTCTGCCTCATACGGGGGCCGGCATTGGGTTGGGTTTTTCCAGACCTCCCACAAAAATGCCGCTGGACCGGTGCTAATTTCGTGGCCTGAGATGCATTTTTATTGGAGAACAGAATCGTGTGTGTGTGTGTGTGAAGATGGAGGCACAGAGACTTGTCACATCAGAAACACGAAGGGTGATGCCGGGTTTACTTTTTTCTATCAGTTTTTAAAATCTTTGTATTTTGATGGATACACATACCCCCAGCGGTTCTGCACAAAGAAAAGTTAAGTGAAAAGTTCATGTAAAGATCCAAACTCCAGTTCAGTTTGTTTTCCTGTTGAAAGTTATTGATCGGTGACACTGAGCAAACGGACACAAACGCTTTCTTCGAAATCAGTCGTACAAACCCCCACGCGCTCAGAGTCCACACCCCGACTTGATCCACAGAGCAACTCACCCGATGTTACACTTTCATTTCAAATCTACCAAATATAAAACCTTTACTGAACACAAGTCAGAACGCATGGATCTCACTCCACAGACACGTATAAATCACAGACGTCAATAAATACAGCCACGTACATAAAAATGCATGTCTCATCATAGACATGTATAAACAGATGTCTGTATAATTACACAGACGTGTGTAATCTGAAGCAAAACTATGCTGGAGGAGTGAAATCAGATTGCTGTTGTGTGGGTGGAGTTTAAACTTGAGGATGTGAATAATGAGTTATCCGTGTTGGTTCCGGATTTTGTGTGAGAGAAGTCTGTAAATTTAAAGAACAATAAACACCCTCCTCCAGCTTCCATGTCGCTCTGAAGTTATGATCAGTCAGCGGCGGTTCTGATGGACAGTAAACGACTGATGAAACCCGAGAGATCATCTGTTAATCTGAACTGCTCCTGAACTTTAACACCGAAGATAATCTGAGAAAGTGCTGCTGAGGAATTTGAGAAACCGCCAGGCTGAGAACTCGCACCATGGTCCAAAGCAGAATCTCCAAGGCCTCGAGAAGAGGGTGGAGTTTACAGTACTGCAACAGTCTGATCAGGACACGCTGTCGAGCACCACCCAGCCTAGATGGGGCTATAATTTACCCCACCACACTTACTGGGGCAGAACAACAAGATTTTCTGTTAGTGTGAAGATTGGAAACTGAAAAAAAAGATTAGAACCCGATTCAATATGTAGATTGTTCAAGAACTGAGTGTGTGTGTGTGTTTATGTAAATATGATTCCACAAACTCTTACACCAACACTTCTACAGATGTGTGTTTTTACAGAGTGACCCGGGGTTCTAGAGCCGTGCGTGTATGCGAGTGTGTCAGTGTAAAGTGCCTGAAAGGCGAGCTCGTCCTCACAGACCATATCTCACTGACCCTGGTTTCTTTCCCTGACTGTTGATGAGTTACGGTACGGGGGAACCGTCACCTCCGTGGAACAGACAGGGTTCTGAGGAGTGTCAGAAAAACATCGCACGGAAAAACTCTACAACTCCAGAGCTCCGCCTTTTCATCTTCTGTTCCTCTGAGCAGTCCTGTGACATCACGGTCACCAATCAGTACCGGATAAGAAGCAGGGGCTGCATACATGTACACAAGTGGTGCGCACACACACACACACACTCGTATTTTGAGTAAAATTACACCTGTAATGTAAACCCAGACCGGAGTGGTGATAACGTGCTAATACAGTCCAGAATTGCCATCAAAACAGTAAACAAACGTTCACACTCACAACCTTGAACCTGTTCACCCCCACAAACACTCAACTTCCGAACCATTTATGCTCTCTCTCTCTCTCTCTCTCTCTCTCACACACACACACAGTGTTATAAAGTAACTGAACTAGGTAGGACATTAATAAAAATGCAGTTCATTCATTTATTTTCAGAACCGCTTAACCCTAATTAGGGTCATGAGGAGGCTGGAACCCATCTCAGCCGACTCTGATCAAGGGCCAATTACACCCTGAACAGTTCGGCAGGACATCACATAGCAGAAACACACTGACTGCTGTGCAGCTCCTCTTTTTGAACGTCACCAGCAGGCATGTGATTTGACCATCACCAAAATATCTGAAAATCAGCCTGGGTCTGGGGGGGGGGCGTGGCCCTCACCCCAAAGGCCCCCCCCACACACAATCTGGAAACAAACTATACACATGACAAGTTTTTTTTGAATTAATGCTTCTTTATCTTTAGTGCTTTAGCATGGCACTTTCTTGTTTCCTTTTGTGCAGCCTGAACTGTCCTTCCTGAGGCTGCCTTAGAAAGTTTGTTGTCCTTCTGGATGCTGAGGCGTTTCGGTTGAGGTTGATTCATAGTTTTACATTTCCAATATTAATGAGCTAATTACACGAGCACACACTCAAGCTGCTGTAAATACCCATTTATATAATTACGAAAAACTGGTGAGTTAATGTGGCAATAATTTATTTATCCTAAACATTAGAAAAATGGTTGTGACCATAGTCTCGGCTCATTTGATTCAGTTCACAGAGTAAACACGTGAACGTCCTACGTCTAAAACATGCATGCATTCGCAATAATTTAACTACTCGATCGGCGACAGAAACTGGTTGTTTCACTGGCTCTTATTTGCACGGAAGTTTCTGGTCGAACGGCAAACAAAGGGTTAAGTCCATAGGGTTCTGGAATCTTCATTTGAACACCAAAATGTTCCTGCAATTGAATGCTACGGTTCCCTTTTCCATCCATTTCCACCTAAACTTGTTTTTCACAACTTTGTCTGTTTCTTTGATTCGAGCAGAATCTTTTCTCTGGATCACCGACATGCATTTGACAGCTGAACAGATCGGAAGTGGCGCGAATGTCTACGTACATGTTTCAACATCAGTGATTGGCTAATAGAAAGCCATCAGCCAATCAGCAGTAACGTTTCAAGAGAGGTCATTTTATGCAAAACTCGGAACGGAATAAAAGTGGGAAAGATTATTTTGACATATTCGGCGTAACAAATTTTTTTATTTTTTTTAAACTGGGCCAATAAAGAAGAAAAAAAAAAAAAAAAAAAAGAAATCACATGCCTGCACCAGGGGTTATTCAACATGAAGCTCCACCACAGACAGTGAGAGACATGGCCGGCCCTTGATAACCCAGTTAGTGCACTGGGGGTGAAAGCAGTGACGACCCAGCGATAGTGGGGCTTAAACCCACAACTTTGGGATCAGTAATCCAGCACCTTGCCACCTGTATGTACCACTGCCACACCCTGCTTTGTTTGGAAAAATACAGTAGGCCCTCGATATTCGCGGGGGTTCGGGTCCAGCCCCTCCCGCGAATGAAGATAATCCGTGAGGTCTGTACCCAGAAGTAAAACTCCATGTTTCATGCGTGAATGAAGCAACCAGAAGTAAAATATTTATTACATGCGCTAAAATATGCTTCTTAAAACACATTCTATAGACAATCTTACTCATTAATACAGTATGAATGTAGTAAAATATAGTCATGATTAAGAAAAACTTTTCAATTTTGTACCGTGATATTTATTAATAAAATATATAAACATTATACAGCATACTTTATCTATCGTTCCCTCCCTCTACACACACGTCCATTGGGCTTTTTACACCCAAGCCTACTGGCTCGTCAGACCGGTGCTTATCCCTGGATACTGTAGCATGAAGCGACTAGAAGTTCAACTCCTGGATAGGACGTTAGTCCATCGCAGGTGTGTGTAGGTATGTGTGTGTGTATATATATATATATATATCAGTTTCCAATCACATTGCTCCACGTAAAACAGGTTTCAAATGATGTCATAACATTAAAGTATATTAGCCACTGCTTAATTGTGAAATCATTTCTATATTCATTTTATTTGTTTGTTTGGAGTAGTCTTGGGTAGTTTATTTCTGCATGCATATTTTAATTTACTTTTGAAAAATAGCAATCAAAGTGATCAAATCACTTCTCTTCGTTGACTTTGCAGGTCAGGTCTCTATTACTTAAGAGATCACAATAAGACACTCCAGGCCATTTCTATGAACTACAAGGGCGTAGGCTGGGGGGTGCACATGTACCCCCCCACCCCCTTAGCAGGAGTTGAGTTCTGCTGGACAAGAAATTATGCGTTTCACAATCTTATAAACAAACTTAATGACCGTTATTAAAGGGAAAGTCTGAGATAAATTCAGTGTGCAGTAAACCGGAAGTTAACGTGTAACGGGCACTGCGCATGTGGAAGCCCAAGCTGACCAATCAACGACAGGTACCTATTTCAGTGGAGCGCCTCACATTATCAGTAAGCAATAATAGCTGAACACGGTCAAACAAAGTGCGAGTGTGAGAATAAAGCACAGTTTGTTAGTTCCAACTCCTACACGTGTTAGAACACAAACATTGAGGCACAGAGAATGAATGGCTAAAATAATCATAAGCCATCTAGCCTATATCTGCAGCCTAATGGTCAGTACTTTTATAAAATTAATAGTATGTCTGTTCTGTAAATGTGTATTAATATTTGTTTGCGCCTTTGAGTAGATAACTTCAGCTCAATTTGTAATTTAAGTTATTTTGCAGATGTAGTTTGAAATATATTTGAGAATGTTTTTAGATGAACTATAATATATGTAGTTGACCCCTGTATAGACAGCCATTTTTTAAAGTTTATAATTCTACCCACGGGTGTACCTGGTTCCCCCAAAGTGCATATTAATACAATAAATAAAATTATAGCCCCTGGGACTCGAGTTTCGGTCAACCAATATGTGTGGGTCATCTGGAGAAAAAAAAAAAAAAAGTAGATATGGGGACTTGGTGGTGGAATGAGGAAGTGCAGGAGTGTGTACAAAGGAAGAGGTTAACTAAGAAGAGGGACATTGAGAGGACCGAAGAGAGTGAATAGGAGTACAGGGAGACACAGCATAAGGTGAAGGTAGCGTTGTCAAAGGCCAAACAGAGGGCGTATGCCGACTTGTATGCTAGGTTGGACAGTAAAGAGGGAGAAAATGATTTATACAGGTTGGCACAGCACAGAAATAGAGATGGGAAGGGCATGTCGCAAGTTGATTGCATGATTAAGGACAGAGTGGGAAAAGTATTGACTGATGACAGAAGTGTGCTGGGTGGTAACCCCGCCCAGCTTCTCACTCTACCGTGCCGACAGGTCAGTCAAGCTATCTACAAAAACTACAGGTGGTGGAATTTGTTTCTTGATTAACCAACGCTGGTGTAGCAACACGACTGTATTAAACACTACTTGTTCACCACAATTGGAATACATCAGCGTGAAATGCAGACCCGCCTACCTCCCGAGAGAATTTGCCTCCGTTATACTGATTGGAGTTTACATCCCGCCATCGGCTAACGCCAACTTCGCCATCACAGAGCTTGCAACCTACATATCAACCATTGAAAACGCTCATCCCGACGCAGTGGTCACTGTGCTCGGTGACATTAATCATACCAACTTGTCCACCGAACTCCCCACTATATTCAACAGGTCACATGTCCTAGCAGAGGCACTAATACACTGGGCCATTGCTACGTCACCATCAGCGATGCTTACCGAGCTTTCCCAAGGGCTCCGCTCGGAACGTCCGGCCACGCCATGCTGCTCCTCATCCCGAAATACAAACAAAAACAACTGTTTTGGATGTGGAGTTTGTGGATTTAAGTCCTTGTCCAGGGCAGCCGTTGAGACTTTGAGAGGCTGCTTTGAATGCACTGATTGGGATGTATTCAGTGCAGGTGAGAACTGCCTCAACGTGCTCATGGACGTGGTGACGTCATACATCAACTTCTGCGTGGATCTGTGTATCCCAACAAAAACTGCAGAGGCATACAGTAAAACCTTGGTTTACAAAAGATCTTACTCATACGCAAGAAAAAGAACTCTGCTTTCCTCAGCAGAGACAAGGAGTCATACACCACTGCCAAATATCAATTGAGGTCTGCAATCAGGAAAGCTAAATCAAACTATGCAATAAAGCTGGAACATCAGATCACATCAAACAATACCTGGTATGTATGGAAAAAACTAAAGGACATGACCGATTACAAAAAAAAAAACCTCCATTTCATCGGACATTGATATGGACCTTCCAAACAAACTCAATGAGTTCTATGGGAGGTTTGAACAGTCCCCAGTCCCCCCCTATCCCCTCCCACACCCCTCATTTCACATCCAGGAGGAAGAGGTCAGGAACATCTTTAAGAAAAATAACAAGAGGAAAGCAGCTGGCCCAGACGGGATCACCCCTGCTGTTCTTAAGTACTGCGCAGCTCAACTGGCCCCAATATCCACCTCCATCTTTAATACGTCCCTCCGCCACTGTACAGTTCCACTGTGTTTCAAGGTTTCATCCATAATCCCGGTCCTAAAATCATCAAAGATCTCATGTCTCAACGACTACAGACCAATCGCCCCAACATCCGTGATCATGAAGTCGTTTGAACGCATCATCCTTAATCATCTGAAGGCATCCACTACCCCCCCCTGCTCGACCATCAATTTGCTTACCGTGCCAACAGGTCTGTTGAGGATGCCGTCAACCTGGCCCTCTACCACATCTTACAGCACCTCGAGTCTCCTAACAGCTATGCCCGTATCCTTTTCATTGATTTCAGTTCTGCTTTTAACACAATAAACCTGGTCAACCTCTTCAATAAACTGACGGACATGAACATTGACCCCTGTCTACACCATTGGTTATGGAGCTTCCTATGGAAAAGGCAACAAAGGGTTAAGATGGGTAACCTCTCATCTCGACCTCTGACCCTCAGCACAGGTGTCCCCCAGGGTTGCGTCCTCTCACCATGGCTTTTTTCTCTGTACACAAACCATATGACATCCCATCACAGTTCAGTTTCCATTTTTAAGTATGCAGACGACACTACTATCATTGGACTCATAACTATGGATAATGAACACCAGTACCGCCAACAAGTAGCCCAAGCTGTCTCCTGGTGCCAAGAAAACAATCTCCAGCTCAATCCATCCAAAACACAAGAACTACAGACTACATTCACAAAAAAGTCCAAAGACTGTTTTTCCTGAGACAGCTCAAGAAATTGAGTGAAAACAAATCTCCTCATCCGTTTCTACTCCGCCATCATTGAGAGCACTCTCACTTCATCCATAACAGTTTGGTATGGCAGCCTAGACAGCAACTCACAGAAAAAACTACAGCGCATTGTCAATAATCCAGGATCATTGGCACCCCCCTTCCATCAGTCCAATCAATTTATCATAAACGCTCAATCTTAAGAGCACACAAAAAAAAAAAAAAAAAAAAAAAAAAAACACCTCTGATCCCTCTCACCCTGCCCATCATTTGTTTCTATCGCCTCCTAGAGGGCAGCGGTTTCGATCTCTACCCACCAGAACATCCCGTTTCAAGAACAGTTTTTTCCCCACAGTCATAAGGACTCTTAACTCTTTGCACTGAATGTACATTACAGCCTTGTCTGTCTTTTTGTTGTCTTTTATTACTGTAGTTGGTATGGAAATGTTTGTAATCATTTGTTTTCATGTGTGCCGTCTTTGTTGTATGATGTGTGTTGTTAAATGTCCTTTGTAACTTTTGTCATAGCCGAGTGCTGTACCGATAGCAAATTCCACCAACTTGGTTGTGTGGTCATTAATAAATAAATGAATGAAATGAAGATGGAAAGAGTACTTTGAAGAGCTGATGAATGAGGAAAATGAGAGAAAAAAAAAAAAAAAAAAAAAAAAAAAGTAGAAGCGGTGACCATTGAGGACCAGGATGCAGCAAAGATTAGTAAGGGTGAAGTGAGGAAGGCATTGAAGAGGATGAAGAGTGGAAAGGCAGTTGGTCCTGATGACATACCGGTGGAGGTATGGAAGTGTCTAGGAGAAGTAGCAGTAGATTTTCTGACAACATCATTCAACAAGGTCTTAGAGAGTGAGAGGATGCCGGAGGAATGGAGAAGTGTGCTGGTGCCCATTTTTAAGAACAAGGGAGACGTACAGAGTTGTGGCAACTGCAGAGGGATAAAGTTGATGAGCCATACGATGAAGTTATGGGAAAGAATAGTGGAAGCTAGACTGCTAGGGCAGAGGTCAGCATTTGTGAACAACAGTTTGGTTTCATGCCAAGAAAGAGCACCACAGATGCAGTGTTTGCTTTGAAGATGTTAATAGAGAAGTACAGAGAAGGTCAGAAGGAGCTGCATTTGAGGATCTGGAGAAAGAATATGACAGGATGCCAAGAGAGGAACTGTGGTATTGCATGACGAAGTCTGGAGTGGCAGAGAAGTATGTTAGAGTGGTGCAGGACATGTATGAGAGATGTAGGACAGTGGTGAGGTGTGCTGTAGGTGTGACATAGGAGTTCAAGGTGGTGGTGGGGACTGCATCAAGGGTCAGCTCCAAGCCCCTTCTTGTTTGCTATGGTGATGGACAGGCTGACAGACGAGGTAAGACAAGAATCTCCATGGACTATGATGTTCTCAGCTCTCACTACAGATCACAGTGTCATCTGCAAACAAGTGCAGGGAAATCTAGAGAGGTGGAAGTATGCCCTGGAAAGGAGAGGAATGAAGGTTAGCCTCAGTAAGACAGAATACATGTGTGAACGACAAGGACCCAGGCGGAACGGTGAGGTTACAGGGAGCAGAGAGAGGTGGAGGATTTTAACTTGGGCTCAACAATCCAGAGCAATGGAGAGTGTGGAAAAGAGGTGAAGTGTGTGCAGGCAGGTTGGAATGGCCGGAGAGAAGTGTCTGGTGTGATAGGAAGGCATCGGCAAGAATGAAAGGAAACAAGACTGTTGAGGCCAGCGATGTCGTATGGTTTAGAAACCATGGCACTGGGGAAAAGACAGGAGGCAGAGCTGGAGGTAGCAGAGATGAAAATGTTAAGGTTTTTTTGGGGGAGAAACGAGGATGGATAGGATCAGGAATGAGTACATCAGAGGGACAGCACATGTAAGGGGTTTTGGAGACAAAGTCAAAGAGGCTAGATTGAGATGGTTTGGACATGTACAGAGGAGGGATAGTGAGTTCGTTATGGGATGCTGAGGTTGGAACCACCAGGCAGAAGACCTAGAAGAAGACCAAACAGAAGATTTATGGATGTGGTGAAGGAAGACATGAAGGTAGTTGGTGTAGGAGAAGAATGATTCACTGGCGATCCCTGAAGGGAAAAGCCAAAAGGAAAAGAAGACGATGTGAATATGCATCAAATATGGAGAAACCCTGCAATAGTTCTTCAGAAATAGCTTGAATAAAATGTACTAGTCCTTCTCAAACAAATTAGCATATTGTGATAAAGTTCATTATTTTCTGTAATGTACTGATAAAATTAAACTTTCATATATTTTAGATTCATTGCACACCAAATGAAATATTTCAGGTCTTTTATTGTTTTAATCCTGATGATTTTGGCATACAGCTCATGAAAACCCAAAATTCCTATCTCAAAAAAAAAAAAAAAAAAGTGTTTTTATACAAAAAAAGTCGACAGTTCAATTCTGTCCTTCAATGAAGTCAGCCTAAACACCAAGACAAAACAACAAGAGATTTCTTTCGGTCTTACCCTCTTGCTTGAGGGTGTCAATGATGTCCTTCTGGACAGCAGTCAGGTCGGCAGTCTTACCCATGATTGCGGTTTTGAGTAATGAACCAGGCTGGGAGTTTTTAAAAGCCTCAGGAATCTTTTGCAGGTGTTTAGAGTTAATTGGTTGATTCAGATGATTAGGTTAATAGCTCGTTTACACTACCTGAACATCATATGCTCATTTTTTGAGATAGGAATTTTGGGTTTTCATGAGCTGTATGCCAAAATCAGAATTAAAGCAATAAAAGACCTGAAAATGTTTCAGATGGTGTTCGATGAATCTAAAATGTATGAAAGTTTCATTTTTATCAGTACATTACAGAAAATAATGAACTTTATCACAATATGCTAATTTTTTGAGAAGGACTAGTATAAGGGTTGAGTTGTTGAGACAGGGACAAAAGTCAGGTGAAGCCCATATGAATACTGTATATAAAGTTTCAAGAGGTTAGTTCGCATGTACAGTTGTTGAGATATGAAATACTCAAGTTTAAAGGTAGTGAATGCTGACGGGTGACGCCTAATATCTCTTATACAGACAAGAACTACTATTAATAAAAAACACATATGATTAAACTCTAGAGGGCAGTGGTGGTCTAGTGCGCTGGATCGCTGATCCAAAGGTTGGGGGTTCGAGTCCCACTCTCCACTCTCTGTCACTGTCCCCCCCAGTGCACTAACTGGGTTATCAAAGGCGGGCCATGTCTCTCACTGTCTATGGTGAGAGGTTCATGTAAAAGAACCATTGCTGACTTTCGTAAAGAGGAGCTGCAGAATCGTCAGCGTGTTTCTGTCCCTCGCTAAAAAGAGTTGTGACAGGAAGGGAATCCGACGTAAAAACGTCTGCCAAATCAAACGTGCGAATCAGATGATTCTCTGTGGCAACTCCCGAGTAAAAGGGAAAAAGCCGAAAGGAAGACAGACAGACATTTGATTAAATTCGAGTTTAAAAAAAAAAAAAAAAAAAACTAATTACACTGCAGTTAAACTGTTTGAATAACAATATATTTAAAAAAATTTTTTTAAACAAATTATTATTATTTAAACAAAGTCTTTTACGGAATTAGAATAATGTATAATCGTACGAACTATCACAAATAATATAAATAAATAAAAATGCTTACATCCATTATATCGGCATCGCTTCAGGATCAGCAGTGAAATAACCCGCATAAAATAGCCGGCGAACCGGAAGTAAAATTTAAGAGTTTATAACCGGAAATACTTCTTTGGACGTTTATTTTATAAAGACAAGGTGAACTTGCTTAAAATACCATGTGACTTTTACATTAACGGAAATATACTCAAAAATATTCATACAATTATAAATGGTTTAAAAACAAATAATTTAGATTATAAGTGGTGAATTACTTGGATATAAATATGATAAAATCCGAAAACCACCGGTTTCGGTGATTGACGTTGACATAAACCAATTATAAAATAACAAATGAATACGCATACCAATGAGAGTTAAGATCTGTGTTTAAAGGCGGAGCTTCGTGTCCCCTTCTTGAGAGTCGGTTTGGATTCAGGGAAAGAAAAATACTTGGGTGTGAACGCTGGGAGAGTTTGGGGTTTTTATTGTTTTTCGAAGTCTTGTCGGTTTTGTAGAGTTTAAAGAATGATGAAACTAATGAACAACGTGTTGAGATACACAGCCCGGTCAGCGAGAGAGGTTTGCGTGTCTACAAGGTACGGCGCGCGCTGGATGTGCTCCTCACCGTCAGAAGAAGTGCTGAAGAACCTGGAACACATCGTGAAGAAGGATAAGGTGGTGGTGTTCATGAAGGGAACTCCAGGGCAGCCCATGTGCGGCTTCAGCAACGCCGTGGTGCAGATCCTCCGGATGCATGGAGTCGAGGAGTACACAGCTTACAATGTACTAGAGAACCAGGAGATCAGACAAGGTACACACACTACTTATAATGTACTGTCCTGGGGAATCAGGAGATCAAACAAGGTGTATATATATATATATATATATATATATATATACACACACACACAGCTTATAATGTACTAGAGAACCTGGAGATCAGACAAGGTACACACATGCACAAAATGTCAAAGTTCAGATGTTTGTTTATGTCCAGAATTTGTTATAGCGCTTCTAAAGATGAAAGTCCTGGCTTTGCGTGATTGATTTTTTGGGGGGGGGTTTACACCTGCACCAAGTGGCTCACCGGCGGTGCTTATCCCCGATTTCTGTAGCGTGAAGCGACATGGAGTTCAACTCCTCCTGGATGGGACGCTTATCCAGCAGAGGTTACCTTCCCAGTAGTAGTCCTTCTAAAAAAAAAGAAATTAGCATATTGTGATAAAGTTCATTATTTTCTTTAAATGTACTGATAAAAATTTCATATTTTTGATTCATTGCACACCAGTTAATATTTCAGGTCTTTTATTGTTTTAATACTGATGATTTTGGCATACAGCTCATGAAAACCCAAAATTCCTATCTTGAAAAATTAGCATACAGTAGTTCAGCCAACCAATAAAAAAAGTCAACCTTCAAATAATTATGTTCAGTTCTGCACTCAATACTTGGTCGGGAATCCTTTTGCAGAAATGACTGCTTCAATGCGGGCGTGGCATGGAGCCAATCAGCCTGTGGCACTGCTGAGGTGTTACGGAGGCCCAGGATGCTTCGATAGCGGCCTTAAGCTCATCCACAGTGTTGGGTCTGGTGTCCCTCAACTTTCTCTTCACAATATCCCACAGATTCTCTATGGGCTTCAGGTCAGGAGAGTTGGCAGGCCAATTGAGCCCAGTAATACCATGGTCAGTAAACCATTTAGCAGTGGTTTTGGCACTGTGAGCAGGTGCCAGGTCGTGCTGAAAAATGAAATCTTCATCTCCATAAAGCTTTTCAGCAGATGGAAGCATGAAGTGCTCCAAAATCTCCTGATAGCGAGCTGCATTGACCCTGCCCTTGATAAAACACAGTGGACCAACACCAGCAGCTGACATGGCACCCCAGACCATCACTGACTGTGGGTACTCGACACTGGACTTCAGGCATTTTGGCATTTCCTTGTCCCCAGTCTTCCTCCAGAGTCTGGCACCGCGATTTCCAAATGACATGCAAAATTTGCTTTCATCCGAAAAAAGTACTTTGGACCACTGAGCAACAGTCCAGTGCTGCTTCTCTGTAGCCCAGGTCAGCCGCTTCTGCCGCTGTTTCTGGTTCAAAAGTGGCTTGACCTGGGGAATGGGGCACCTGTAGCCCAGTCCACTGCTTCCACAGGTCCCCCAAGGTCTGGAATCGGCCCTTCTCCACAATCTTCCTCAGGGTCCGGTCACCTCTTCTGGTCGTGCAGCGTTTTCTGCCACACTTTTTCCTTCCCACAGACGTCCCACTGAGGTGGCTTGATCGAGCACTCTGGGAACAGCCTATTCGCTCAGAGATTTCTTTCTGTATCTTACCCTCTTGCTTGAGGGTGTCAATGATGGGCTTCTGGACAGCAGTCAGGTCGGCAGTCTTACCCATGATTGCGGTTTTGAGTAATGAACCAGGCTGGGAGTTTTTAAAAGCCTCAGGAATCTTTTGCAGGTGTTTAGAGTTAATTGGTTGATTCAGATGATTAGGTTAATAGCTCGTTTACACTACCTGAACATCATATGCTAATTTTTTTGAGATAGAAATTTTGGGTTTTCATGAGCTGTATGCCAAAATCATCAGAATTAAAACAATAAAAGACCTGAAATGTTTCAGTTGGTGTGCAATGAATCTAAAATATATGAAAGTTTAATTTTTATCAGTACATTACAGAAAATAATGAACTTTATCACAATATGCTAATTTTTTTGAGAAGGACCAGTATGTTACTGGTACCCATTTATACTACTGGGTGAACAGCGGTACACTTGTGGTTAAGATTTTGCCCAGTGGTCTTAGCACAGTGGGAGGGTCTAACTGGGATTTGAACACACAACCATCATGAGCCCAGCACTCTAACCACTAGGCCACTGGCCCCACTTGCGTGATTGTAGTTCTGCTCAATTTAAGAACAGGATTCTGCTGTTATGCTGCATCACACAATGCTGTATATCTCTAAACTCTGTATAATTTCATGTGAGCAATCTGATTGGTCCACTGTCTCAGGATAATGAGCAGTTATTGAACGAAGTGAAGTGTGATATGGAGAATTATTCAGATCAAGCACACTGAGGTGGATAAAACCCTCCAAGGTTTAGATAATTATTTCCATCAGATTAAAGTTGCATTTATATAAGCTTTAAAAAAAAAAGAAAATTGTAAATATTTTTGTGTCCAGAGGAATTCAGTAGTTTGATTCAGCTGGAAGTGCCACACGCTGTTCTCTAAACTATAAATTCCAGACTGATTCCACAAAAACGTGGAACAGGATACAGATTTGTAGAGTTTGATGGTGCGGATTTTTAAGAGTTGGATGATTTTTCTTTTCTTTTAACCAAGCACTGTTTTTATCGGCTTGCTGTGAGAAGCAGGTCTACAGTCTAGTGAGTGCAGTGAGTTTTCTCCGGGAGGAGGGGGGGGGGGGGGGGGGGGGCATGGATATCCATAGGATGCATAGACTCCACCCTACTGACGGCTCCACTGGGTGGCGGAACGTTGCATCACCATCTTGATCGTTGGATTATGGCAGCATAAATGGGGAGGAAAAACCAAGTTTTATCTGCTCAGGGTCACAGTGCTTCACTTTTAAAATACTAACTCGCCAACATGGCTGAAGGATGGTGCCGTCTGTGCAGACTCAAAGAAGAATACGAAGAATCCACCTGTGCCTTTCCACCAGTAAGAAACAAGAAAATCTGGGTTGATGATGATGGATATTATCCACTTCAGAAGCTCAGGATAATCCCTGAACCAGGTCTACAGACAAAATCCCCGGGGTCTGTGATTCTACTTTTTTTAAATTCAACGGAATGCCGCCACAGAAAACAAAAATCGCCATGATGCAGATTTTACTCGTCTCAAACTATGAACTTTATTTAAACTTAAAAGGCAATAAAATTTTATTAAATGATGTAATTGAGGTGTGTGAGTTCTGTCACACTTTGCACATGTAAAGAGAAATTGTGTATAACGATTTTTACTGGTCCTTCTCAAAAAATTAGAATATTGTGATAAAGTTCATTATTTTCTGTAATATACTGATAAAAATTAAACTTTCATATATTTTAGATTCATTGCACACCAACTGAAATATTTTGGGTCTTTTATTGTTTTAATTCTGATGATTTTGGCATACAGCTCATGAAAACCCAAAATTCCTATCTCAAAAAATGAGCATATGATGTTCAGGTAGTGTAAACGAGCTATTAACCTAATCATCTGAATCAACCAATTAACTCTAAACACCTGCAAAAGATTCCTGAGGCTTTTAAAAACTCCCAGCCTGGTTCATTACTCAAAACCACAATCATGGGTAAGACTGCCGACCTGACTGCTGTCCAGAAGCCCATCATTGACACCCTCAAGCAAGAGGGTAAGACACAGAAAGAAATCTCTGAGCGAATAGGCTGTTCCCAGAGTGCTCGATCAAGCCACCTCAGTGGGACGTCTGTGGGAAGGAAAAAGTGTGGCAGAAAACGCTGCACAACCAGAAGAGGTGACCGGACCCTGAGGAAGATTGTGGAGAAGGGCCGATTCCAGACCTTGGGGGACCATTCAGAACCACTGTACACAGGTGTGTGCAGGAAATGGGCTACAGGTGCCGCATTCCCCAAGTCAAGCCACTTTTGAACCAGAAACGGCGGCAGAAGAGGTTTTTTTTTTTTTTTTTTTTTTTTTTCCCGGCTGAAAGCAAATTTTGCATGTCATTCGGAAATCAAGGTGCCAGAGTCTGGAGGAAGACTGGGGAGAAGGAAATGCCTGAAGTCCAGTGTCAAGTACCCACAGTCAGTGATGGTCTGTGGCGCCATGTCAGCTGCTGGTGTTGGTCCACTGTGTTTTATCAAGGGCAGGGTCAATGCAGCTAGCCATCAGGAGATTTTGGAGCACTTCATGCTTCCATCTGCTGAAAATCTTTATGGAGATGAAGATTTCATTTTTCAGCACGACCTGGCACCTGCTCACAGTGCCAAAACCACTGCTAAATGGTTTACTGACCATGGTATTACTGTGCTCAATTGGCCTGCCGACTCTCCTGACCTGAAGCCCATAGAGAATCTGTGGGATATTGTGAAGAGAAAGTTGAGAGACACCAGACCCAACACTGTGGATGAGCTTAAGGCCGCTATCGAAGCATCCTGGGCTTCCATAACACCTCAGCAGTGCCACAGGCTGATTGCCTCCATGCCACGCCCGCATTGAAGCAGTCATTTCTGCAAAAGGATTCCCGAACAAGTATTGAGTGCAGAACTCAACATAATTATTTGAAGGTTGACTTTTTGTATTGAAAACACTTTTTATTATTGGTCGGATGAAATATGCTAATTTTTTGAAATGGGGATTTTTGGTTTTTCTTTTTTGCCAAAATGATCAATATTAAAACAAAAGGCTTGAACTACTTCAATTGATGTGCAATGAATCTAAAATATATGAAACTTTAATTTTTATCAGTATATTACAGAAAATGATTAACTTTTTCACAATATGCTAATTTTTTGAGCAGGACCAGTATTATGATGACATTCACAGGAACACCAAGGATGAGTAAAGTCAGTTTGTGGTTTTAAACTTATTTTCTCCAAAGGTCTGCATTAATCCCAGTGCAGGGTGGTGGGCGGGGCCTAGTGAAGTTTATCAGTGGTGTACAGATGTGACTGGGTGGTTCCGTTTTTACACACATTGTTCACTATATCCTGTTATTAACACCATATAACCTGGACTGTGTTGTCTAAATGAAACCATGAGTAGTAATGGTGTTGCTGAGGTAATGACACGCTGGTGGTTGTTAGCCATGTTGGTGTGAACGTATTTTGAAGTTGTGTGCGGTAACGTGAACACCCTTGATCATCACTTGTACTCGGAGATGTTTGTTTAATCCATAATGAAAGGTTGTTGTTTGTATTGGTGCAGGTGTGAAGACATTCTCGAACTGGCCCACGATTCCACAGGTGTACTTCAACGGGGAGTTTGTGGGTGGATGTGACATTTTACTGCAGATGCACCAGAGTGGAGACCTGGTGGAAGAACTGGACAAACTGGGCATCAGATCAGCACTGATCGACACACACACCCCGTCCAAGTAGAGTGTGTGTGTGTGCGCGCGAGAGAGACGCACTCAAATATGAGAGAGAGAGGCGTTGATGACATTGTAGTGTTTTTGGAACTTGAGGGCTGTGGGAGAGGGATGTGTAAACTTTATAAATAAAATCTTATAAAGTTCAGTGCATGTGCATTTTGATTTTAAAAATATTAGTGAATACATTTGAAAGATTAAATAACTTTTGTAAATGAAACTCTGTAAGTATAAATGTTTTATCATTTGAAAGGAATTTGGGGTTTTGTGCAGTAGTTCTCCAACAGGGGGCGCTGTGTGTGAGGAAACACATCCCTGCTCTTTAATCCAACACGCTCAGTCCCGAATATAAATCACTAAAGTACAGCATAAAAACCCCAAATTATCTCCAATTCTAATTAAAATAAGTTGTAAACAATCACATTTTAAAGGTTTGTTTGTGGCAAATTTAATCATATAAAGTCGTACTTCCAAAAAGATGTGTAGCAGGCACAGTAAGCAATAATGATGGCAGAGCCCAGCCTGTCCGTTTGCTTTCTTATTCTTGTGTATATTTGGCATCAGAAATGTAGAATTGCCTTAAATTAGTTTTTATTTATTTGTTTCATTGTTGTGTTGCTCTGTAGAGAAAAAAGTAAAACTGATAGCGTAAGTGTACCGTTTGAGCCTTTCATTAATGACTTTAAAATTCTTCAAGCAGTGGGAGGCCTGGATTGGCTGATCGAAGCGACCTGGGCGAGATGTTGAAGGGAGCAGGTCTTTACAGTTCTTCACCCACAAGTGAGCATCTGGTCTGTGTAGAACCAACCAGCCTGGAGTGGAGGCTGATGCTGGTGATGGAAGTAAATCGGACGGAGAAGGCTGGTCGGGTCGGGGTCGGTGGTTTTAATATCCGCTCTCAGGGAGGCCAGTGCTCGGCGTCTGTGTGGAACAGTTCGGTTCAGTTTTGTCGTGATTTTAATAACTGATGTCACAAAGCAGTTGAACATAATATCATAAATTACAGTACGCAATCAGACATTTTCTTCAATACTCTGTAAACACATCCTCAGCGATGAAGCCTGCGGGTGGTGGGGGGCAAGAACAATCCTCCCTGGGCCGAGCCTGGCATCCAGCAGTTCGTACGTGTGGACTTGGACTGGAAAGAGACACAGGTGGATCTTTTACACTCACATCGAGAACCCGAGCTGTTTTTAATATTAAACCATTAAACCAGGAAAAGGAAAGCTAATGAATTAAAATTACATTGTGTAATAGAGTATGAGAGGGAACTTCACTTCCCACAATCCTTCACTCCAGCTTGTTGCTCAGCAACCATTCGTCCTCGTCTTCCGGATTTTGTTTTTCTCTGCTCAGCGGCTTTCGCAACAGAAACCGGGGAGAGAAATCAATTAATCCCGGGACTTTTATTATGTAATTATAGTCCAGGGCGGCGGTGGCCTGGTGGCAAGGTAATGGGTTACTGATCCAAGGGTGGGGTTCACCAGAACCAGCGCTGACTTTCATAAAGACAAGCTGCACAGCGTCGGTGTGTTTCTGCCCCGGGATGGCCTGGTTATGTCCAGGTACTCTGCCTTCGCCCAGAGTTGGCCGAGATGGGCGCCAGGCTTCCCGCGACCCTAATTAGGATCAAACGGTTCAGAAAATGGATGCAAATTGTGTTCATTTTGATCATATTCATTCAATGTTCAACTCCGTGATGACATCATCGCCACACCCACTTCCCTGTACAGCATGAAGGTTTCTATAAAATCCTGGGACGAACAGAGCTCTCATGTTTAATATATATATTTTTAAGGAAATGATGTAATTGTATAACTGTAAACAGCTGCCACAAAATCCACGTTGCCATCATTACCGTAAATATATGAAGAGACGTGCAGTAACATTTAGTAAATGATGTGCAGTACTGGGTAAATGATACTCATGTAACATGTAGAGAAAACATTGAAAAAACTTTTTTTTTTTTAAACATTTTTATTATGTGAAAAAAAATTGTATAAAGTTGTACATAAAAGCACACAATCATTGACTTATAACAACTCAAAAACCATTATAATAATCATCATAATTATTTTAAAGTTGTTTACTGTTGATGAGACAGTTAACATTATTGTGGTAAGCTGTTCCACGTGGTGACTGTACAGTTACTAAAAAAGTATTTTCTAACATCCAATCTTGACCTTTTAACTTGCATTATATGGGAATGGCCCCTAAGGCCACTATATTCTCTCATCTCAAAGAAAGCACGACTGTCAATACTCTCAAAACCATTCAAAAATTTGAAAACTTCAATGAGATCTCCTCTGATGCGTTTATTCTCTAAAGTAGTTCGTCCAAGTTCCCTCAACCTGTCTTCATAATCCAAATTCTCAAGTCCAGGGACCATCTTAGTAACCTCTGGACTTCTTCCAAAATGTCCCTGTCCTTCTGCAAGAACGGGGACCATAACTGAACACAATACTCGAAGTGTGGTCTGACATCGCTTTTATACAAGACTAAAAAAGACTCTTCGGTAATATAATTGAAGGACCTTTTAATGAGTCCTAAAACGCTATTAGCTTCTGCAGCTGCATTGCTAATGTGCTTTGAAAATGACAATTTGTTTGTAAATAATATACCTAGGTCTTTTTCCTCTGACACTGTTTCAATTTTTTTCTCCATTCACGTTGTAATTATAACAGGGGTTTTTCGCCCCAAAGTGCATAACCTTACATTTTTTTGCTATTAAAGCGAAGTAACCACTCTTTGGACCATGAATCTAATTTTTTCAAGTCATTTTTAACACAATTATAGTCTACCAAGGAAAGTATTGGATAAAAAATTTTTGTATCGTCAGCAAAGATTTTACTTTTTGTTGTCATCATTCCAGGCAAATCATTAACGAAGACTAAAAATAAGACGGGTCCTAAGACTGAGCCTTGAGGTACATCACTCATTACTCTCAATAAAGATGACTTGCTACCATTGACACCCACACATTGTTTCCTGCCTCTAAGAAAGTTCAATCCAGTAATTAAGTTTTCCTACTATGCTGTACTTATTAAGCTTATAACTCAGTCTAGTGCCTGGAACCGAGTCGAACGCTTTACGGTAGTCTAAATACAAAGTGTCAAATGGTAAACCCTCATCATATAACCTTGTCCATTCCTCTAGGGTAGACAACAAGTTGGTAAGACATGACCTTCCCTTACGGAAGCCATGCTGTTCATCGCAAAAGATACTATTATTCTCATGAAATTGAACAATTTTCTCTTTAACTATTTTCTCGAAGAGTTTACACACTTGAGACGTAAGACTAACAGGTCTATAGTTCTCTGATAAACATTTGTCACCTTTTTTAAAGATTGGAGTTACATTGGCGATCTTCCACATTGTGGGCAACAATCCGCTATCAAGTGATTGTCTGAAAATGCTACACAAAGGTAGGCACAATTCATTTGCAAGTTCCCTGAACAGCCCAGGGTGCACATCATCAGGGCCCGTAGCCTTAGGATTAACATTCAATAGGAACTTTTTGACATCCTCAGGGTCACGTGAACATCATCAATACTAGTATCACTTGGTATACCCAGAAAATTGAAAGGCTCAGGAGCCTCTCTGTCAAAAACACAGTGTACAAAATCATTAAAATAGATCAATTCCTTCCATCATCTTTTACATATACAGACTGAAAACATTTGTTCAATTCATCCGCTGTCTCGAGGTCGGTACTTGTTGCAAGTCCATCTCTACCTTTTACTCGTAGTGTTTATTTTACACAGATTCTTTTCATACTCTCTTTTAATCCTCAAACTTCTGGCTACTCTATTTCTTCCTTGAACATAGGCTTGATACCTGGTAAAAGAAGGTGTTTCTTTATACCTTAGCCATGCATAATATTTCCTCCTGACTGCTCTTCTAGTTTTTACATTGAACCATGGTGGGTTGATTCTATTTCCATTTGTAATCTTTATCTTAGCCACACATTCATGAACCGCTTCAGATAGTTTTTCTTGAAAATAATACCAAGAAATTTCTACATTACAACAATCAGTGACAGTGGCCCAATCTACGTTTGACACCATCTCTCTCAATGTATTATAATCTGCTTTCTGATAATCAAACCTAAACAACTCATTTACAGAAATTCGTCCCCTGCTTACTTGGTAGTCCCAAACTAAAACACAGTGGTCCCCTTTACCTCGAGGACGCCTTATTTCAATATTAGATACACTGGACTCGCTGGAGGATATAACTAAATCTAGACAGTTTGGGGTATCACGCCCCCTTTGTCTAGTAGGTTCATATACATGCTGATGCAAGAATAGATCGTTCATTTTATCAAAAAAATAGATGTAAAAAAGAAGTAATGCACTCACTTACATAGTTATCCTTCCACACTGTATTAGGCAAATTCAAATCTCCATTTATCAATACTTTTCCATTGCTCAACTTTGTGGTTCGTTCAATTTGTTCAGTCAAATTGGTGTTGAGTGTAACATCACTGTCACCTTTTCTATACACTGCTCCTACAATATCATCAGGAGCGTTCACACTTTTTAACCGTAACCATAGAATGTCCTTTACATTCATAACATTTAGTTCCTCACAGGGTTCAACAAATAAATCTTTAACATAAAATAAAACACCTCTAACATCATTAGTATCTCTCTCCTATAAACACTGAATCCAGGTATATTAATATCTGCATTTGGATTATGATGGGGCGGCACGGTGGCGTAGTGGTTAGCGCGTCCGCCTCACAGCAAGAAGGCCTGGGTTCGATTCCCGGCCTGGCTGTTTCTGTGTGGAGTTTGCATGTTGTCCCTGTGCTTATGTGGGTTTCCTCCGGGTGCTCCGGTTTCCTCCCACAATCCAAAGACATGCACGGTAGGTTAACTGGCCGTTCTAACTTGCCCGTAGGTTCGCATCGTGCAGAAGGCAACGGCAAACCGCTGCACTAATCCTGCCAAGAAAAACCTCCATGAAGATGAGAACCAGGGCGTTATCCTTCCCGGCGGGTCGCCAACGGTCGTCCTGCGACTCAGGCACGAGATCGATAGATGATGGAGAGTGCAGTGTTCATAAACACCAGACAGATGTGATTTCTCATGTTTACATCATACAGAGTCTAAAAATACAATCAGGAAAAGAAATGATTTCTGCTCCCACCTCGCAATAAGAGTGCGTTTTCCTTCCCACTCCGCAGTGGAACCCTGCTGGTATGCTGACACTTTTATTCATTGTGAACTTTATTAATTGGTTCAGGGATTTTTTTTTTTTTTACTTTATACAAATCTTCAGCTGCTGAACACGCCATAGTCCTTATCACGGAGCCGGACTGTGAATCCGCCCTGCTGAAGCTTGTGTGGAATGAGGTGTGGCCTGTTCAAATAAATATATCCTACCTCGATGGCATTATAAAATGCCCGTGTGTACGCCTGCGGTGATGGTACGCTCATGCACTTAAAACGCACCCATGCGGGCTCTGATACAGCCCATACTGTCAGATATCGGCCTCTGTATCTTTCACTGATAAATAACCTCGATGCTTGTTTACATTATTGGAGCTAAAGAGAGTCAGGTTTTCCAAAATAAAATAAATGGAGGACCAGCCGACTGTTTTTTCAGTCAATCAGAGATGATGTTTAACTTCCTCCTTGTGTAAGAGTTTAAAGTTGCAATGCAGAGGGGTGTGTGTGTGTGTGTGTGTGTGTGTGTGTGTGTGCGCGTGTGTGTGTGTGTGAGAGAGAGAATGTGTGTGTGTGTGTGTGTGTGTGAGAGAGAGAGAGAGAGCGAGAGAGCGAGAGAATGTGTGTGTGTGTGTGTGTGTGTGAGAGAGAGAACGAGAGAGGGAGAGAGAATGTGTGTGTGTGAGAGAGAGAGAGAGAGAGTGTGTGTGTGTGTGTGTGTGTGTGTGTGTGTGTGTGTGAGAACGAGAGAGAGAGAGAGAGAATGTGTGTGTGAGAGAGAGAGAATGTGTGTGTGTGTGTGTGTGAGAGAGAGAGCGAGAGAGAGAGAATGTGTGTGTGTGTATGTGTGTGAGAGAGAGAGCGAGAGAGAGAGAATGTGTGTGTGCGTGTGAGAGAGAGAGAGAAAGAGAGACAGAGAGAGCGAGAGAGAGAATGTGTGTGAGAGAGAGAGAGCGAGAGAGAGAGAGAATATGTGTGTGTGTGTGTGTGTGTGTGTGTGTGTGTGATTGATCAATCATTCCCGCTGTTTTTCTCTCTGTCTCTGTCTCTGAAAACCTGACGCGCTGAGACCTTCGGTGTTGACACTGCTGCTGTGAATGGAAAACGTCTGAGGAGGATTTCTGCAGGACAAATTCATCACTCGTTCACACTGGGGGTTATTTTTAGTGGAGTTTATTCATGGACTGAATCCATACTCGGTCACTGAGCCCCACAAAACCTTATCACTCTCGCATTCTCTCACTCTCTCACCTTACCTCACTCACTTTCTCACTCACTTACTCTCTCACTGCCTCACTCTTTCACACTAACTCCCTCTCACTCTCTCACCTTACATCACTCACTCTTTCACTCACTCTCTCACCTCATCTCACTCACTCACTCACTCACTCTCTCACCTTACCTCACTAACTCCCTCTTACTCTCTTACCTCACTCACTCACTCTCTCACCTTACCTCACTCACTCTTTCACTCACTCACTCACTCTCTCACCTCACCTCACTCACTCTTTCACTCACTCGCTCATCTCACTCACTCACTCTCTCACCTTACCCCACTCACTTTCTCTCTCTGTCTCTCTCACTCTCTCACCTCACCTCCCCACCTCACTAACTCCCTCTCACTCTCTCACCTTACCTCACTCACCCTTTCACTCACTCACTCACTCACTCTCTGACCTCACCCCACTCACTCTTTCACTCACTCTCTCACCTCACTCACTCACTCACTCACTCACTCTCTCACCTTACCTCACTCACTTTCTCTCTCACTCTCTCACCTTACCTCCCTACCTCACTAACTCCCTCTTACTCTCTCACCTTACCTCACTCACTCACTCTCTCACCTTACCTTACTCGCTCTTTCACTCACTCACTCTCTCACCTCACCACACTCACTCAGTCACTCTCTCACCTTACCTCACTCACTTTCTCTCTCTCTCACTCTCTCACCTTACCTTACTCACTCTTTCACTCACTCACTCACTCTCTCACCTCACCTCAATCACTTTCTCTCTCTCTCTCTCTCTCGCTCTCTCTCTCTCACTCTCACACCCTACCGCCCCACCTCACTACCTCCCTCTTACTCTCTCACCTTACCTCACTCACTCACTCTCTCACCTTACCTTACTCACTCTTTCACTCACTCACTCTCTCACCTCACCACACTCACTCAGTCACTCTCTCACCTTACCTCACTCACTTTCTCTCTCTCTCACTCTCTCACCTTACCTTACTCACTCTTTCACTCACTCACTCACTCTCTCACCTCACCTCAATCACTTTCTCTCTCTCTCTCTCTCTCTCTCACTCTCTCACCTTACCTCCCCACCTCACTAACTCCCTCTTACTCTCTCACCTTACCTCACTCACTCACTCTCTCACCTTACCTCACTCACTCTTTCACTCACTCACTCTCTCACCTCACCTCACTCACTCTTTCACTCACTCTCTCATCCCACTCACTCACTCTCTCACCTTACCTCACTCACTTTCTCTCTCTCTGTCTCTCTCACTCTCTCACCTTACCTCACTCACCCTTTCACTCACTCACTCTCTGACCTCACCTCACTCACTCTTTCACTCACTCTCTCACCTCACCTCACTCACTCACTCACTCTCTCACCTTACCTCACTCACTTTCTCTCTCTCTCTCTCTCTCTCTCTCTCTCTCTCTCTCACCTTCCCCCCCCCCCCCACTAACTCCCTCTTACTCTCTCACCTTACCTCACTCACTCGCTCACCTTACCTCACTCACTCTTTCACTCACTCACTCTCTCACCTCACCTCACTCACTCTCTCACCTCACCTCACTCACTCAGTCACTCTCTCACCTTACCTCACTCACTTTCTCTCTCTCTCTCTCTCTCTCTCTCTCACCTCACCTCACTCACTCTTTCACTCACTCTCTCATCCCACTCACTCACTCTCTCACCTTACCTCACTCACTTTCTCTCTCTCTGTCTCTCTCACTCTCTCACCTCACCTCCCCACCTCACTGACTCCCTCTCACTCTCTCACCTTACCTCACTCACCCTTTCACTCACTCACTCTCTGACCTCACCTCACTCACTCTTTCACTCACTCTCTCACTTCACCTCACTCACTCACTCACTCACTCACTCACTCTCTCACCTTACCTCACTCACTTTCTCTCTCTCTCTCTCTCTCGCTCTCTCTCTCTCACACTCTCTCACCTTACCGCCACACCTCACTAACTCCCTCTTACTCTCTCACCTTACCTCACTCACTCGCTCACCTTACCTCACTCACTCGCTCACCTTACCTCACTCACTCTTTCACTCACTCACTCTCTCACCTCACCTCACTCACTCTCTCACCTCACCTCACTCACTCAGTCACTCTCTCACCTTACCTCACTCACTTTCTCTCTCTCTCTCTCTCTCTCTCTCTCTCTCTCTCTCTCACACTCTCTCTCACCTCACCTCCCCACCTCAATAACTCCCTCACTCTCTTACTTTACCTCTCTCACTCCCTCACTCTGACCTGACCTCACTTACTCTCTCACTGCCTCACTCTTTCACCTCACCTCAATCACTCTCTCACCCTTCCTCTCAGACTCCCTCACTCTGACCTTACCTCCCCCACCTCACCTAACTCCCTCATTCTCTCACCTTACCTCTCTCACTCACTCACCCTCTCACCTTACATTGCTCACTCTCTCACCTTACCTTCCCCACCTCACTCACTCTCTTACACCAGTAGAATTTAAGATGGTTTCAGACCATTCATGCAGAACGTTCATTATTTCATTTACATCTTTTATCAATTTAAATAAACTCGGAAATATTAAGCAATTTTCAAATTTTCTCCTTCACCTTCTTCTCCTTCTCTGTCTGCCTGTCCTTCTCTTCTACCTTCTTGTTCTTTTTCTACTCCTGTGTCTCCTTCTCCTCATTCTTCCTTCTCCTTCTCGTTCTCTTTCTTCTCTGTCTTGTTTTGGGACTTTGGGAGGAAACCGAGATGCCGACACAAGCACATGGACCATGCACACTCCATACAGAAACGCCCTTTCCAAGCCCAGGACTCGGGATCAGGGCCTTCTGCTGTGGGCCAGACGTGCTGACCTCTCCACTTCATGTGTGTTGGTACAGCCCGTTCCGGTTTGTCCCATATGGAGATCTCTCCTCCTTGCCACCTCTCCCATCTCCTCTGTTGTTCTTTCCTCTCAGCTACTCTTATTGCTGATCACTTACTTTAGTCTCCTCCCTTCTCATCTTCTGAGCCCTAAAACCAGAGGCTGAATACTTTCAAAAAGAGTTTTGTGATGATGTGATGAGTAGTTGCCTCCACAAGACATCACAGTAAACAACATCACAGTAAACGATTGTGTTTTGGCTTCTGGGAGTCAACCAGCATTATTCCTTACGTATTCTGCCCACTTCATCTGAAATACATGAGTCGGTCGGGAGTTACCTTAGGATCCGCCCACGATTGCAAGAGACCGCCTCCACAATTCAATGAAATGCTCGTGGGATGTTGACGGTAATCCTAACAATGGTTCTCATGTCTCATCCAGCTCTTGTTCTGTTCTCTCAGTAACAGTGTGTGTTTTATATCGGGGGTTCAGTCGCGTCACGGTTCGCACGCACGCCTCGCATCAAGAAGCTTCTAGGTTTGAGTCTGCAAACTAATCCTGTGATGCTTCAGTAGATAAGGCAATGGGTTACTGATCCTAAGGTCAGTGGTTCAAGCCTCATGGTCAGCACTGTTGGGCCGTTGAGCAAGGCCCTTTAATTCTCAATTACAGTTAAAGAAAAGAAGAATAATTATAAATCGCTCTGGATAAGAGCGTCTGCCACACCCTGGAAATGTACTATAAACATAAATTTCATTTATTTTCCATACAGAACCCCCTTAACAAGCCAGAAGCCATAAAGCATCCAGAGAACCCACGAGAACCGTGTGTTCTGAGAGAGAGAGAGAGAGAGCGAGAGAGAGCGCGAGATAGCATGTTTATCCTCAGCATGCTCATGTTTCTGTCTCCTCACCTTTCTCTTTGTCTGTTATCCCTCACCCCTCCCCTCTCTCCATCTGCCTCTCTGAATCTCTTTATCTTTCACCCTCCTTTCCCCCTCCATCTTTCCCTCCCCCTTGTTCTTGTACTCTCTCTCTCTTTCTCTCGCTCCTTCCTCACTGTTCTGTCTTGTTGATCTGCATCATGGCTCTGTTGCTTCCCCTCCTCCTCCTTCACTAGTCACAGCTTTATCTCTCTGTTAGCGGACTTCATCTCTCCAGCTCTTCCTCTTTTACCTGTTGGGCTTGTGTTCTCTCTGTTCATCATGGATCTGTCCTTCATGGCAGCACAGGTAACTAGCATGATGTCTTTATTCTGATATGTTTACGCTGAAGCTCTCACTCACATGCAAACACTAACAGAGAGACGGTTATAAATAAATAAATAGCTCATGTACTTTCCTGTAAAAAAAACAAAACAAAAACACGGGTGTGAGCAGCGGCACCGATCTGGACGGAGTAAGAAACTCACAGTAACTCTGATTCCGATTCAGTTAAAGGTTCAGGAGTTGATTCTTATCGTCTCTGAGAAACAAACAAGCTTCAAACCGAGCCATGTTTACACCTGAGTGTGGCGCATATGATTGTTTTTAATCATAGCAACATTTCAACTTTGTTTTGTCTGAGTATATCATCATCATCATCATCATCATCATCATCATCATCATCATCATCATCACAAACCATTACTAATCCTTTGAATAATCTGGGTTTGATAATATCTATTAATACTATCTGATTTGTTAATCAATAAGGGATTGAATGATTGATTTTGTGGGCGGGACCACTGAGCTTTCTGGCCAGGTTTAGAGAAACCAGGTAAACATCTTTATCTCCGTCTCTAATATGTGTTCATCATCAGATCTTAACATACTGAACATGGGTCGGTTTAATGTTTATTAATGATGTTAATGAAGTGTTCTGTAATAAGATAATAATCCACATCAGGGTGGGGCGATGCACCTGGAAGGTAATTCCTTTCATAAAAGTATAACAAGTCTGAGATCTCTTATACCGCAAAAACCAATAAACCTCGACTTATCTATCTATCTATCTATCTATCTATCTATCTATCTATCTATCTATCTATTGATGGATTGATCGATTGATTTATGATACGCTGTAGTTTCGATCCATTTCCATCTCCATGCCGTGTGCTTGATCTCTCTTATGTTATAGCAGTGATAATCCATGGATCCCTTCATCTTTTCTCTCTGGAGGTGGAGATATAAAACGATCCCTGAGAGAATATAAAGTATAAAGTCCTCTGTCATGAATCCGACTTACAGTATAACCTAAAGTTACATCTTCACTTACAACTGATACAAACTACATGAACAGGAACAGTAATGACATCCATGCAGCACAGCAATGGGTTGCCATGGCAGCAGAACAGACAGACAACCCTCGGGGAGAAGATGAAAATGTACTGTATGGTACTATCTGTACTGTTTTATAAAAACAAAGTTAAAATAAAAACTAAATGAATAAATAAATTCCACAGAAAAGTGTCCATTTTTAATGATGGTAACCATGATGTGTTTGTTGATAGTTTTGTGATGGTTTTGTGATGGTTTTGTTTTGGTTTTGTGATGGCTTAAGATAGTTTTGCGTTAGTTTTGTGATGGTTTTTTTTTGTTGGTTTTGTGTTGGTTTGGGATGGTTAGTGTTGGTTTTGTGTTGGTTTTTGTTGGTTTTGTGTTGGTTTGGGATGGTTAGTGTTGGTTTTGTGTTGTTTTTTTGTTGGTTTTGTGTTGGTTTGGGATGGTTAGTGTTGGTTTTGTGTTGGTTTTGTGTTGGTTTTGTGATAGATTTGTGTTGGTTTGTAATAGTTTTGTGCTAGTTTTGTGTTGGTTTGTTTTAGTTTTGTGATGGTTTGTGTTGGTTTGTGATGGTTTGTGATGGTTTATGTTAGTTTCGTGTTGGTTTGCGATGGTTTGTGATGGTTTGTGATGGTTTTGTGATGGCTTTGTGATGGTTTGTGATGGTTTGTGTTGGTTTTGTGATGGCTTTGTGATGGTTTGTGATGGTTTGTGTTGGTTTTGTGATGGTTTGTGATGGTTTTGTGATGGTTTTGTGATGGTTTTGTTTGGTTTTGTGATGGTTTGTGATGGTTTGTGATGGTTTTGATTTGGTTTTGTGATGGCTTTGTGATGGTTTGTGATGGTTTGTGTTGGTTTTGTGATGGTTTTGTGATGGCTTTGTTTTGGTTTTATGTTAGTTTTGTGTTGGTTTGTGATAGTCTTGTGATGGTTTGTGACGTTTCTGTTAGTTTTGTGTTGGATTTATGATTTTTTTGTGTTGGTTTGTGTTGGTTTTGTGATGGTTTGTGTTGGTTTTGTGATAGTTTATGTTGGTTTTGTGATGGTTTGTGATGGGTTGTGTTGGTTTGTGATGGTTTGTGATGGTTTGTGATGGTTTTGTGTTGGATTTGTGTTGGTTTTGTGATGGTTTGTGTTGGTTTGTGATGGTTTGTGTTAGTTTCGTGTTGGATTTGTGTTGGTTTTGTGATGGTTTGTGTTGGTTTTGTGTTGGTTTCGTGTTGGTTTGCGATGGTTTTGTGTTGGTTTTGTGTTGGTTTGTGATGGTTTTGTGTTGGTTTGTGATGATTTTGTGTTGGTTTTGTGATGGTTTGTGATGCTTTGTGTTGGTTTTGTGATGGTTTTGTGTTGGTTTCGTGTTGGTTTGCGATGGTTTTGTGTTGGTTTTGTGTTGGTTTGTGATGGTTTTGTGTTGGTTTTGTGTTGATTTGTGATAGTCTTGTGATGGTTCGGGGTGGTTTGTGTTGGTTTTGTGATGGTTTTGTTATTGTTTTGTGATTTATGTGTACTGGAGATCAAATTTTGGACTACATCCTGACTTAATGTGGCCCATTCTTGCTTTATCAGTGCTGAAAGTTGCTCATGATTTGTGAGCTTCTGCCTGTTCATCCATTTTTTGAGGATTGACCACATGTTCACTGGGTAATTTCCAGGCCATGTATTCAAAACTCAATGTTATGATCTTTGAGCGACTTTGTGGTCACTTTTGCCTTATGATATGGTGCTCCGTCATGCCTAAAAATCTACAAATCCTCACCAAAGTGCTCCTGGATTGCTGGGAGTTGTTCTTGGAGGGTGTTTTGATCCCATTCTTTATTGATGGCAGTGTTTTTGAGCAGGACTGTTAGTGAGCCCACTCCCTTGGATGAGAAGCAAACCCAAACATGGATGGACTCAAGCTGTTTCACTGTTGGCACGACACAGGACTCATGGTAACGTTCACCTTTTCTTCTCCTGACAGTCGCCGTTCCAGATGTCCCAAATATTCGAAATGAGGTTTGATCAGGGAAAATAACTTTGCACCAGTCTTCTGCCTTCCACTCACTATACCTCCTGCAGAATTTCTGTCTGTCCTTGATGTTCTTCCTGGAGAGAAGTGGCTTCTTTGCTGCCCTTCTTGATACCAGGCCTTTGTTCAAAAGACTTCGCCTCCCTCTGCGTGCAGATGCAGCCACACCTGCCTGCTACCAATCATGAGCAAGCTCTGCACTAGTGGCAACACGATTCCATAGCGGACTCCTGAAGAGGAGACAGTCCTGCCGCATGCCGGACACTCCGGGACGTCCTGAAGCCTTCTTTGCTGCAGATGAACCTGTCTCCTTGAAGTTTTTTTATGGTTCGATAAATGGTTCGTGTGCAATCTTCTCAGCAGCAGTTTCCTTGCATGTGAGGCCATTTTGATGCACGGGATTCTCTGGAAATAACCATTGCTAACACAAGGTAATGATTTCAAGTATGTCTCTGACTTTTATAGCAATTAGTCCGCCAACTAAAATAAACTGAAAATGGCAGTGTGACTTCACCTGACTTGTCCTCACTCACACTTCCTTCTGCGCTGACAATAGACTGAAATGATCTTCACTAATCATTGTGCACCAGGACCAAATACAGTGAAAATGGGCTTTTTGTGATCAAGTCATTTCTTATGCCCAAGAAGCTCTCTGCAATTCATTAAAATGTTTGTGATCCTCGATGTAATATTTTAGAAACAATGCGAATCATGAAGCAAAAATCAAACAAACAAAAAAACCCCACAAAATTTGCATCACTGACAAAACTTTTGGTCACAACTGTAATATTAAGGTATCAAAATCTGTTTATTACCAGTTAAAGGACACTGAACACACACACACACACACACACACACACACACACACACACACACACACACACACACACACACACACACACACACATACACACTCACAGACATATGCACACACACACACACACACACATATATACACACACACACACACACACACACACACACACACACACACACATATACACACACACACACACACACACACATATATACACACACACACACACACACACACATACATACATACATATACACACACAAACACACATACACACACACACACACACATACATACATATACACACACAAACACACACACACACATGTGCACACACACATACACACACACATGTATATATACACACACATACAAGAACACCCCCCACGTACACACACACACACACACACATACATACATATACACACACAAACACACATACACACACACACACACACACACACATACATACATATACACACACAAACACACACACACACACACACACATGTGCACACACACATACACACACACATGTATATATACACACACATACAAGAACACCCCCACACACACACACACACACACACACATACATACATACATATACACACACAAACACACACACACACACACACACACACACATACATACATATACACACACAAACACACACACACACACACATGTGCACACACACATACACACACACATGTATATATACACACACATACAAGAACACCCCCCACGTACACACACACACACACACACACTAACAGACATATGCACACACACACTCATATATATATATATATATATATATATATATATATATATATATATACACACACATACATACATATACACACACAGACACACATGCACACATTTCTCTGAGGATAAGGCCCAGACAGAATAAAAATTTGTGGTATTTATCAGATGGTATCAGATATTCGCTGAGCTTAGCATTAGCAGGTTAAGAAACTCTGAGTGACGGATTTAACGTTTGACCAGTTTAATATATTCTTTCTGAGGATCCTCCAGATGGCGTAACGATTCTGGTGGGTGAGACGTCTGGAACAAAACATCACTTTATTTATTTATAGTGTAATATAATGATGCAGAACATCTGCGAGACAATTTGTTTTCTCCTGATGTTCCTGATGTTGCTTACGTTATAACACTCGTTTCCTTTCTATTCTCTCGTCATGTGACACAGGAACTGAAAAGGAACATAACGTCAGAAAATGTTAGAGTTTTAATTATGTTCTGTACACCTTCCTGAGATTAAATCATAACACCAGCCTCGGTCAGCAACGACTGTAACCCTCAGATTCTCTCACAATCACAGGCGACGTGTCGGTTTCATCCCTGACGTCTCCGCCGCTCTCTCGTTCTCAGATTCCCATGATGACGGGCGCCTTCATGGACTCGTCGCCGAACGATGACTACAGCACCGATCACTCCCTCTTCAACTCCTCGGCTAGTGTTGCTCTTCACCAGCAGGAGGCGTCGCAGCGGTTTTCCCGGGATGCCATCTGGCTCTGGATCGCCATTTCTGCCACAATCGCAAACATCGTGGTGGTGGGTGTGGTCTATGCCTGCACCTTCTAAATTTAGGAAATAAAGACCGGATTGATGACTTTATCCCAGTGTATTTTCTCTCTCTCTCTCTCTCTCTCTCTCACACACACACACACACACTTTAACAGCATTTGGCAGACACTCTTATCCAGAGTGAATTACAATTATTATTATTGTTGTTATTATTTTTGTTATTATTATTGTTATTATTATTTATATACAACTGAGCATTGGGGGTTAAGGGCCTTGCTCAAGGGCCAAACAGTGGTAATAGTGGGGATTGAACCACTGACCTTCGGATTAGTAACACATTGCCTTATCTATTAAGCCACCACTGCCCTTCTCTCTCTCTCTCTCTCTCTCTCTCTCTCTCTGTCTCTCTGTCTGTCTCTCTCTCTCTCTCTCTCTCTCTCTCTCTCTCTCTCTCTCTCTCTCTCTTTATTTAAACACACCAAGGTCCATGTCCTGAGGTCATGCTGTTGTTTTATATGTTTATTTAAACTAAACCAGGGGTCACCAACAATGCGAAGAGCTACCAGCTCAATACATTCTTCTGAAATAACAAATCTGCTCAGTTTACCTTTAATTCTCTGTTATTATTAATAATTAATGATATCCATCTATGTGAAGATATTGATTTGATTTTTAAAAAATAAAAAAATGATATGCAGCAGCTCAAAGGAGAGAGGCGCTATGGAGCCGCGAGCCTCTTCTAAAAATAGCAGTGAACAGGCCCGCGGGCAACTCGTGTTGTCCTTGCGCACGACCTGGTCCCGTGGGCACCGTGTCAGTGACCCCCGCCCTAGACGTTCAGACTGGGGTATTTCACTGAATTCCTGACTTTCGTCCCTGGTTGAAGGTAAACTTTCGCTCGGATATTCTGAGCTGTAAAGTCACAGCCTGCAGATTTATTCTGGATTAAAATCATAAACCCGGGTCACAATTAACGTTAATTACATGACCTGATCAGGTGACACCAATCCAGCGGCTGTTTAAGTGCTGTGTTTGTAGGGTGTGGCTCAGAGGGGGTGATTACACTTCTGAAGCGAATCTAAACCCTGATGTTTATAAATGTAAAGAGAAGCAGAACTGAAATGATGGAGTTTTAATAAAGGTTGGAGGTGGGTGGAGATTTTTACAGCAGTAGTTGTGTTTGTACAGAAAGTGATGTGAGTGAGAGGATGTGGAGCGTAGCCCAGCGAGCTTTAGGATCCGAACCCACACACTTCTGACATGACACTGCAGAAATCATCATCACTTCAAATCATGAGTCATCTTCAGAAATAGAATTATCTTCACTGTGTTTCATGGTTTTGTTCATCTGACGAAGCCAAAGGTCTAAAAGCATGAATTAGCATTTGTTCTGTTCTGCTCTTTTCTGTTCTGCTCTGTTCTGCTCTTCTCTACCCTGCTTTGTTCTGCTCTGTTCTGCTGTTCTGCTCTGTTCTGTTCTGTTCTGCTCTGTTCTGCTCTTCTCTACCCTGCTCTGTTCTGTTCTATTCTGTTCTGCTCTGTTCTGTTCTGCTCTTCTCTACCATACTCTGTTCTGTTCTGTTCTGTTCTGTTCTTGAGCTCTTGAGCAGGACGTGAATGAACTCAGACGCTGAGTGAAATAAATTTGTGAAGAACTTTACGTGTGTTATTATAATCAAGAAAAAAAGGAAGAATAGTGTTTAAAATAAAAGCTCTATAGATGCCGCAGCCCTGCGATGGCCTGGCGAGTTGTTCAGTGTTTACCCTGGCTTCACCCAGGGTCGACTGACATAGGCTCCAGCCTCCCTGTGACCCTATTTGGACGAAGTGGCTTACAAAATGAATGAAGAGATTTAGTTATAAGATGATATGATAAATAAATAAATATATAAATATATAAATAGTGTTTTCCTGATTAAATCCCATTTTAACCCAAATTCAAATCCTGACAGTGTTTGCATTATTTGTTTATTTGTTAGAACAACTTGTTGAATTGGATTATTTTCCTGTTTATGTTCTGATTGTTGTATATTTTAAAAATACATTTATATTGTATCTGATTTCATTTTGTTGATCTTTTTTCCTTATTCAATGTGTTATTTATCTGTTTGTTTATTTGCTTGTTGGTGATTGAGTTCAGGGTGTTGTTCATCCTCGAGGTTATAACTTTAGGTGTAAATGGCTTTTGTTGACATTATTGTAGAGAAATGAAAGAAACGTGGATGAATGGATGAGTATTTTGTATGTTAGATATAATATGTTTATATTGTATATTTGATCTGTATGTAGATATATTTTGTTGTTAGTAAATAACCTGCGTGTATTTTTAAAGTTCCAAATGTGGAGATACACCAAAAGCTTCTCTTCTTTGATCTCTGACTGAGTTTGTTGATGAATTTTATAGAAATTAAACCTTGATGATGATGATGATGATGATGATGATGATGATGGCGTTGTCTGTGGCGTTCTCTGTGGTTTTGATGGACTGATTTCTCTGAAGTTTAGTGAATCCCTGTACTGAGCGTTCCTCCAGGTGGAGCGGTGCCGCAGTGGTCATCGGGTACGACTCACAGCAAGCAGGGCCCACGGAGTGTTTTAAAAAGTGTGGGCGAGGGGTGGGGTGTGGGGGCGTGGGGGGCGTGGGGGGACTGGAAATGTTGATATTTTAGATGATTAGAAACACTAATCCAGTTGCTTGGGTTTGGAGAAGGAGGCGTGTGAGATGTTCTGATCTCAGCCTTTCATACTTGTGTACGCACTCAGGGACCGAGGCCTGACACGGGTGGCGATTATATTCTCGGGTCGATGTTTCCAAGCCACATTTCGGTACGTTCCCTAGAAGGCCGCCACTATATTACTTTGCTTGATGCATCGGCGATGTACATGTAGGTTATACTAGGCCTGTACAAACTACGCATTTCAAACATTTTTGAGATGTCAATACACAAACTTACAACATTTCTTTGGGTTGAAGAAAAAGTGGGGGCTTCAGCCCCCCAGCCCCCCCCATTTCCACGGCCCCTGAGAAGGTCCCGCCTTCGATTCCTGGATACAGGGGTTTCTGTGTTGAGTTTACATATTCTCTCTGTGCTTCACTGGATTTCCTCTGGGTGCTCCGGTTTCCTCCCACAATCCAAAGAACCCCACAGTAGGTTAATTGGCTCTTCCACATTACCCGTGTGTGTGTGTGTGTGTGTGTGTGTGTGTGTGTGAATTGTTGTAACTGTTGAATGGAGTGTGACTGGTGAGCAGTTTAGGGTGTACCTCACCTTTACCCACAGTCGGTTGAGATAGGCTCCACCATTCCCTCAACCCTAATAAATCACATGTGAAGGAGACTTTGACGCTGCGATGTTTCTCTCACAGGTGAAACTGTTACGTCACCACATAAATGAGTCGATCAGGATTGTGCGTCACTCCCACCGCGTGAGAGGAACCTCTTCAGGAATCACACAACTTCACATTCACTCAAGAAGGAAGCACACTTGAAGCAGTACCACCACTTTTGGGCCCTTGAGTGAGGCCCTTTACTCTCAGTTGCATTAAAATGATAATTGTAAGTTACCCCGGATAAGGGCGTCGACCAAATTCGAAAATGAAAAACAATAAATAGTGCAGTTCATCCACAAACTGCTGAAATTAACCCTGTCATTACTCTGAGGTAAATTCACAGCCAGGACCGAGACCCGTGCACAGAACAGCTGGAGGTGTTTACGGAGAGGGGTTAGGGGTCACGGGTGTGATTATTAAGAGATGAGGGAGGACGTGATGTGGAACCATCAGGGTAATGCTATGGGAGGAGCCACAGCGCTGCCGCAGGACGTCTCGCTTTGTGTCTGTACGGTCGACTCACAGTGTGCTCGGCCTTGCAATGACTTTGTGGGAGAGAAGATGACGGTCACCATAGCAACCAGAGTGAAGTGGCTCTTGTTTCTGAAACACACACACACACACGCACACACATGCACACACACGCACACGCACACATGCACACACACACACACACACACACACACACACACACACACACATACACCACAAACATACATGCACACGCACACACACACACACACACACACACACACACACACACACACACACACACACACACTACTGACCTCATCACAGCTGTTGATTCTCATGAGCCAATAAAAAGAAACAATGCTTCACTGTGGAAAGGTTAAAGGTCACAAATATTAAAGATAAAATATTAAATATTTCACCACCAAGTTTTCACATCACTAAATTATTAATAATAAAATAGAATGAAAAAGAACAAATTTAAATCCAGATGTAAGATAAGATGAGATGCAGCTTTATTAATCTCACAGTGGAGAAATTCATGTGTTTGATTTTATAAAATAGATTCTATACTCTTGTTATGATTTTATTTCTATATAAAGATATTGATGAAGATGAAGAAGTTGATGATTATGATGGTGAAGAAGAATATGATGATAAAAAAGAAGAATATGATGATGATGATGATGATGATGATGATGATGATGAAGACACTGGTTTCAGGCTGCATTTTCTCTTTGTGGTTTTTTTTTGTTCGGTGATTGATTCACATAATTTAAATATTTAAACTTTTGGATAATGGGGCCCATGGCGGCCCGGTGGGAGGCCGCTGGATTACTACTGAGAGCAGGTGTTCAGCCCCACTATCACCGAGTTGTCACGGCTTTTACATTTTATAAATAATTTTAATTTATTTATAAAATAATTTGATCTGTGGATCCTGTTCTACTAACAAAAGAATGAAAATATAATAATAGATATAGATATAAATGGCCGAATAAACAGAGCAGGTCCATTCACAGACAAATTTAGGTTTGTCAGTTACATTTTTTTGTTTGTTTTTGTTAATTTGTGTTTCTGAATTTTTTTGTTTCTTTTTGAAGTACTGGCGGATATTTTGATGGTAAAATGAATCGATGGATTTGAGGGCGGTGCCTGGTGCGGTAATTAGCACAGCACACAGGTTCTGGGTTCGAGTTCCGGTTGCAGACTTCGCTGTGTCGACTTTGTGTGGGTTTCTTCTGCGTACTCTGGTTTCCTCCCACGGTCCAAACACATGCACATTTGGGTAACTGGCTGTTCCAAATTGCCCTTTGATGTTAGTGTGATGGCCAGGCAAGCTGTCTATGGTGTACCCCACCCTCGCTCAGAGTCGGCTGAGATGGGCACCAGCCTTCCCGTGACCCTAAGAAGGCTGAAGTGGTGCAGAAAATGAATGAATGAAAGTGAGTGTGAGTTCAAAGGGTTATGTTTTTTTCCCCTGCGATGGACTGACAAGGTGTTCACCCTGTCTCAACCACGAGTTGGGTGAGATGGGCTCCAACCTCCCCGTGACCCGAAATAGATTTAAATGGATCGGCAAAAGAATGACAAGCTTCACTTCTACTTTAATATGTATATATGCAGAGAAAGAAGGAGAGAGAGAGAGAGAGAGAGGGAGAGAGGGAGAGAGAGAGAGAGAGAGAAACAGAGAGACAGACAGAGACAGATAGAGAGAGAGAGAGAGAGAGAGAGAGAGAGAGAGAGAGAGAGAGAGAGAGAGAGAGCCAGAGAGAGAAAAGGAGAGAAAGAGAGAGAGAGTGAGAGACACAGTGAGAGAGAAAGAGAAAGAGAGAGAGAGAGAGAGTGAGAGTGAGAAGGAGAGAACGGTTGAGAGAGAGTGAGAGTGAGAGAGTGAGAGAGGGGGGGATCTATATATAACTCACTCACTCTCACTCTCTCTCACCTGCTCTCTTTTTCTCACTTTCAGCCGCTCTCTCTTTCTCACTCTCACTCTCACTCCCATCCCCCCTCTCACTCTTACTCTCTCTCACCTGTTCTCTCTTTCTCACTCTCACTCTCTCACTCTCACTCTCACTCCCACCCTCTCTCTATCCCTCTCTCTTTTCTCTCACACTCTCTCTTACTCTTTTTCTATCGCGCTCACTCACACTCTCTCACTCTCTCTCTCTCTCTCTCTCTCTCTCTCTCTCCCTTTTCTCTCGTTCTTTCTCTCTCTCTCCCTCTCTCGCTCTCACTCTCTCTCTCTCTCTCTCTCTCTCTCTCTCTCTCTCTCTCTCTCTCTCTCTCTCTCCCCCTTTTAACTCTTGCTCTCTCTTTCACTCTCTCACACCGAGCGTGTATGGTTTATTATTATTTGTTTCTCTTGGAGTCTCGCATCACAGAAACTTGGTAAAATTTCAACAGTCACAGGTTCCGTGTCATTGGAAACAGAGAAGCATCGACAGATAAATTAAACAGCGGAGTGGTATTTTTAAAGCCGCCTCCGCCGCCGCTGCTCTCTGGATCATTCCAGTAAAACGTTTATCGTCTGTGAGTAAATATTATCACAAACCCGAGACAGAGCGCGGTCGTCTCACTCTTCATTCTGTCTGGGGCTGAGCGCCAAGCCACAGCCAATGGTTACAGTTTGATTCTTAAAAGTATGCCATAAAACATCACAGTGCTGAGGGGCATGATGGGAAACGGGTTTGTGCGGAGATCATGTGATGATAAAGAGTAGAATGTTTCAGTCCTGAAGTGACACGTTAGTCCCGCCGTGGTCACATTTATCCTCCATACAAACCCGTTTAAGGCCATGGGGTGGATTTCACTGTATTTCTTCAACCCAGGTTATACTCACCTGGTTCCCAATTCATCCTATTCACACACACACACACACACACACACACACACACACACACACACACACACACACACACACACACACACACACACACACACACACACACACACACACACTCACACACACACACACACACACACACACACACACACACACACACACACACACTCACACTCACACACATACATATACGCACACACACACACACACACACACACACACACACTCACACACACTCACACTCACACACATACATATACGCACACACACACACACACACACACACACACACACACACACATACACACACACTCACTCACTCACACACACATACACACAAAGACACACACACAAACACACTCACTCACACACACTCACACACACATACACATACATACACACACTTACTCACATACACACACACACACACACACACACACACACACACACACACACACACACATACACTCACACTCACACACACATACACACACACTCACATACACTCACACTCACACATACTCACACACACACACACACACACTCTCTCTCAGACACACACACATACACACGCACACATTCACACACGCATACACACACACACATACACACAAATCACATCACACATACATACACACACATGCACACACACTCCCATTCCCACACACCCAGGCACGTGCACACACACAAACGCACACACATACACACACACACACATGCACACACACACACACACACACACACACACAGACACACACACACACACACACACACACACACACACATCATACACACGCTCACACACACAAAAACACACAAGACACATACAAACACATACACATAAACACACCAAACACACACACACACACACACACACACACACACACACACACACACACACACACACACACACACACAGAACCACAAACACCCCATACAGGTACATGACTGTATATCACACAGGATTTCACAGAATGTTCTTTTAATCAAATCATCATATTTTTGGAGTTTTTACTCCGGAAGTGCGACTGAGAGGCTCCAGAAATATCAGACATTCCTTACTCATGCAGATTAATGTTTCAGTTATTACTCACCAACTGCTGAAGAACACCGAGAGAATTCAGACTATCTGAGTATGAACAAAGAATCCAGTTATTTAGAAAAAAATATGAATAATAATAATAACACTAATACAACAACAACAATAACAATAATAACGAGAACACTCATAATAATCTTTCACATGAAAATGAAAAGTATATGTCTCAATAAAATACTTTATAAAGTTTAACACAAACAGAATGATTTTAATCTGTGTGTGTGTGTGTTAGAGAGAGAGAGAGAGAGAGAGAGAGAGAGAGAGAGCGTATGTGTGTCAATGTATGTGTTTGTGTATCAGTATGTGTGCCAGTGTGTGTGTGTGTGTGTGTGTGTGTGTGTGTGTGTGTGTGTGTGTGTGTGTGTGTGTGTGTGTGTGTGTGTGTGTGCGTGCGTGTGTGTTACCATGGAAACAACTGGGCTCTGTTTTCAGTGTAACGGGGTTGTGAGAGCTCAGAGATATAAATGTCTGAGAGGAGATGGGAGTTTGTGATGCTGCAGGAAAAAATGAATGCAATACAAACTTCATTTCATTTGATGGAGCTGAATTCACTTTAAACACGAACCATAACCAGGACCTTTTTATAGAGAAACTAACACGGGATCCTTAGTCACTATAAACAAACAAAAATGAAATGAAATAAAATAAAATGTTTTTGAATAAAAATAACCTATATAATACACAAGCCAATAAAATCAAACAAGAATAAATAATAAATGAAGACACACACACACACACACACACACACACACACACACACACACACACACACTCACAACCACACATACAACATATATACATACATATACACATATATATATATATATATATATATATAGAGAGAGAGAGAGAGAGAGAGAGAGAGGGGGGGGGGATTTTCTGAGTAGATCCTTCCGTAGGAGAGTGCGCAATACTTTTTGGTAGAGCAAATAATAATAAAAATAAAAATAAAAGGACAGAACAAAGACTTTCTATTCAAACTCTATTTATCACTACAGATCTGTTTCGAGGGCTGCTGAAACCATCCTCTCTCTTCAGGTGATTATAGAAGAATTCAATACAAAGTCTTTGTCCTGTCCTTTTATTTTTATTTTTATTATATATATATATATATATATATATATATATATATATATATATATACCTAAAATTAATGAACAGATAGAAACTAGTTCAAAATAAACAAAATTGTAAGAAATATTAAAAAACAAGTTCACACAAAAATAAATAAGCAAAAGCAAATGAATAAATTAATATGTTTATAGGGTTGGTTTTATATGTTTTTATTTGTTGATGTATATTTATATCGAGTTATAAATGTTTAAAAAAATTCCTGGTTTCTGTTGCTCAGATGAAGTGAGTCACATTGAGAGAAAGTACAGAACAGACAATGAAACGTGGAAAATAAAAATCAGAGCCATTCCCTTTCTCTGCTGACGTGAGGACCTGCTCCTGTTATAAAAACATCTGGATGCTCTGTGTCTCTCATTCACTCAGAAATCCAGCAGACACACAACACTCCCACTTCCTGGGTCTGGAGTCAAAACTACAGGAATTCTGCACACAAGAGGTACGCAAGAGACACGAGACATACAGAAATATGTACATCTATAAATATATATATATACATCTTTAAATATAAACATCTATAAATATAAACCTTTAGAAATATATACATGTAACAATAGCAACACCCAATCAGATTGCACTGTTCCCCATATATACAAACTACATTTATATCAAATACAATGCTTACCAAATTTATTATAGTACATATCATAAATAAAATAAATACATTTTTAAAAAGTTTAATAAATTAAATTAAAAAAGATTCAAAATAGTGAAAATAAAATAAAAGAGGACAGAAAGGACTCATAAAACAGTCCTGATATTCGGGTTCTACAGAATTTGGATCAGCCAAATAGCCTAATCTGCATGGCTTTGATCTATGGATGGAACCCGGAGTACCCAGAGCACCCTCCCACACGGCCCCACCCACCCAAACACACGGCCCCACCCACCCAAACACACATACGCATAGGGAGAACATGCAAACTTCACAGAGATAAGAAACGCCCTCGCCAGGCCTCGGACCCAGGACCTTCTCATTGTGAGGTGGACCTGCTCGATGCTGCACCACTGTGACGCCCTGCTAACGTCGTATTAAATCAAATGTTCGAAAGTAATCAATAAAATGTAATATTAAAAGTAATTTTGTTTGTGTTTAGGTCTGTGATGGAGTCGAACTTGTCCCTGGAGGTTTCCGAGTTCGACATAGGTAATTGCACCGAGCATGCTGCGTGGGATTGGATCTCATCCCTCCAGCCTCTGTGGCTATCAGCAATTAGCATCTTGGGAGTGGTGGGAAATGGTCTAGTCCTGTTGGTGTTCTTCTTTCAGAGGAATCCATGCTCCGTCGCTGATGTGTACCTGGGAAACCTCGCAGTGGCTAATCTGGTCATGGTTCTGTGTCTTCCCTTCTGGGCAGTAACCATTGCTCATAATTATGAGTGGAGCTTTGGAGAAGCGCTCTGTAAGCTAATCAACACTGCTATCTCCATGAACTATACATGCAGCATCTTCTTTCTGGCTCTGGTTAGCGTCGATCGATATTTGGCGCTAGCCAGAACGATGAGTCATAGCAGGCTGAGACGTACATCCTGGGCCAAGAGGATCTGTTTGGGAATTTGGATTTTTGGATTCCTGGTTAGCCTCCCGACGCTAGTCTTCCGTGGCGTACGATACTTTTCAGGCCTTGGCATCCATGCTTGCTACTTGATGCACCCTCATCCAGGCTGGAGAATCCAGAGAAATCTGAGCAGCAACGTGCTTGGGTTTGTGATTCCGTTACCCATCATTGCATTCTGCACTTATCACATCATTAAGGCTCTTAAAACCAGCGATCTCCTCTTCATGCCTGGAGTCCGGACAGAAAAACGAGCCTCTCGTCTCGTGCTAATGGTTCTGGCTGTGTTTGTGTTCTGCTGGACCCCGTATCAGGTGGTCCGTCTGCTGGATACACTGGATTATTATAAGCTCACACCCAGCGGATGTTTATTCGAACATGTGTTAGATATCAGTGTGCAGTGCTCCACCTACCTGGGATATGCTGAAAGTGCGATTAACCCTTTCTTGTACGTGGTTGTCGGGAAACACTTCAGAAAACGAGCTGAAGGTGTGCTTGAGCAGCTCGTCTCACCTGGACGGAAGGACGTTACTCCTAACCGGATGCTCGCGAGCAGGTGCAGCGACAGCCGTAAAGATCACGTTGTGACTGATAAAAGGATTCGAACATCTGAACACATCTCAGCCACACAATGTTCAGATCGAATCCTGCTGCCGAGACTGTGAGTGCTTCCCCCAGGTTTATCTCCCGATGAGCAATGCTTTATGGGTATTTTATTACCTTTCCACTCAGGGCATCAAGTCCAGCAGAAACTACAGAAACTGCAAAAACTCTTCGTTACATCACAGTAACATTTTAATCCAAAACTGCTGCACTTTCCCCAGTTTTTCCTCAATCTGCGAATCTTCAGGCATTATTTACTGCTTTAATCATCGCTGTGACTCATCAGTAGCATAAAATTAATTTTAAATATTTGGTAAAATATATTCTCCATGTCTGCTGAGTTCCTGATAACCTCAGTGAAATTTGTTGTTGTATGTAACCGTTATTAGCCGTTATTATCCTTTATTAGCCGTTATTAGCCTGTATTAGCTTTTATTAGCTTTTATTAGCTTTTAATATCCTTTAGTAGATTTTAATAGGTTTTATTCAATTGTATGTGACTGTCCTTGTTTAACTCTGGATTCTGGATGCCACAAACTACCAATAAAAGAAAGAAGAAATCTCTAATGAGGATACTCTGAATTGAGTAACAATCACAAAATACAAATTAGAAATAAAATAATAAAATTTTTCAATTTTTAATTTACAATAAAGGCATATATAAAAATTGAAAGAAAATAAAAAGAGAAACAGTCATCTTTTTGTGTAAGAATTTTTACCTTTTCTTAAAAACATGTGCAATAGTTAAACGAGCAAAGTAAATGTTATTTTTAAAACTAACATTAATACGGTACATTATCTTTACAATTTCTTGCTTTGTCACATCACACTGATGTTCAGGGAGTTTTATATGAAGTGTTTCAGGAAGTGAAGTGTTTAATCCATTCATTCATTCATTTTCTGAACCGCTTAATCCTAATTAGAGTCGTGGAGAGGCTGACGCCCATCTCAGCCGACTCTGGGCGAGGGCAGAGTGTACCCTGGACAGCTCGCCAGGCCATCGCGGTGCACAAACATGTTGACGGTCATGCAGCTCCTCTTTACATGAACTTCCACCACAGACAGTGAGAGACATGGAAGGCCTTTCATAACCCGATTAGTGCACTGGGGGGACAGTGACAACACATTGAAAGTGGGGCGTGAGCCCCGGACCTTAGGATCTGAAATCCTGCACCTATACCACCTGCCCACCACTGCCAGGAAATGTTTAATATATTTATGTATTAATCTATAATAATAATTAGATCGCAATGATGATGTAATGATGCTGATGATGCATGGATGATGCATTGATGATGCAATGATGATGTAATGGAGATGTAATTATGACATCATTATGAAGACTGTGAAATAAGATGTGCTGCATTAATAAAAACCGTATAAAAGAATGTTGCATTGCGGCACCATCTGATTGGTGGGTTTTATTTAATGCTAACAGTTTATTTCATGCAAACACACACGCACACACACACACACACACACACACACACACACACACACACACACACACACACACACACACACACACACACACACACACACACACACACACACACTCACACTTACACATACACACACACATGTGCCAAAATCTGGGTAATTACTCATCTGCTAAAGAAAAATAGAATTATATATTAGTTATAATTAGTTTTAAAGCTGATCTGTTCCGGGTCCGAGATCACTGATTGGGTTAAATAACGCTATCGGATATCTGCATCCAGCTGCAATTGCATTATTGAGATGATTGAATTTTGCAGGTCTGCAGCTCGGGTCATTTCATTTTTACCAGAGGGTGGAATGGAAGAAATATTTTATATTGATAGTTCTATTTCCATGAATAAAAAACATCTGCAGTTGGACATCGCCTCAGGAATTATATCATGAGTTTAAATGGGTTCTGGATTGTTCTGTAGTGTTGATGAAACATACACAGGGTTTATCTGTGATTTGGTAAAATTCAGTGATGCCATTGAAGACACAGTAGATATTTGATGATATTTTTCTCTATTAGTGAGTATATATTTTTAAAATGGGGGGGCAGATCTAATGTTTTTATTTCACACATACCCTACTGTCCTGAACTCAATAACACACTTGGTTAGTAAAATTGTGATTATTGAACACCTCTCACAAAGGTCCCAGTGTGGTCTGTGCTTCCTCCTCTCGTTAATGTGGAGAACATGAGCTCAATGAAAGTTACAGAATGAGGAATTTTCTCTTCTCATCACTCAGCACATTCACCTCATGGCAGGAAAGTCTTGGGTTCAAGCCCCAGGCTCGGGGGTTTACTGTGTGAAGTTTGCGTGTTCTCCCCGTGCTCGTGTGGGTTCCCCAGGTACTCGGGTTGGCTGATCAAACTCTACTCGAGGTATGAGTGTGAATGTGAATGATTGTGTGTGTTGCCTTGGAATGGTCTGGCGAGCTGTTCAGGGTGTGGAACAGTATTGTTGTGGTTGGCACATCCTCACACAGTCCAAACACATGTACATTAGGATAGCCGGCAGTTCCAAATTGCACTTAGTGCAGAGATGGAAACACCACCAGAAACCAAAGTACCTGGAGGAACCTCCTGTATAGACATGGAGAACATGCCAACTCGACAGGGGAACACTCTCAGTGAGCCTGGGACTCGAACCCAGGACCTTCTCCTTCTGAGGCGGATGTGTTCATCACTACAGCATCATTACACCGCCTTAAACATTACTGAGCGAAACCAAAACTAAACCAAAATAATGGAAAAATAATCAATTTCTTTATTTTAATATTTTTAAAATAGTTTAAAATTATTCTAAAAATATTTTGTGTTTCTGCAAGTTAGATAAACAACTAATGCATGTGGACACATATGCACCCTAAAAATTCTCTCTCTCACACACACACACACACACACACACACACACACACACACACACATACAGAGTCATGAAAACATGACATTATAGGAGCCCATGTAACTTGTGGGGACTTTAGTACAGTGTATTAAATAGATGTTTAAATATTTATTTGTACATCATGAGGTTTATTAAAGCGTAAACAAAGTACCTTATAACCCTGAACTTACACAATAATTTTCACATACACACTCAGAACACTCTCACATATAGATTCATACACTCGCTCATATACCCTAATGCAGCCGTGAGGGGAGCACAAGCCAGTGTTCTTCCTCACGCTGGTCCCAAGCCCATAAAATGCAGGGGGTTGTGTCAGGAAGGGCATCCGACGTAAAATCAATGCCATATTTGTTATGCGAGTAACAGATAAGAATTCCATACTGGACCGGTCGAGGCCCAAGTTAACAACTGCCATCAGTGCTGTTAACCAACAGGGTGCTGGTGGAAACTGGGCTACTGTTGATCGAAGGAGAGGCGGGAGGCGTGTCCGTAGGCAGAGAGAGAAAAGAGGAAAGGCATGAGTATAGGACTGAGAGTGGGGAATTTGAATGTTGGAACTATGACAGGAAAAGCTAGAGAGCTGGCTGACATGATGCAGAGGAGGAAGGTGGACATACTGTGTGTTCAGGAGACCAGGTGGAAAGGTAGCGAGGCTAGAAGCTTAGGAGCAGGGTTTAAGCTGTTTTATCACGGTGTGGATGGGAAGAGAAATGGAGGAGGAGTCATCTTGAAGGAGAGGTTTGTCAGGAATGTTCTAGAAGTGTAAAGAGTGTCAGACAGAGTGATTAGTCTCAAGTTAGAAATTGAAGGTGTGATGCTCAATGTTGTTAGTGCTTATGCCCCACAGGCAGGATGTGAGCGAGAAGAGAAGGAGAGATTCTGGAGTGAGTTAGATGATGTGATGCAGCGTAACCCCAGAGGTGAGAGTGGTCATTGGAGCAGACTTCAATGGACATGTTGGTGCAGGCAACAGAGGGGACGAGGAAGTGATGGGCAGGTTTGGTATTCAGGACAGGAACACAGAAGGACAGACGTTGATAGATTTTTCAAAAAGGATGGAAATGGCTGTGGTGAATACGTTCTTTCAGAAGACAGGAGCATAGAGTGACTTATAAAAGCGGAGGTAGGAGCACTCAAGTGGACTACATCTTGTGTTGATGATGTAATTTGAAGGAGGTGAGTGACTGCAAAGTAGTAGTGGGTGAGAGGGTTGTCAGAAAGCATCGGATGATGGTGTGCAGGATGACGCTGATGGTGAGGAAAGTGAAGAAGGCAAAGGCAGAGCAGAAGACAAAGTGGTGGAAGCTGAAAAAGGAAGAGTCATGTTGTCTTCAACGAGGAGTTGAAACAGGCTTCGGGTTGACAGGATGTTCCTCCGGATGACTGGATATCTGCAGCTAATGTGATCAGGGAGACAGGTAGGAGAGTACTTGGTATGTCTTCTGGAAGAAAAGTTGATAAGGAGACTTGGTGGTGGAATGAGGAAGTGCAGGAGTGTGTACAAAGTAAGAGGTTAGCTACTGTACGAAGAAGTGGGACATTGAGAGGACCGAAGAGAGTAAACAGGAGTACTGTACAGGGAGACACAGCGTAAGGCAAAGGTAGCGGTGTCAAAGGCCAAACAGAGGGCGTATGATGACTTGTATGCTAGGTTGGATGGTAAGGATGGAGAAAATGATTTATGCAGGTTGGCACAGCACATAAATAGAGATGGGAAGGACGTGCAGCAAGTTAGAGTGATTAAGGACAGAGAGGGAAATGTATTGACTGATGACAGAAGTGTGCTGGGAAGATGGAAAGAGTACTTTGAAG
>CM045751.1:497500-530000 GCA_024760905.1 Plotosus lineatus | reverse complement strand
CTGACTGAGGACAAAGGAGGCTGCACAGTCTTCAGGAGTGGATGCAATTCTGATCAGCAACAAAAGTCAGAGGTTGGTTTTGGTGTCAAGACCAAACTGATCAGCAATCTGAGTGGCACACCCAAAGGCATCAACAATCACCGCACAAACTTACAAATTCCATTTGGAAAGAACAGACAGGCTGCACTGATAAGTTTATCTGCCCCTACCATGACAAATTCAGATGACGGTGGAAACAGCACCAGTAAGTGTAATGAACTTCTGCTCCTTAAGACCTGTACTATACATGACCTCCTTAAAACAAATACCATATTTCATAAACCAAATCACACTAAGGCCACGTGGGTGCACCCAAGATCTGAACTTTGTCATTGATTGACTATATCATTACCAGAAAAGCACAGAGATGATATAACGATCATGAAGACTATGTGTGGTGCAGCGTGCTGGATGGATCATAGTCTTGTTATCTCAAAGCTGACCATTATCATCCAAGCTCAGCATTGGCCTCAGAGGAAGAAAACACCAACACGTACTGATGTCTCAAAGCTGAAAGTCGGCAAGAATGTCTTCGTCCTTGTTACTGAACTCAACAGGAAGTAAGTCGACCTACACTCCTTCCGGTTTGATGTTGAGGATGACTGGATAATATTTGGGGATGTACAGTAGTACACTCCACCACACTGGATGTACTCAGACCCACAACCAAGAGGCACCAAGACTGGTTTGATGAAAACAATGACTGGACACAAGAGCTCCGCTTAGACAAAAATAGGCTTCACCTTGTGCACCAACAAGACTCCACCTCAAACCCAAAGAGAGCAGTGTTCACCAACATCTGCTGAGTGGTCCAAACCAAACTGTACAACATGCAAAATACCTGGTTCTGAGACAAATCAGAAGAGATCCAGAGATATCCTGACAAGTATGACTAAAGGATTCTATAACACTCTCAAAGATGTGTGTGGTCTGCAGAATTCCAGAACATCTTCTCTCCTGAGCGCTAATGGATCAGCCTTGATCGCTGACCACGCCATGATTCTGGACCGGTGGAGAAAGCACTTCAACTCTGTTCTGAATTGTCCTTCCTTCATCAGTGACAATGCCATAGCCTGTCTTCCCAAGAAGTTGAGAAAGCCATCAATCATCTTTAATTTGGTAAAACCCAAGGCTTAGATGCCATCCCTATTAAAAGGGGGAGAGACCAACAGTGACAAAGAAACTCCGTGACCAGTTTTTGTTTTTTTGAGTGAAAGGTTCACAGCCACCAGAATTCAAAGATCCTTTTATTGTCCCCCTATATAAGTACAAAGGAACCAGACAGAACGGTAAAAACTCTAGAGCAGTGGTTCTCAAACAGTGGGGCGCGCGGGGGTGCGATGGGGGGGGGGGGTATGTGTGACCCCGAGGGAACATACTTTTTTTTTTTTTTTGGTGTATAATAAAGTGTAATTGTACATCCACTACAATAAGTGGCAGTGGCTCCCTCACTGTCAGAGTGTGCCCAATGCTAAAATAAGAAGTGAAGTTAATAAACCCACCATGAAAAATTTTTAACAGGGATGAAAGGAGAGGCGAAGAGCGAGACGGAGACAGTGAAAGAAATGAAAGTCTCCTGAAAGCTAAATGGAGGCGGTATGATGAAGCGGATGTAGCATTCGGCTTCACTGTGCTGCGGTGAGAAACGAGGAAAGACCGCTGTGTTTACTGTGTCTGAAAACATTGGCAGTGCACAGCATGAAGCCAAATAAATTAAGGTGTCACTCAAAGATATCACACTCCGATCACGCTGAGAAGCCGCTTGAGTTTTTTCAGCGAAAATGTACCGAATATTGCCAACAACCATCCGCTTTGTGAATGCTACTCCAGCAAACCAGCGAGCTCTGTTAGCATCCGATAAGGTGGAGTACCAAACTACTCAGCACAGAAAACCCCACAGCAGAGAGGAACTGATCCGACCTGCAGCACACACAGTCTCTGTCATGCTGGAGGCCACTGCTGCGGAAATAAGTGCAGGTCCCAGTTCAGCATTGAGCAGGAGCTGAGAGTTCAGTATCGCGCTTTAAACACGGCTTCGAAAAGCTGTGCACTGCAAACGTGCTCATTATAGACATTAATCTGTACTTAATCATTTTGACAATAAAATAATAATAATAATAATAATAATAATAATAATAATAATAATAATAATACAAATTACAAATTGTTTTATTCATTTTAGTTTTGTAGGTTAAAGTGTTTTATATATTGTGCTCCTGAGTTAATATTGCTGATCAATTTAAATTTACATGTATTATTATTTATTGATTTCATTTAATTTTATTTTTCAGTATCAAATGGTTCAAATTGTTGGTCAGAAATGTTGACAGTTTGAATAAGGATACTCTTTTATTTCAGGCAAATTGATGCACTTTAAATCTTTTTGTTTCAAGAGTAAAACATAGTTAATAAAGTTATACTTTGTTGGAAGTTGATTAATATTTCTTCATTTTTTGTGTGTTCCATAATGATAATGAGGATAAAGTGTTATGCAGAGGATTACTTATAACATTTTTATAGACAAATGGCGGAATGTTTTCCTCTTCCTGGGGGGGGTGTGACAGAAAAGAATTGAGAAGCACTGCTCTACAGGGATCGCTTTCCTCAGCATGGCCAGAAAGATCCTTGCTAGCCTGTTCCTCAATCACCTCATTCTACACTTAGATGACCTTCACCCCAAAAGTCAATGTGGTTTCTGTGCTAGTTATGGCACAGTTAACATGATTTTTGTTGTTTGACAACTCTGGCGAAATGCAAAGACCTATATCATTAATTGTACACCCCATTTGTTTGTTCAAAATGAAGGAGATGCTGGTGCACTTCAGAACGCCCAGGCCACACCCAGAGCCACTGAGAATCAGAGGAGAACACGTAGAGATTGTGCAGAAGTACAAATGTACACAAATATAGTGTTTGATTCTTTGGAGAGTTGCACATCCAGAAATATTGTACCATTTAAATGCATCACAAATTTTCCACATGAATGTATATTGTTTGTTTTGTAATATTACATGTTTATTCCTTCAATTGGTTCCTGTACATGTCCCTTTATTACTGAAGTAATTATCTCACCTGAGTATCTCTAGTGTACACTGTTCATGTTCCAGTGCAGTAGACAGCAATGCCACTCCTGAATCCCGCAGCTCATTGTAACTCAGGTCCAGTTGTCTCAGGCTGGAGGGACTCGAGCTAAGAACTGAGGACAGAACTCTACAACTTTTCTCTGTCAGATTGCAGTCGCGTAGCCTGGAATGAAAATTAAGTTGTAAATGTCTATGTAGCGCAAGGTGAATATGTTAACATCAGTGTTCACAAACAGTTCTGTAGTGCTGAGAGTGCTGCATTCAGGAAACCCTGTTTGGGTTTTTCTCTGCTCTGACCATCTAACAGTCGCCTTCTTAACCTGCTTTGTATACCTGGAGGAAGCTGATATACCATAGACCAGAGGTTCCAGATGCTGATCCTGGAGGACCCTCTGTACTGCACCTTTTAGTGTGGGTTTTTTCACTCTGTTCCACCCACTTTGAGTCACAAAGAGCTGCTAATTAGTTAATTAGTTAAATCAGGTAGGTTGAGGAACACCAAAACCTGCGAGGATCCGGGTCTTTCAGGACCAGGGTTCAGAACCTCTGGTATAGACCAAGTCTAGTATGTAGTATACAGTCTGATATGTTCTCTGCACTTTTAGAAACAGCAGCTTTGTAGAGTGTGGAAAGACACACCAGCCTCTGCTCTGGTCCTCTTTCAGGGTTACCTTTAGTCTCTTTGTTGCCTCTCTGATTAATCCGCTCTGATTGGTGGCTGGCCCTCTTTTTTTCAAGTTTCTAACGGTGCCAAATTCTTTCTATTTCTCCTGATGGATTTAATTGTGCTCTGTGGGATTTTCAAGGTTTTGAATGTACAGTGGTAGCTTGACTTACGAGTGTCTTTTATAACGAATGTTCCATGATACGAGCTTCGATGCCACCAAAAATCTGCCCCATCCTTCTTTTCTTTAGGCTGTTCCTTTCAGGGGTCGCCACAGCGAATCATCTGCCTCAATCGTCATGGAAGTCATATTAATGATTCGCATATTCGATTTGGCATAGGTTTTTAGATCGGATGCCCTTCCTGCCCACAACCCTTTAGCGAGGGGCAGAAACACGCTGACGGCTTTGCAGATCCTCTTTACGAAAGTCAGCAATGGTTCTTTTACATGAACCTCTCACCATAGACAGTGAGAGACATGGCTGGCCTTTCATAACGCAGTTAGTGCACTGGGAAAAATCCGCCCCATCCAACGAGCAAAATTTTGATTTACGAGCTCTGCTGGGGAAATGACTTTTCTGGGAGGATTAGCCTCATAGTCTTCCTTGTGTGTTCCTTCACACTTCGAGAACACCTTGTGGCAGTGCAATCTGACCACCCAAAGAACATGCAAACTCCACACAGAAATACCCTCACCAGCCACGGGGCTTAAACTCAGGACCGTTTTTTAGTGAAGTAGAAATTGTAACCTCTGCACCACTATGCTACCTGCATATTTCATACTTTTCCAATGATTCCATACAGTACCAGAACTTCATGCTTTTCCAGTAACACTCAGTAAAGAGAGAAAAAAGAAAGAAAAATGAAAAGTTCACACAGGTCAACATCAACACTCACAATGCTTCTTGGCCACATGCAGAGAGTGAGGGGGGGAGAGAGAGAGAGAGAGAGAGAGAGAGAGAGAGAGAGAAATCTTACTTCAGTGTCTCCAGTGTACAGTGTGGATGCTTGAGTCCCACAGATAGCAGGTTCACCCCTGAATCGTTCAGGTTATAATTGTTGTCCAAGTTCAGTTTTCTCAGTTTGGAAGATTTTGAGCTGAGAATTGACGACAGGGCTCTACAGCTTTCCTCTGTCAGCTTACCCCGACACAGTCTGAAAGAGACCATTCATAATGCTGTTCAATTTCAACACATAATTCATTCTCTTCATTCTCACCCCTTCCTTTCCGTGTGTTTCTGTGTGCAGCTGTTCATAAAGTCACTGTAATGGTACTTACCGTCACTATCTCAGGAGCTATAGAAGAGAACTGAGCAGAAGCAGCTAATAGAGCAATAACACAGTTGCTGTTTTTTTGTTTTTGTTTTTTAATGATAAGTGCTTTCATACACAACATTTAACACACCAAATTTCATACATTCTTTTATATTCCAAACTGCCTAATGCTATTGACGGGAGGCTGGTGCCCATCGCAGCCGACTCGGGTGAGGGCGGCATACCCTGGATAGAATCCTGGACAGCTCACCAGGTCATCATAGGGCAGAAACATGCTGATGGAAACCCAATGGCCTCCTCTTTGTGAATGACAGCAATGGTTCTTTTACATGAACCTCTCACCATAGACACTGAGAGACATGGCTGGCCTTTGATAAACCAGTTAGCTACACTGGGAGCAGTCACAACCCGGTGAAAGTGGGGCTTGAACCCCTGACCATCGGATCAGTAATACAGCACCTTTCCACCGGGCCACCACTAATTAGTTTAGTAATGTTAAGAGTGGCCCTTCGATGGTCTGGTAAACTGTCCAGGGTGTACCCTGCCCTTGCCCGGAGTCGGCTGAGATAGGTGACAGCCTCCTCGCAACCCTAATTAGGATTAAGCAGTTCAGAAAATGAATGAATGTTAAGAGAAGCTAATAATAAACATTCCAAACCGCGTCACTCCGTTATAGATTATAATGCATTCACCACAAAAAAAAAAAACAAACAAACAAAAAAAACATTGAATAAATACTCACTCAGCTTCCTTGGAAGCTTCGACCACTGGCAGCAGTTTTAGAAGACATTCATCTGATGGGTCATATTTTCTCAAATCAAACGTACTGAGCTTCTGTTCTGAGTTCAGCAACACGAACACCAGAGCTGCCCACTGAGTGGAAGACAGTCTGGTTCCACTGAGGGAACAAGAATATTCTCTGTTCAGGTAACGCTGCACTTCCTGTTCTAGAGAACAATCATTCAGTTCATTCAGACAGTGGAACAGATTGATGGATTTCTCTGGAGATGGATTGTCCCTGATCTTCTCCTTGATGTACTCAACTACTTCCTGTTTGATGTGAGATCCATTTCCTGTTTGTGACAGTATGCCTCGCAAGAGAGTCTGATTGGACACCAATGAGAGACCCAGAAGGAAGCGGAGAAACAGGTCCAGATGTCCATTCTCACTCTGTAGGGTCTTGTCCACTGCACTCTTTAGGAAATCACCCATGTTGGACTTAGTGAAAAGATCAGACAGATCAGTGGTCGGTCCTGTCACATTTCTGTTGAGGAAGGTAAGAAATGCATATAAAGCAGCAAGGAACTCCTGAACATTCAGATGGACAAAGCAGAATGCATTCTCAAGGCAAAGTCTAAACTCCGCCCTGCAGATTTGGGTACAAAGTCCTGAGTACACGGACACTTCTCCAACATCAATGCCACAATCTCTCAGATCGTCCTCATAGAAGATCAGGTTTCCCCTATCCAGCTGTTGGAAAGCCAGTTTCCCCAGTGCCAGGATAATCTTTCTGGTCTTCTGAGGCTCAGAGTCATGTTTTTGATGGTACTTTTGGTTCTTGTGTTTGATCTGAACGATCAGGAAGTGTGTGAACATCTGAGTCAAAGTTTTGGGGATATCTCCACTCTCTACTTCATCCAACATTCTCTCTAGAACAGTGGCTGAAATCCAGCAGAAGACGGGGATGTGGCACATGATGTAGAGGCTTCTCGAAGACTTCATGTGAGTAATAGCTTTATTGGCCAGACCCTGATCACTGATCCTCTTCCTGAAGTACTCCTCTTTCTGAGGATTATTGAACCCTCGTACCTCTGTTACCAGGTCTACACACTCAGGAGGGATCTGATTGGCTGATCCTGGTCGAGAGGTGATCCAGAGGAGAGCAGAGGGTAGCAGATCGCCCTGAATGAGGTTTGTCAGAAGAACATCCACTGAGGCTGATTCTGTCACATCACCCAGTCTCCTATTCTTCTGGAAATTTAGAGGAAGTCGACACTCATCCAAACCATCAAAGATAAACAGGACTTTGTAGGTGCTGAAGTCTACTGATTCTAATTCTCTGATCTCTGGGAAAAAGTAATGAAGAAGGTTAATCAGACTGAGACGTTCGTGCTTCATTAGATTCAGCTCTCTGAAGGGAAGTGGAAACATGAAGGTGACATCCTGATTTGCGTTTCCTTCAGTCCAGTCCAGAATGAACTTCTGTACAGAGACGGTTTTTCCAATTCCAGCCACTCCTTTAGTCAGCACACTTCTGATGGACGTGTCTTTAAAGACATCGTTACATTCGATGGGTGTCTCCTGTGTCACTGGTCTCCTGGAAACTGTCTTCATCTGTTTCACCTCATGTTCTTCATTAACGTCTCCACTCCAGCCTTTGATGATGTAGAGTGCTGTGTAGATCTCATTCAAAAGTGCTGAGCTTCCATGCTGGGAGATTCCTTCATTAATTCTTTCACATTTTCTTTTCAAGTTGGATTTTAGTTTTTTGTGAGAAGCAATGATTGGGTACCTCTCTAATAAAGAAAGTAAAACAAAAGAAATAAAAACAAAGTAAAAGATGAACAGTAAAAAAGAACAGGCTCCATTTGACATGTTCAATGTACAAAATGTGACCTTGTGACCTTGTAATCAGGTCAAGGTGACCCATATACAAGCCACCCGATTCGCCCCTTGGTGGGAACCATAAACCAAATGTGGTGATCCTATGTGATTTCTTTCCAAAGTTATCAAACTAACAAGTAATACAGATGAATGGACAGTATTCATTTCTATACCTCCCATTCTACTCATCTTTGGCAGTAGCGAGGGATAAAATTGACTCCTGTAACCTTACAATAAGGTCAAGGTGATCCATTAACTATCCTCTCCAAGTCCCTCCTGAGGGAAACCTGTACAGCAAATTTGGTGGTCCTGTTTCTTTCCTATTAAATTTATTGCTTTGCCAAGCGGTGACAATGTGAATATAAAAATAATTAGTCAGAGAACTGTCGTAACCTTAAAAGAAGGTCAAGGGCACCCATATCGTCTGACTTCATGCTTCCTCGGGGAAACCCGTCCACCAAATCTCGTGATCCCGTGTCATTGATTTTCAAAGTTATCACACTAACAAGCCTTAACTCGGGAAATATATTTAAAATAATAGTCAGGAGACAGTTGTGACGTTGAAACAAGGTTGAGGATGCACATACGCAATCCCAACCAGGAACCTTCAACGCAATCCCAACCAGGAACCTTCAACCAAACATGATGATCTTGTGGAATTTCTTTTCAAAGTCATTGCATGTACAGGGATTAACACGTCCAGTATATAAAAAGTATCCTTATGACCTTGAAACAAGCTCAAGGTGACTGATATACAATCCCACAATATTCACCCGTAACCGGGACCCAGACACCAAATTTGGAGATTCTAGGTCATTTCCTTCCAAAGATCTGAGGGAGGAAACCCAAGTACCAAGAGGAAAATCTTTCAAGCAGAAGGAGAACATGTACGCTCCATTCATTCATTCATTCATTTTCTGGACGACTTAATCCTAATTAGGGTTGCGGGAAAGCAGGCGCCCATCTCAGCCGACTCTGCGCCAGAGCAAGGTACACCCTGGACAGCTTGCACAGCCATCGCAGGGCATGTGCACTCCATACATGTGTAGTTATATTTATTCGAGTGTGATATGGATGGTTATTATTCTTACTGTTCTGCAGTGTGTTCGCGAGATCGGTGTGGTTCATGTTCTTCAGGACGTGCAGTGTGATCTTTAGCGCTCCCTCTCTGACGCTCTGCAGATCCTCCTCATCCTCCGCCTCACACACAGTGCATGCTGTATAATCCGGACTCAGAAGCTTCTTAATCCTCTGTAGTTCAACTTTTAACAGTGTGATGGCTTTGTGTTCCAGATCCTGGTTCGAAATAAACAGGGACAGATCTGAGAATGTTTCACAGCGAGAGGTCGGGCTTTTAATCTCACAAAAATAGAAACGCACTTAAAACTTCTATCAGATTATCATTAGCACTTTCACTCAAAGATATAAAGATAAACTCTCATTATCCAAATATTTTCAAAATCTAGACGGCCTTCTCACACACCTTGAATATGGACTCTAACTTATTTATGCCGTTGCTTGATTTCTTCATTTTTGGTCTTCTTCGCTTCTTTCGCTGTCTGTTAATAAACAAAACAAACAAAAATGGACCACAAGTGTCAATCGTTACACGAAACATATTTAACACCGGAACGCTGAAAAAGATGAAAAGGTGAAATTATGACTCGTGTAAGATCTTGGAGGATCACATGTGTTCAAGACGTTTTGGACGTCTCCTCAAGAATTAACAACATAGACGAGGTCAGACCATCAGACCACCATCACATCACAGCAAGCACAGCACATCCGAGAGAGACGAGTGAGGAATAAAACAGGGGGCAGTGCGACACAACTCTGAGTGTAAATGCTTCTGTGTGCACTGGACAAGTGGGTCAGGGTATTCCCCCATTTTCGCCCGGAGTCGGCTGAGATAGGCTCCATCTTCCCCACAACTCTAGTAGGATTGATCGGTTCAGCAAATGAATGAATGAATGAATGAATGAACGAACGAACGGACGGAAAGACAGACGAACGAAGGAACGAACGAATGAATGATTGAATAAATGAAAGAATGAATGAATGGATGGATGAATGAATGAATGAATGATAACAGACAAAGTAAAACAAACAGTGTTTTAAAAACTGCTAAACAGACGGTCACCCTGGCATCAACTGGACTAACCCACAGTGACCTGCAAACTGATACAGTGGGCCACCAAGGAGAAGAAAACAATGGTTGCCATGTTACTGAAGCATAACACATCTTCAGAACCTGACAGCATCCTCAGCTGACAACGCACTGGAAGCTGATTTTGACTTTTTCAGATCTGAAAAGAACAAGTTCCATCTGAAAGGAAACAAGTTTATCCCTTTCAGCTCCCACACGAAAAGAGGCGTCCGCTCCTGTACCACCTACTGAGCGTTAGCACTGCTCTCCATCCTGCACAAGGATGAACATTTCCATCAACACACAGGTCGAATAGCAACAGCGTGAACAGGGGATGGAGCATGCACCGTTCAAAAATGTGACAATAGTCACTGTGGAACCTGGACACAGCTGGACGAACTGAACTTCACTGATGATCTTCTCTCTTACTCACAGGAACAGATGCAGGAAAAGACCAGCACTGCTGCAGACAACTACACACAGTGATGGATCACAAAGTGTTGGAAGAGATCAAGATCTTCACCTTCCTGGGACGTGTTATGGAGCAGCAGGGTAGAACAGTTGCTAACCTCAGGACCTAGATGGGCGGGGCAGTAAAGACTTCCCACCAGTTGAATAATATCTTGGGATCCATTAATCATACTCGGTCCACCCCACACCGGTTATTCCTTATGGACCCGCATGTGGGTCCTCGTGCCAAACTGGACTCACTGCAAAGGTGAATTCACTGAGGGACAACATGACATACACAGTCCACAGCAAAATGAGCCATGTCTGGTTTTTTTGTTTGTTTGTTTGTTTTTTGTTGTTGTTGTTTTTTACAAAACTTTAGTGATTATTAACTATAACATGTAAATATATTGGATGATTTGTTAAATAGTTAATACGGATCTTTCTTTTACATTTTCACAAATATTCAAGTCTCTCGGTTCAACTCACTGAAAGTTTGCTGCATGTGCTGCATGTGCTGAGGGTCCAAATTCATCCACTCGTACTCGGCGGCCTCGCCAAGTTCAGCGGTGTACTCTTCAGTCTAACTACTTTTAAGTTGGGATTTTTGCCCAGATGTTCTCTACTGGGTTCAAATCTGGACTCTTGTCTCGGCTTGAACAGGAGCTCGATGTCGTTCTTGTCCATCCGGGCTTCAGAGGCCTTGGCAGTGTGGGCTGCGGCGTTTATTAATAATAAAACTAATTAATTGTTTTAAATTACCCGGTGTTCATACAAACCGCACCAATAACGAGTAATGATGGATTCCTGATGGAGACCCACAAATATGCTGGCTCAGTGTCTGTGCCCTGAACTGAGGTACGTATTAGATTTAAAAAAAACCATGATGTCAGTTCGTAATGTCGATGCACTGAAGGCAGAAGAGGGAGAGAGAGAGAGAGAGAGAGAGAGAGAGAGAGAGAGAGAGAGAGACTCAGAATCTGAGTGACTTTGACGAGCACCACTGTGCGGCAGCTAAAGCGTTGATTCTATTCACCTCCAAAATCAAAGGTTTTTTGGGGTGTTCCTGAAAAGCAGTGGTACAGAGTGGCAGCTGATAAACTGGAAAGGGTGTCACGGGTTCCCGACGCTCTCTGGAGCACATGGGAGCGAAGGCTTTAGGGAGGGTCTAGTCACACAAAAGAGTTTTTAGGACAATCTACTGAAGCTGGTCATTTTTTTCTTTAATATTCTTTATTAATCCTGAAAGGGAAATTATGTCCTCTTCATTCAACTCATTCAATGTGAGCACACACACACACACACACACACACACACACACACACACACACTTACACACTAACAGACACACACGTACACACACTCAGTGGAACCATCCTTTGCTTTGCAGCTTTGCAACTGAAGGTGATCACCGGTCGACTGCATTCTTCAAGTCGTTCCCCAGATTTTCAGAGGTTTATGTGTTCGGACTGCAGGAGGAAACTAGAATAACTGGAGGAAACCAATGGACAGAACATGCAAACTCCACACAGAAACTAGGAACTTCTTTCTTGGATGTGCCAACTTCTTCAGCACCGTGTCGACCCAACGCTGCAAGTCTGATAAATCAATATATCTGATGTATTGTCGAATTATACGACTTCAACTCTTCTTCTTCTTCTTCTTCTTCTTCTTCTTCTTTTACTTTCGGTTGCTCCCTTCTGGGGTCGCCACAGCAAATCATCCGCCTCCACCTCACCCTGTCCTCCGCATCTTCTTTTCTGACTCCAACGACCTTCATGTCTTCCTTCACCACATCCATAAAGCTCTTCTTTGGTCTTCCTCGAGGCCTTCTGCCTGGTAGTTCCAACCTCAGCATCCTACTGCCAATATACTCACTATCCCTCCTCTGTACATGTCCAAACCATCTCAATCTAGCCTCTCTGACTTTGTCTCCAAAACATCTTACGTGGGCTGTCCCTCTGATGTACTCATTCCTGATCCTATCCATCCTCGTTACTCCCAGGGAGAACCTCAACATTTTCATCTCTGCTACCTCCAGCTCTGCCTCCTGCCTTTTCCTCAGCGCCACTGTTTCTAAACCATACAACATCGCTGGCCTCAACACCGTCTTGTACACTTTTCCCTTCATTCTTGCTGACACTCTCCTATCACACATCACACCGGATACTTTTCTCCAACCATTCCAGCCTGCCTGCACACGCTTCTTCACCTCTTTTCCACACTCTCCATTGCTCTGGATTGTTGAGCCTAAGTATTTAAAATCCTCCACCTTCGTTATCTCTGTTCCCTGTAACATCACCGTTCCTCCTGGGTCCTTCTCATTCACACACATGTATTCTGATTTTCTGAGGCTAACCTTCATTCCCCTCCTTTCCAGGGCATACCTCCACCTCTCTAGATTTTCCTGCACTTGTTCTCTGCTCTCACTACAGATCACAATGTCATCTGCAAACATCATAGTCCATGGAGATTCTTGTCTCACCTCGTCTGTCAGCCTGTCCATCACCATAGCAAGCAAGAAGGGGCTCAGAGCTGACCCTTGATGCAGTCCCACCTCCACCTTGAATTCGTCGGTCACACCGACAGCATACCTCACCACTGTCTTACATCTCTCATACATGTCCTGCACCACTCTAACATACTTCTCTGCCACTCCAGACTTCCTCATGCAATACCACAGTTCTTCTCTTGGCACCCTGTCATATGCTTTTTCCAGATCCACAAAGGCACAATGTAGCTCCCTCTGACCTTCTCTGTACTTCTCTATTAACATCCTCAAAGCAAACATTGCATCTGTGCTGCTCTTTCTTGGCATGAAACCAAACTCAGAAGTATTACCCCATACCGGATCGGTCGAGGCCCGGGTTAACAACGACTTCAACTCTTACAATCAGTAAATATTTCAAACTAAAACTTTGATCAGAAATAGTTGATAACAAAGTGGAGTTCATGATTATTCTTATTTTAGTTTCCTTTATGATCATCATGAAGATGCAGGAGCCAATACCAACTGACTTCAGGGGAAGGCATAGTACACCCTGAACAGCTTGCAAGAGCAAAACAGGACCTAATTTGCATATCATGGGACTGTGGGAGGAAAAAGCTTTATCCACCTTGGTGCTTCTGTTTATTTATTTATTTATTTATTCATTTATTTATTTATTCCCTTTCACAGCACCTCACTGCACATAATGTATTCCACAGTGTTCGGTTCTCATTCACAGGTACTGAGTTAATATTTTTATTTTATATTTTTGCTTAAAGTTTAGTGTGCAGAATTATTTATGTTTATATTCTGCCCCTGACAGCGTTCACTGCAGTTTATTGTCTTGTTTGCAGCTTTTAAAGCTGAGAGTCTCATAAATAATTCCATCATGTCTGAAGATTATGATAATAAAGTCTCTTGAATCTTGAATGTTGCACTGAAGCATCATGGGAACCCACTCGGGAACCCACACGGGAACCCACATATGCACTGACCGAACATGCAGAACTCCCCACAGGAAAAGGTTCCCGGCCACAGAACCCAAACCCAGGACCTTTGTGCTGTGATGTGTGAACCACTTAATTAATTAATCAATTTCCCCCTTTTTTGGTGGTGGTGGTGGGGGGGGGGGGTAGTGGTGGTGGTAGAGGTGGTGGGGGTAGTGGTGGTGATGAAGGTGGTGGGGGTAGTGGTGGTGGTTGGGATGGTGGTGGAGGGGTGGTGGTGGTGGTGGTAGAGGTGGTGGGGTAGTGGTGGTGGGGGTAGTGGTGGTGGTTGGGATGGTGGTGGAGGGGTGGTGGTGGTGGTGGTGGTGGTGGTGGTGGTGGTGGTGGTGGTGAGGGTACTGGTGGTGGTGGTGGGGGTAGTGGTGGTTGTGATGGTGGTAGGGGTAGTGGTGGTGGTGGTGGGGGTAGTGGTGGTGGTGATGGTGGTGGTGGGGGGGTAGTGGTGGTGGGGGTAGTGGTGGTGATGAAGGTGGTGGGGGTAGTGGTGGTGGTTGGGGTGGTGGTGGTGTTGGTGGTGGTGGTGGTGGTGAGGGTACTGGTGGTGGTGGTGGGGGTAGTGGTGATGGTGGTAGGGGTAGTGGTGGTGGTGGTGGTAGTGGGGGTAGTGGTGGTGGTGGTGGTGGGGGTAGTGGTGGTGGTGGTGGTGGTGGGGGTAGTGGTGGTGGTGGTGGTGGTGGGGGTAGTGGTGGTGGTGGTGGTGGTGGGGGTAGTGGTGGTGGTGATGGGGGTAGTGGTGGTGGTGGGCGTAGTGGTGGAGGTGGTGGATGTGGTGGGGCTGATCTGTTTGTTTGCTTGGCAGTAAAAATAATCTCAGAGCATGTTTATGTGAATATGTTATGAACCGTATCTCAGTGGAATCATCTTGGTTCTTGAACATTTCTACCTTCTCCATCGACCGGTGACTTCATGGACACACCGCTGGGTTCTGGTGAATCGGATCTGTTACCCTGAATTACACTTAAACACACACACTGTGGGCCTAGTGGTATAGAGCGCTGGATCACTGATCCTAAGGTTGGGGGTTCTAGTCTCACCCTCCACAAGGTTGTCACTGTCCCCCCCAGTGCACTAACTGGGTTAACAAAGACCAGCCGTGTCTGTCACTGTCTATGGTGGGAGGTTCATGTAAAAGAACCATCGCTGACTTTTGTAAAGAGGAGCTGCAAAGCCGTCAGCGTGTGTCCGCCCTGCGATGGCCTGGCGAGCTGTCCATGGTCTACTCTGCCCTTGCCCGTAGTCGGTTGGGATGGGCACCAGCCTCCCCGCGACCGCGACCCTAATTTACAGGAAATGATGATGATGACACACACTGTGTAAGTTATTGACTGGAGCGGCTCTTTTCTTCGTTGATTATCCGTGAAAACACCGATTCCCTTTTCTCTGTGTTTGGCTTTTACTTTATTATTATTATTCACCTTTTACTTTATTATTATTATTATTATTATTATTATTATTATTATTAATCACCTTTTAATTTATTATTATTATTATTTTATTCACCTTTTACATTATTATTATTATTCACTTGTTTTGAGATTGTTTTTGGTTTATATTTTCACTAAGTCTGGAGGAACATTGATCCCGTTTCCACTGTTGTATCTGAGAACATGTTTTTTCTGCGCCATGGTTCTGTGCAGTTATCCCGGTGAACCTCGAGCTTCTGGAGGAACTACAGACATTCTCAGGCTTCTGTTACACAAAGACTATGATATTTTATACTTTTCCCTGAACACTGACGCATTTCATTCTTTTCTCCTCTTTGATTTTGGAGAAAAATTGTATTTACCTGACATCAGTAGAAGGATTTTGCATCTTGAACCGTTCGATAATATCCATCGACCGGTCACTCTTTATGGATACAGCGCTGGGTTCTGGAGAATCTGATCCACTGCCATCAATCAGACTTAAAAATACACAAACACTGTGTTAGTTTTCTCTCTCTCTCTCTCTCTCTCTCTCTCTCTCTCTCTCTCTCACTCTCTCTCTCTCTCGGTGCATGCTGCTAGTGTGTGTGTGTGTGTGTGTGTGTGTGTGTGTGTGTGTGTGTGTGTGTGTGTGTGTGCGAGAGCGTGGTTGTTTGCCGATAGTGTAATTTTCGCTTTTTTCTTCATTGTGTTTTCCTTTTTCTCTTTTATTTCTTTTTACTTTTGTTTACTCTTCTCTTAAATTTTCTGTGGTAGTGTGGTGATGGTAGAGGTGGAGATATCGGTGGAGATAAAAGTGTGTGTGTGTGTGTGTATGTGTGTATGTGTGTGTGTGTGTGTGTGTGTGTAAGGAGGATTAAAATACATGCATTCTCTCTCACCTGTTGTCTTTTTTTGTGTTTTGTCCTTTTGGTAGACTCATTTTGTAAATCCTGTGTTGACGAGCTGTAATCATATAAAATACAAGGTGAGAATGAAAGAGACCCCCAGTGTTTGTTAACTGGGTTATCAGAGGCGGGCCATGTCTGTCACTGTCTATGGTGAGAGGTTGATGTAAAAGAACCATTGCTGACTTTGGTAAAGAGGAGCTGCAAAGCCGTCAGCGTGTTTCTGTCCCGCGCTAAAAAGGGTTGTGACAGGAAGGGCATCGACCTAAAAACCTCTGCCAAATCAAACGTGCCAATCAGATGATTCTCTGTGGCGAGTAAAAGGGAAAAAGCCGAAAGGAAGACAGACAGAGAGAAAAAGAGAATACTGCACAGCACTTTATACATTTTTGAGGAAAACTGTTCAATCTTTTATTTTTGAATATGGTATAATGATGGGTATACTGTATACACATTCATTCATTCATTTTCAATTCTGACATACATATACAACCATCCCTCACTTTCTGCGGTTAATGGGGACCAAGACACACCCTCTCCCCATCGCTGCCGGTTTCTGTGAAGTAGGATCGGCCCCCTGACTGACGTATTCGTACATGTATATGTGTATATAATATCAATAAATACATATTCAATGTTATAAATGCTTATAATAACAACTAATGTTCAAAAATAACACATAACATGTAAATAAAATATAAATACACAGTTGTGCACACACACACACACACACACACACACACACACGCAGATGCGCACCTCACATAAAAATGTTTGTTTGGGGAATTTTTGCATAATTCTGTTTGTTTTGCGGCATTGGACTTATCTTTTTCCATATTTTTCCTTAATTTCCTCACTTTTTATTGTTGGATGAATATTTTTGAAAACCCTGCAATGCTCGGAAGCCGCAGAAACTGAAGCATGAAGTAATAAGGGATCAATGCGTATATGATGGCCTTCCTGACACAACCTTTAGTGAGGGCCAGAAACAGCTGATGGCTTTGCGGCTCCTGTTTACAAAAGTAAGCAATGCTTCGATTACACCAACCTCTCACCGTGGACACCGAGGGACACGGCCCGCCTTGATAACCCAGTTAGTGCACTGGGGGATCATTTATCGTTACATGTCATTTTATTGTATAAACACACAAAACATTTTCCAGTCGGAAAGATTCTACAATACAGTACATTATTATCATTATTTATCCTGTAAACACGAAACTTCACTTCAACACAGCTCTGCCCGTCATCGACAGTCAAAACCTGATTTGTTATATAGTTATCAGACAGTTATTATGCAGTTATTATGTAGTTAAATCAAATTTCACGTACCGTGTCTTCCCAAAGAGATTTATTTCCGTGTTGTATAAAACGGCTGCTGACTTTCACTTTCTCCTTTCTGGCGTAAACACTGATCAAAACAACCGGAAACGTGCACAACCTCAATGAGCCGAAGCCACCGGCCGCCATGTTGGTCCTCCCTACTCCCAGCTCAAGCGGGCGCAGTTCGAATAAGCAGAGGCGTGTCGGTCAATTTCACAGACGCAGGTAAACAATGTTTCTATTCAGTAGTTCGGGGGGTGCGGCTTAAGGTTGCTTTCCTTATTTATGGTAATTAACCCTGGACTCATCTTGGGAAATGTTATTCCCTGGCGAGTTTATGGTATTGGAAGTAATTTAAACTTAACTTAAACTTTATCACTCTACTCAGAACAGATGTTTTTTTTTCTCTGTTCTGGTGAAAGTTCGCTCACGAACTTATTGCAGACGCGCAGGATTCTACAGAACTTGGGTCACAGGGAGCTATGGTCTCAGCTGACATGCGTGGAGGCAGGATACACCCTGAACAGCTCTCCAGACCATCGCAGGGCAACACACACACACACACACACACACACACACACACACACAACACTCGGTGCAGTCTAGAACAGCCAGTAGTGTTAGAGGAAACTGGAGTACCCCGATGAAGCCCTCACAAGCAAACAAATGGCGAGATCTTAATCAGCTGTTACACACAGCATCGTGCAGTACAGGATTTATTTTCTGAGATTCAGTTGTTGTTATTTCACGCATGAATTTCTATTCATAGTCCACTCCGGATACATTTTCAATATTTATTTAAATGATTTCTGAAATTAAAAACTCTGTCCATCACACACCTGTTCAAAGAGAAATACCGTATTATCAACACTTTACAAAGATCATCATGAAAAGCTGGTGGAGAGCTTCTCCTCAAGTGCAGCCTAGCTTCGTCCACGGGGAGAACACCCACTTGAAAGCCCGTCCCGCGGGCACAGGGCTCGTACCCTGAACCGTGCTGTTGTGACTCAGGCGTTTCCCACCACGACCACTGTTCTGTAATTTCATAGGCAGCGATGATCACGTGAAGGAAAAACATTCTGGAGTTTGAACTGGATGCAGTTTGGAGTATTAAGAGACTCGGAGATGAAAAGGACAAGATTCGAATCAGATCTTCAGGAATCGGTGGATAAAGAATAAAATGATGGACCTTCACTGACATCCAGTGCTGGTGATGTCCAGCTGCAGGTGATGTCCAGCTGCAGGTGATCTGAGGGAGTATTTGCAGCACTGGTTACTGTTTATTGTATGTTGTTAGTTTTTAATTATAATTCTAATACGAATAGAATGTTTCATTGATTAAATAATACAATTTAAAATGGAAAAGAAACTTTAATATCTGCAAAAAGAACTTTAATATCGAGGTCATGTCCAGCATCTGGACGACGAGGCCACCACTGCCCGCTGAAGGGCTTTTATAAAGATGTATTTGATATGTTTATACTGAAGATTGTGAGCTGTTGTGTGTGTTTATTTGTTCATGAGTTAGTAGTTTTTATTTTGTGTAATGTATGTAATGCAGAATTAGTAAGAAAGAAATTTTTAATATCAGTGAAATAGAAACAAACGTATAGAAATCACGTGACTTTGATGAGGGGGGAGGGGTTTGAAAATAAAGCATTTTATGACGGTTAGAAAACTTTAAAACGAATCACATGTACACTGATGAAAACATTGAGCTTCCCATACCGGGAGTCGAACCCGGGCCGCCTGGGTGAAAACCAGGAATCCTAACCGCTAGACCATATGGGAACTGTACGCATGTCAGCGATATTAAAGCTTATATAGTAAAGTAAACAACTAAAAAACCTGCATATCTTTTATTTCTTGCTCTCCCAAAATATTCCATACGTGTCTGAGGAGGTTCGAAACCTGATTGTATTATATTTGTTGAGAAACCTCAGTATGTTTGCCGATCACCCCTGTAATAACACCTGACAACATCTCCCCCTGGAGGAGACTCACATTAATGCAGCCAGTAATCTTCGAAAAAAAATATGAGATTCTCAGCAGAACCTCATCGTCTCAGGACCCACCACAACCCTTGACGGACATCACTAGTGGATTAATATGGATTGCAAGCAATCAAGTGTGTGTGTGTGTGTGTGTGTGTGTGTGTGTGTGTGTGTGTGTGTCCACTTTAAGATAGAAAATGAAAGGTCTTATTGTGTAATGTGTAATAGATCCTGATCAATATCAACCTGATTAAAGAAGACCTTCAGACACACAGAACCTTCAAACCGAATTTCCTCATCATTTCCGACTCCATACAGTGGTAATGATCAGATCTTCTCCTGATCACTGAGAGCTTTTAAAAAATCAGAGACACTGCTGTGTCTTCTGCTGGAAGTCCTCAGGCAGAATTTTGTGGATTTTAATACAGAGTAGATCAGAACATTGTTTTCTATCAGGGGCAGTGGTGGTAAGGTGCCGGAGGGTCAGTGTTCAAGCCCCACTATCACCAGGTCGGCACTGTTGCCCCGTGCACTCACTGGGTTATCAAAGGCCGCTCGTGGCTCTCACTGTCTGTGATGGAGGTTCATGTAAAAGAACCGTTTGCTGGCTTTCGTACAGAGGAGCAGCATAGCCGTCAGCGTGTTTCTGCCCCGCGATGGCCCGGCAAGCTGTCCAGGGTGTACTCTGCGCTTGCCCACAGTCGGCTGAGATGGGCTCCGGCCTCCCAGCTACCCTAAGTAGGGCTAAGCAGTTGAGAAAATGAATGAATGTTTCCTGTAAGAAAATAAAACCAAGTCATTGCAACTTGTTGTTCATTGTGGTTGGTGACAGAAGGTCACATGGTAATACAAGATGTTTATCTGAATAAATTTGTCTAAATATAATGCAGTAACCTTTCTGGTTGCGTTAACGGACACGGACGGGATATTCGATCGGATCCAGTCTGTCAAACGCTGAACTTGGACTGCGCTTGGATGACTTTGGAAAAATATAGCTCTGTATTATTCTTCTATTACAGAAAGATAGATCTGAATGTTTACAGCTGGAGATTGACAAACACCCAAACAACTGAAGTAAACAATAATAGAAGTGTTTATTCCCACGTTTCTATCTTTAAACCATTCACATCTTCCACCATTACTTCACATTTGGAGGATGTTGGACCATCTTCTTCACAGAGTTCTGTATTGTGATTGGTCAGAAGTGTTGATTCGTTTTCTTGCACAGCAGCTCTGACTGTGGATTTCAGTATCAGTACCGGGCTGAGCCAGGAGACCTCGGGGCTACCTGAGGCTTATCGTCTGGGCTTAAATCCTCGATTTGAAGGCCTGTTGTTGTTGTTGTTGTTGTTTCTGTGATGATGCTGTTCTGTAGTAGGTAAGGAAAAGTCTGTCGGGCTTTTTACACCCGAGCCATAGCGGCTCATCGGGTCGGTACTCATCCCCGGTCGTGAAGCAACCAGGAGTCCATCACAGGTTCCCTTCCCAGTATATTTTACTGGTTCCCATTTATACTGCTGGGTGAACAGAGGCACACTTGTGGTTGAGACCTTGCCCAGGGATCATAGCACAGTGGGGGTCTCAGTGGGATTCGAACTCACAAAATCCTTTATCGTAATTAGAGATGCAGGGAGGCTGGCGCCCATCTCAGCCAACTCTGGGCGAGGGCAGAGTACACCCTGGACAGCTCACCAGGCCATCACATATCAGAAACATGCTGACGGCTTTGCAGCTCCTCTTTACCAAAGTCAGCAAAGATTCTTTTACACGAAGCTCCAGCACAGACAGCGAGAGACAGACACGGCATCCTCCCACATTTCACCCTTAAACAGGTACAAACCCTCAACAGATCACGCCCGAAATTACTCACCCTCTCTCTCTCTCTCTCTCTTGACTGAAAATGGAATATGAGGATGGATTTTTTTCTGCCAACAAGTGTTACCATGGCAACCTCATTGTGCCGTGTCGAGCCTCATGCCAGACCGCTCGCTCAAGGACTCTGTGTGTGAGTCATGTTTGAGTTGAAGAGTAGTCTGCGCTGAAGTGTGTGTGTGTGTGTGTGTGTGTGTGTGTGTGTGTGTGTTTTGAGGTGTCTGAAGAGCCGCAGGGGGAATCTTGGCCTTTCACGAAAATATCTTTTTATTCTGTCACATCCACAAAGCGAGAAGAAACGTGACAAGAAACACAGAGATGAGTGACAGGGTAACGAGCCTCCTGGCGGAAGGGCAACAGGGTAACAAGGCTCAAAACAAGACGAGACTAGAGATCTGTTGAGGAGGCAGTAAGTGACAGAGTAAAGCCACAGGGCAGCCAGTGACAGGTGATTATTACAGGAAACAGGAAGCTACAGTGATGCTCAAATGAGGTCAAGTTGAGGTCAGTGCACACAGCACCCCCTGCTGGGTCCCTCTTTTAAGCTGCACCACCAAACACAATTATCTCACAATGCAAAGGTCCTTGAAATATTCCTGGATCTGGAATTTGACCAGATCATCCTCAATGTTTGATGGACTTGTCCTTGTCTGATGCCTCTGGTGGGAATTTCACAAGAATCCAAATATAATTAGTTTGTGTGATTCTGCTCAGGCCGCAGTCCCGGAGCGCCGGATAGACTACACAGATGTCCAAAGATGAGCAAAATTTTCAACTCTTCCTATCTGATCATGCCGCATTCCTTTCCATTTCTCATACAGTGAATGTGTTACTGTTCAGCTGAGCTCTGTTCTGTTCAATCCGGTCGAATGACTCGTGCGTTCACAAAACCTGCAAAGGACTCCACCAGGCAAAGGCGTCCGATGGTTGTGCGGTTGTTGTTTGTTTGGAACATGTGTGTTCCTCATCCCGTGTCTGTCAGTTAGTATCCGTTGAGATGTGGTGGACCTGACTCGCGGACGGTCCACTACCTGACATGCAGCGGGTGAACTGGAGGTGCGACGGTTATTGAGCACATCTTCACCGGGACATGTACTGACCACGAGCACATGGGAACTGACGAGCAGTTTTATTTGCAATTGTTAACAAAATAAATTGGAAATTGAACTCTTGATGTATTTTCATGGTTCTCGTTCCAAGCCCTTGATGTCTGTCTGTCTTCCTTTCGGCTTTTTCCCTTTTTACTCGGGAGTCGCCACAGCGAATCATCTGATTCGCACAATTGATTTGGCAGAGGTTTTTACGTCGGATGCTCTTGATAACACGTAGAAGACCTGATGCACAGAAACAGAAGGGTATCTGCTCTTCTCTCTCCGTTGAAAGATCTCTGAAAGAGATCAAAAACTGAATGTTTTCTCTGGATGTGAACCAAACAGAGCTGGGGCTGTCTTTATTATAGAAATAAACCGGCGTTCTCTTAAACACCACCTCCAGGGCTCAGGAATGGCGGGCGGAGGTGGGGTGGGGTGTGGTGGAGTTTCGGGACCTATTGATTATTAATTGCGGTGTGAAACTGCATCACTGAGGCTGATATCCATGAGGGAAGGATAATGTTTCTTTCTCTCGTGCTCTACCTCTCCATAAAGATCAGCAAAACTTAGAGGAGCGGCTTTGGGGCAGAAATGTTTCTAGTTCAATTCCCAAACTAGCAGTAAAAATGTGTGGTACTGGGGAAGTGAGCTGAACCTTCACCCTCCTGGCTGAAGTGTCCTTGAACAAGACCCCTAACCCCAAGTGCTCTCTGGGTGCCCCCAATATGACAGCCCACTGCTCTGTGTGTGTGTGTGTGTGTGTGTGTGTGTGTGTGTGTGTGTGTGTGTGTGTGTGTGTGTGTGTGTGTGTGTGTGTGCGCAATCACACTCTATTTTTATGGGTTTAATGCAGAGGAGATAATTTCCCTTATAGGTTTAATACAGTAAATTATTGAACAAAGTTATAAACAAGCTGAGAGTAATAGTACGTGTAGTGGTCTCATTGATAGTCATAGAGAGGTCACATGAAGGTCACATAGCAGGTGACAACAGCTAATTATTCATATTGAAGTGACACTACAGTGTTGACTCTGGTACGACCTTCACCAAACTAAAGCATTTAAGTCACAGAATCTTCCAACGTGTCCCTCATCACCCATTTTAATGCTATTATAATCATCAATGTTCATCCGGGCAGTGGTGGCCTGGGGGTATAGGGTGCTGGATCGCTAATCCTAAGGTTGGGGGTTCAAGTCCCACTCTCCACAAGTTTGTCACTGTCCCCCCAGTGCACTAACTGGGTTATCGAAGGCCAGCCATGTCTCTCATGTCTATGGTGAGAGGTCGATGTAAAAGATCCATTGCTGAGTTTCGTAAAGAGGAGCTGCAAAGCCGTCAGTGTGTTTCTGTCCCTCGCTGAAGGTTTGTGTCAGGAAGGACATCTGACGTAGAAACCTATGAACAAAATCAAAGATGCCAATCATTAATATGACTTCCATGAAGATTGAGGCAGATGATTGGCTGTGGTGAGCCCTGAAGGGAACAGCTGAAAGGAAAAGAAGAAGAATCATCAATGTTGATTTGGTTAGCAAGTGAGCAAGTGAAGGTTGAGTACTAAACAAGTATTCAATGTGCACTTGCTCACTCGAAAGATCGGAAATCCGAATAAGCCGTGCTTTGTCTCACAAGCACCGTATGTCACTTGTGACAAGCGCCTACATTGGGTGGAGCGCTTCACATATCCCAGTCATCTCTTGATCCATCAAATGAGAATTTGTTTTTTTTTCCTATTTTGGTGATGTCCATGCACAGCAGAACGTGCTGTAGAATGAGTACATGGGTCATTGCAGCCAGTAACCTACAGGACCTGTTTACTACGTTATCTGTACTGCGGGAAAGGCGGAGCTACTTCACACTCCGAGTGCACCTGGAGTTAGACTTTGTTTTTCTCACACCGCTCTTCTCACTGAAGGACTTGAATTATTTCACGAGGAAAAGAGGGGATGGAATACAAGGTGCATTAGAGGGTGAGATCTCTGCGGTGATAAAATGAGTGTTCTGACAGCAGGATGTTCATCTGAAGATGAAATTAAACTCAGAAAAGCAGAAAGAACTCAGAGATCAGGAGTCAAGTTTTCTTTGGAAGTTTTATTTCTGTTTCATTTGGGTTTTTTTTTTGTTTTTTTTTAAAAAAGGCACTCACTACATTGAAAGTGATGTTTTGCACAAACGAATTATGCACATTTCCATTGCACAATTTTTAAAATGTTTATATATTTATATGAACACTTTTAATGGAGCAGGTTCAGCGTTCAAGGTGAGAAACTCCTGATGTTTATAAACGCTCGTGTTCAGAAGCATGTAGCAGTACAATCGATACCAGACCGTTATAGATTAGCACAGAACGCATGCTGTTAGGTTCCAGTTCTTTAAATTCTTTTTTCGTATTTTTAAAATGCTTTGAACATTTTTTAAAATCTTCATTGCATCTTCTTCATAACAAACATTAAATCCTTTTTACTGCATTCACACTAAACTACTGCGAACAGGCGGAGGACAGAAGACTAGAAGAGAAAAAGGAAAGGAGGATAGAAGAAATGAGAAGAAAGGAGGAGAGAAGGAAAGAGGAGGAGATGGGAAGAGAATGGCGGGTGTGTGGGGCACACAAGAAGAAGATGGAAGAAGGATTGCGGTAACGAGGTATTGCGTACGTACGAGCTGATCACCGGCTACACGATACATCATGAAATTCTTATGACATTGTTAGTGTTAGAACAGTAATCACGGTTCCTCGAGGTTCATGGAGAGGAACCCATGATAGTATCACAGACGTGATTAAAGCTGGACGAGGCGAAGGTAAAGCAAAGCAGTCGTAGCTTTAATACAATCTCTTAGAGACCACACACACACACACACACACACACACACACACACACACACTCTGTATTCTACACACGAAAGGCATGTTGTACAACAGCATCTCAGTTTTCAGCAAAATAAATGTGAAGTTTTTCAGGTTGTGGAAGTGCTCAGTGTAATGAGGAGGAAGCGTTTACACCAAAACAGGAAGTGAAAGTTCACCCAAAACTGAAGCCTTCACCATGTTCACTTCAATACAATCCATTTCCTGTCTGGAGATTAGCACTGGTGCTACGGCGCGAATGTAGCTAATGTGGTAGAAGGATTCACTGTGGGCGTGTTGGCGTAACGGCTGCGACGCTTTGAACATTTCCTCACTCTGTCCTCCAACAGATTGAAAAGTTCATCATCGCTCCTGATCTGAAACGCTTTGTTTCTGACTCTATGGCTTCGGTTCCACTCCGCCGTAAAAAGCTCAAGGCATATGAAGAGGAAATGCAGCATACAGTAAGATACAAAAGACTGAATGCACCGATTTTATTATGGGATGTATCATGTCATTTGAGAGACTGCGTAGTGACACTATAACGGGGGCCGGACTCCATGTCTCTGTGTCCTTCTGTCTAATGGTCTGAATGAGCCACTGACCAAAGCACTTTGTGATGATGTCACAGAGAGGTGGTTCCGCCATGGGCAGAGGGTTGCACTTCTAATTATTGAATAAAACATGATGTGATGAGTCGAGGTATCACGCCCATTTTCTGTTTGTTTCTCATAGGCTACAGCAATTTAACATCCATGAAGTTGAGCTGAACACAGACTGAGAGTTTTGTCTTTTGGTGGCAGACGCGCAGCAGACGAGTCGCGGGTGAATATTTGAATTATTTCTGGTTGACGGTGTGGACTGTTCTTCTTATTCAATGTTCGCGATTTGTAAATCTTGTGGTGTTTTTAGATGTTTAAACTCGGCATGCAGTAGTGAAGATCCTGTGTGTGTTTTATTATCGGTGGATTCTGGGTGAATATAAAGGTTCCTGGTGGAACCACGACAGCTCACGGGCTCAGAATCTCTTATTCACCTGCACTTTGTCTTGTTTTGGTTCTGTATCGGTTCGAAATAACAATAACGAGACGGCGTGCGATTTCACACACTCACTACTTCACCTGCCAAACTATTTACTCCTACTAGGGTCGCAGGAAGCCTAGAGGCTATCTCAGCCCACGCTGGGTGAAGGTTGGATACACCCTAAACAGTTTGGCAGGCCATCACACCACCATTCACAATCACATCTAGGGGCAACTCAGAACAGGCAAGGTACATGTGTTTGGACTACAGGGGAACCCAGAGAAACGACCTGATCCTGGGATTCGAACCCAGGCCCCTCTTGTTGTGAAGCAGACATGCTAACCACGATCTCATGCATAACTTGCCAGTGCAGCATTCACATTTCTGGAATTTGGTGGATATCTTTATGCAGAGCAACTTACACTTATCATTCTTATACAACTGAGCAATTCATGGTTAAGGGTCTTACTCAAGGGCCCAACCATTGCAGGAGCCCCTGACCTTAGGATCACTAATCCAGTGCCTTAACCACTGAGCCACCACAACTCAGGATGCTGATGATATTAATATGATGGCGGCCGCTGCAGGACTCATTAGCACTCGCGTCCAGGAGGAAACTAATGGCTTCTAAAACCAAACACCGACGGCAGTGCCGAGTGTTTGGTCTGGTCACCAGAAGACTAAACATATGCGGCATTTACAGCAGCTATCGATCTGCCTGTCTCGCCGTCTACTCAAGGGCTGCATCGGATTTAATCTTTTACTAAAACATCACTTAAAATTGATCTTCATTACATTTAATGCTGTGAACTGCCACTTCCTGTTGTCATTCCAGCATCGATAAACAAGCTTCCCTTCATCACGCCCCCTCTACTCTCTGTCTCTTCAACCTAATACCAACCGTTTATTACCCGTAACTTCCCCAGCATTGCCACTGACTATTACAGAGCACTGGAACTGGAGACTCCTTACATGAACGCATTTCTCCGAACAGAAGCTTCACACGATCCAAGATTACATCTTTCTCTACGCATCAGAGGAACACCTACTTCACACGTCCCTGGAACGAGCGGTTACTGTCACTATAGAAACTATTTTATACAAAATCAATCTACACCTTCCAACCAATCACAAACCAGAATTTAAAAGCACCGTGGTGTTAATAAGGAAAAAGAGCTGAGACTTGTTTCATGAAACTGTTCTTGCATTCAGACGTCGTGATGGAAGCCCTGAGATCTGACTGGTTATGAAAATGGGCAACATGAGGGTTTTTATGATGAAACCCAGGATGGTGCAGGCTGTTAATTGGTTCAGAATCTCAGAACATCGTCCAATTTTCATTGCTACCGTATGTCCGTTGTTTTTGGGAATATGCGGTGCATTATACATGCGCCAATCAAGTGTCAGTTTGTGTTATCAGTGTTATTTTAAAAATACATACATATATAATACATATCTGTATATAAGAATTTTAATATCCTGTCAATTGTCTTTATATTCTATTCATTTCTGACAAGAAATAAAATCCAGACCTTCCAACTTTTACACATTCTGTAACATAAATTCAACAAAACAGCGTCTGGAATGATTGACGGTTGTGTCTGTATTTTGAACTCTCAAATATTAGCCTGTCTCCAGGAAGCCCCGCCCCCTTTTTATGGGAATGAAAACAATGGGAATGTTTTGGCCTGTGTTTTGATCTGAATGCAATTTTTTATTGGTTATTGTAGATGCAGAATAAAAGGAGGTGGTCCGAACTTGTGTAGTAAAATATTCTGAGAAGAATGAGATGAGATCAGTGTTTTATTAAAGTCAGAATCTTCTCTGCGTAGCAAAGTTTCTTCAATTCACTTTGTTCCTTTTGGAAAGAAGTTACTTGTTATGGCTAAGGTTTAGCGCCGCAGCTCGTTCTGCCCAGTCGGCTGAAATAGGCTGCAGCCTCTCTGTGACCTCAGTTCAGGGAAAATAAAGATCTCATTAAACACTGGAAACTAAGCAGCCATTAAAGTTGTTTTGTGTTTATCTGAATACTGAACTGTTTGTTTGGAGCGCATCTTAGGTTTTATTAAGGATGTTGTTTGCTTTAGTAGCTAATTTGCTCTGCACGAACCAGGAAGTTATCGTGTGAAGCGTAGCCTTCTTTATAGCACCAGAAAAAGAGGCGTCGCCATTTCTACATCTCTCTGCACAGACTTTAAACCAACGAGCAACCAGAAACGCAATGAAAGTGGCGCATGATGGCGTGACACCAGACTGGGCGAGATTTCCCCTTTAACTAATGTAAATAATAAAGAGGTTGCCAGATTGTAATATATTAAATATTTAATACTGGTTCAGTATCCTTGCATCCTAATGAAAGGTTCATCCCAGTTTATAAATTAACACGGACTCATGCCTAATGTACATCGTCTCATTGAATTATTCACGTATTAAAGACTTTTCTTTCTTTTTTATCAAAGGTCTCAGTAGCATCACCCAGTCATTCAGGTCCAGTTCTCTCGGTGCAGCCTCTTTCAGAAACGGTTTTCTTTCTTCCGTCTATAAGGTGATTTTTTTTTTTTTCTCAAGTTCATTCAGGACACAGTGAAACGTTCCACCAACACTAAAATGGGATGTGAGGATTTTTTCATCAGCATCAATGAGAAATAAGGCACTTTACATTTTCAAAGAAAGGCGACGTCTCCCCGTCTAGACATCCATTTCTATGTGATATTCCTCAAACTTCGTTTCTTCTTCCTCATCATCTTCTCCTCCTCTGCCTGCTTCTTCTTCTTTGGTCTTTGATGGCACCATCAGGAACCCGTTCTGTGATTTCGGGCTCTCGACGAATAGCGGCAGATCTGACAGACTGGTGTTGACCTCCTTCTCCAACTCTTCCTCCTCCACCTCTTTCTTCTCTTCACTGACGCTTTTCCGTCCGTCTTCTGGGATGTTTTTCTTCAGTTCCTTGTTCTTGGCTCGCTTGGCCAGTTTGCTGACGGAGCCGAAGCGGTTGAAGATGTTGTCGTTCAGCTTTGCGTTGATGCTCTCCTGCGATGACGTCTTGAAGTTTGTCGCCGCATCCAGGATGTTGAAGTTTGCAGATCGTCGTTCATTAGGATGAGATAAGATGTCGAGTGATTGAGCACGTTGGTCCAATCCGAGCTGACGACGTTCCATGTTACGAATTGTAGCAGCGCGTTGCAGTTTATCGTGAACCTCTACACTGAGGCGACGTCTGGTTTCTCTGAACTCTGCCCGAACGTTGGCTTTCCACTCAGCAGCGTGAGCCTTAAACTCGCCGACCTGAGAGGAAGAGAAACATTTATAAACTCTTCATGAAAATTATGATTTAAACAACAGATGTTGGATCATATAACTGAACGATGGATAGAAAGTTTATGAAAGAAAATGATGTCGTGATGAAAGTCGTCTCTGTCGATGCTCTCGACTCTCACGATACCGCGGAGGATCTAAGCTTCTGTCCACTTCAGGCCCAATGAAGACCCTTTACATGTATGGTAGTTACCGCCATTACATCCGTTGCTGCGGGAGGTGAGACACCTTCAACCAGTAGAACCTGTTCAACATTTATTGCATACTCAGAACCATTTGCCAAATTAAATGGACCTCGACGGGTATGAAACAAGAAATGGACAAAAGAACGCATGCGAACGAAGTCGGATTGGAAATTTTACTGTCTGTAATGTCTGTTAAAGACATTCGATGAGGTAGGACTGATCTGGTGAGGTGGGACTGATCTGGTGAGATGGGACTGATCTGGTGAGGTGGAACTGAGCCGGTGAGGTGGGACTGATCGGATGAGACGGGACTGCTGCCTTAAATGGAAGAGGATGTGAATATTTAAGCATTTATACAATGACAGAATAAGAAGCCATCAATCCATCTTTAATTCGTGCTCACTGCAAGTACGACTTGAACGGGGTTCTGAGAAAACACTGGACCGCAGCACTGAATTTATTTAATAGAAATTATTCACCATGTCTCTTTATTAAATATAAACCTGACGAAAAAAAATTGACCTTTCACCTCTTTACTGTCCAGCATTGAGTCTGGAAAGCAGCAGGTTATGGGATCAGATTATAAAATCAAAAGTAATTTAAATAAGTACAATTTAAATTAAAACGATGGAAAGTATTCCTCGACTTTTATAAACATTGTAAAATCTGTCATTTTGAGCCGAGCATGAAGAACATACAGACTCTCTTTACCTCCTCTTTTGTCTTTTTGGAGAGAACTCGGAGCCAGTCTCCGATCATACTCAGCACAGCAGCGAAGTACGCCAGTCCAACCAGGATCCAGAACCAAACCAGTGGCTTGTACCAGTTATAATATTCTTTCGCTCTGTTTCCGCCTGAAAAATCCATCAGATTGAAATATTAGTCTGAGACTGAATGTAGCGCAAACCATTTTTTCGTTTAAAATAGAGACACGAATCAGAGTCCACAACCAATCCACACACAGTTAGGTCAGATCCAAATAAGGATTTTATTACTGATAGAACTCACTGGAATAAAACAGCAGGTGTGTGTGTATCAGTGGCGTAAATGTCCCCGGCAGAGACGTTTTCTATAGTGGCGTGAAATAAACCGTCGAATCAGATTTCCACCACAAAGTGTCCAATCATTGTGAGATGGGCTACACTAAAGTGGTTCTTTAAGTTTGGAAACATAAGTAAATTAAAATCAATATGAGATCAAGTGTACTGGGATCAGTCCTGACTGACGGCACTGTAAGGATCTCAAACACCTGATACATATCCCATAATCCCAGAGGAATGGTTCAGGTCCATCACAGTGTATAATACTGTGACTCACATTTATTCTGCTTTTACGTGCTTAGGATACAACATCAAAGTGTTTTATGTTCTTTTTAATTTGATCTTTTTAAACACTGTTTCTTCCGTTTCACTCATTCACCTGTGGAGTACCTCAGGTCTACATTTTAGGCCCAATCCTAATACTCTGGTATGTGTGTTTTACATGAATAATAAAAAATAAGAAGATATTTTAAAGTGAAAAGGAGATAATGACCTGAGTGGGGCCAAAAGAGAAAAAAATTGGGATGTTTCAGTTTTCAGGCGAAAGGAAGATTCTTTTATGTAACTAGTGGCACAGAAGCAGTCGCAACATCTATCATACCTGCGACGTAGTCTCCAATGCCAACAGTCGTTAGTGTGATAACAACAAAGTAAATGGCATCGAGTGCCAACCAGTCTTCAATTACTTTAAAGATAACTGCAGGAATGGTGACGAAGACGATGCAGCCAGCGAGGATGAAGAGTAACGTGGAGGCCACGCGGATTTTCGTCTGGCTGATTTGGTTGTTCTTGTTCTGGTGACAGAGAAGTGAAAAGTTTTTAGACGTTTCAAACATGCATCCAATGAACTACTGCGCCCTGTTTCCTTATTTCTTTCTCTGTATTCATTCTCTCTCTCTCTCTCGCTTCCCTCTCTTGCTCGCTCTCTCTCTCTCTCTCTCTCTCTCTCTCTCCCCCTCTCTTTCTCTCCCTGCTCTCTGCTCTCCCCCTCTCTGTCCCCCTCCCCTGCTCTCTGTTCCCCTCTCTCTCTCTCTCTCTCACTCTCTCTCTCTCTCTCTCTCTCTCCCTCTGTTTCTCTCTCTCTGTGTTTTCTCTCTCTCTCTCTCTCCGTGTCTCTCTGTCTCTCTCTCTCACTTGCTCGCAGCTCTCTCTCTCTCACTCTGCTCCACTCCCTCTCCCTCTTTCTCTCTGTTCTCTCTCTCTCCCTCTCTCTCTCTCTCCCCTCTCTCACCCCCTCTCTCTCCCCTTCTCTCTCTCTCTCTCCCCCTCTCTCTTTCTCTCCAGGATATGAGATGTTTCTTAACCCCAGATCTCCTCTGTGGACATGATGATCAGGTGATTATACACCACTGAGAGGAATGAAAGGAAAATAAAGTATTTTATTTAAATCTTCTGTTTGTGTTGTGCAGTAATAACAACTGTACTCAAGGATTTTAGGCATATTTTTTTCTTTTTATACTTTATCTTTTATTTATTTACATTCTTATACAATATTTATATTCTCATAATAAAGTGAAACTCATTCGTTCATCTGCTTCGTCTTATTAGAATCGCAGGAATTATTATTTTTGCTATTGTTGTTATTGTTGTTGTCGTTATTGCTGTGGTTGTTGTTGTCATTGTTATCGATATTGTTGTTGTTGTTGTTGTTACCCTGAACATCTTCTCCACTTTGGCGATGGTCTTTACAAAGATGGTACCGAGCTGATCCCCGACTCCGGCCAGCAGGAAGCCAAAGAGCGGGATCC